>VDFB02000363.1:61365317-61457848 GCA_007258455.2 Sequoia sempervirens | reverse complement strand
TATATATATTTTGGAAATTGTATTTTAATGTTTTAAATAATAAATAAATAAATATTTTTTAATATATTTATTTTAATGGATAATTTGCTAAGTAGATGATTCTTAAATGAATATTGGAATAGAATAATTTGATTTTTTTAATTTGATAATATAGATAAAGATTTATTTAAGAATGTTTATTTAGGTGCATGCAAGCACGAGTTATTTAAATTGAAATGATTAATTATTTTAATTGAGAAATGGTATTATTTAATTTAAGTAGTTGTGAAACTGGAGGTTAAACATGTAGTTTTATTTGGTTGTCGATTTATTAATTGGAATCATGCTTGAATGTTATATTTTAGTGAGATATAGATGTATTGGATTTAGGAAATCTGAATGACAGTGCTTTTAATTACATGAGATTGAACATTTATTTTAATTTCTAGGTTGTGGGACAAGGTTTTACACTATGTTTGAAAAACACAAGACAATTGGTAGAAACTAATTTCTGGGAAGGCTATGAAGAAATTTTGAACACTGTACAAAGACACACAATGTGTAAAGAGGGCGCATGTCTACTGAAAAAAAGAGGAAAATTAGTTTGCAGGTAAATTCTCCATTATAATTTTCTTCCAATTTCTATGTAAATATTTTCTTCCTTTAATATATTTCTCAATTTAACAAAAAAATACCTTTGCAAAACATATAGGTATAATGCACCGTGGCCTCAAAATCAAGAATCTAGAATATATAAAGATTTAGAGAGTGGTGAGATGAAATTTGACACATTCAGAAATGATGATAGAGTTAATTCATATAATCATTACATACTAAAGTTATAGAGAGCAAATATTGATTGGCAACTTGTTATGTCAAAACATGTTGTACTAAAATATATTGCAAAGTATGCAACAAAGGCAGAAAGAAGCTCTGAAACCTACCACCAAATGTTGTTGTGGCGTGCAAATCTACAAGATCCTGATGATTTAGTAGCAAAAGCTTACAAAAGGATTCTCATTGAAACACTGATAGAAAGTGATATTGGATCCCAATAAACAAGCCACATGCTATTGGAACTCCCACTAGTAGAAAGTAGTAGAAGCCTTGTGAAATTAAATGTTTCAAAGGAAGTGTTCAAACGTGTCAACTTAAATACAGATGATGAGAATGAGCAACACAACATATCCTTCATCGATGCATATGGGAAAAAGCCCCTATTTATGGAATCTATTTGTCTTATCGATGCTACAAAATCATGGATTTATAACCACAAAAGAAAAGTTAAAAACTTATGGAGTATGAGGAAAGGAGGTATTGTAAGAGTATTTCCTAGGTTTCTAACAATTCTCGCATGTGACTCAAACAAGTGGATCAACTTTTGCACTTCAAAACTATTGTTGTATAAGCCTTTTCGTGACATACAAACAAATATTGGTGACAATGATGAATCAATAATTGCAACATGGGATAAATTCAATTACATTCCATGGCACCTAGAAAGAAGATGCGTTGCTGAAAATACCCAAAATGATACAAATTATGAATCTAATGACAACAACGATGCTCTAGGTACTACCACAAATAATGAATGGGAAATTCTATCTAGGCTTCATCATCAACAAATTTTCCAAGTTTCAAAAATAGATGTGTTGGGAAGAAGAGATAAAAATCAACAAATAGATTGGTGTCATGAATTTCAAGGAGAAGAATACACAAATTTAGCTATAAATTTTATTAGCACTATGAGAAAAACAATTTTCCTAGTTTATGATGACATACCTCAATGTGTGGATTACAAAAACCTTAGTGAAAAACAAAACAAAGTAAAAAAATTATAATCCCCCTCTATCATGTACATATCATAATGCATCCCTCTTTTATATGATAATACAAGGCACAATAGGAACAGGTAAGTCATATTTAATTGGTGCTATCAATCAGGTATTGGAAAATGCAGCATCTCCAAAATGCTCTCCTTTACTTCTACTTGCACCAACTGGAGTTGCGACATTCAACATTGGAGTGCCGACAATTCATTCTAAATTAAGAATACCTATAAAATATTTCAGTGACTTACAGGGAACAAGACTCACAAGTTTCCAAGAGGAGATCTCTCACATTAAATATATATTGATAGATGAAATGAGCTTTCTAGGAGAGAGTTTACTGGAAAACATACACCTTCGTCTATGACAAGCATTTCCCACAAGAAGGCATGAAAGTTTCAGAGGTATTCTTATTATTTCCATTCTTGAATTTATGAATATTCGAGGATCGATCACACTTTCATCATTATTAAAATACTAATTTTATAATATGTTTCTTTCAAATAGGTGTCTCTATGATATTGGTTGGAGATTTGGCACAATTGCCTCCAGTAAATGATAAACCCCCATACAACACTACAAGGCGTGCAAAGCTACTTTGGGAACAATTCCAAACAATAGTCACTTTATATCACATTTTCAGACAAGATGGACAAGACATTAAGAAAGGTTCCGTCTTCTTCTATCAAACATAAGAGATGAAAACCCTACAATAGAAGATTGGATTTTACTTATGTCTAGATCCAATACCAACATGATCAGTACAAAAAATGAAGATTTCAAATATAATGTTCATTTATTCTCTACAAATGATAATGTGCATAGCCATAACAAGAGAAAAATCTATTTGTTATCAAATCCTATTGCACGAAGCATTGCTATAAAAACATCACTTACTTCTATAGAAAGAGATGGAAATGATGAGTTGGAGATGAAATTACTACTCAACAACAATGCAAGGGTGATGCTAACTTTGAACTTATGGATAGAAGTAGGTCTTTTCAATGGAGCACTAGGGTATATTTGAAGTATTGTCTACACCCCTAGAAGTGCACCACCTCAACCACCATCGTATGTACGTGTAGATTTTGACAGTTACTTTGGAATTCCACTTGATGATCACCACCCCTAAAGGGCTCCAATTCCAACAATTGATAGGGGTACCACAAAACAAATACCTTTGAGATTGGCTTGGGCTCTAACAATACACAAATCATAGGGAATAACACCACAAAAGGCTACAATTGATATAGGCCCCATTGAAAGAAGCAGTCTCACGTTTGTGGCAATATCGAGTGTCAAAGCTCTAAAATGACTAAGAATTATGCCACCCTTCACATACAACAGATATGAAAAAATGAATAAAGGAAAATTGGTGTCCAAAAGAAAGGCATAGCAAAACAAGCTAAAAGCCCTAGAAATTATTGATGTAACAAATATTGTTAATATATTGATGCAGTTTTCTCTTCTATACACAAATTTATCTCATTGTCCTTTCTTAACTTTCTAGGGCACTGTATGAAAAAAAAAATATTAATAAAAATTGTGAAAACAATTAACACTATAACATAATTTCTATAATAGATATAAGTTAATTCTTGAATCTCTCCACTAAACAAAAAAACAACAATAAAAAGTCATAACCTTTAAGCCTCATTTCATACACTCTAAAAAAAATGAAATTGTGTAATGTGTATGACTATTAAATATTCATTTATTTCTAATATGATGCACGTACTTATATTGAATTATTGAATTCCATAAATTAACCTATTTCATTTCTATACAGAATATGGATTCTCAAAGTTTAGAAACTCAAAATTCAATTAATGCCCACATAAATCATACTAAATCTATTGGATCAAATGGGATTATTGAAACAAAGATTCTGATAAACTCATAAGATCAATGAATACATCTTACACAAATAATAAATGAAATAGAGGATGTAAGTAGAAGCATACTAGTAGCAATCGAAGACTTTGAAATCACTCAAGCAGAAGAACTCTTCAGCAACATGTACAAGGCCTCTTTGAAGGTTCGAGGATTTCCCGGATTCATACAAGAAATGTTCTACGATGAACAATATGAGTAAGGAAATTCTAATATTATATGTGATGCGTTCATAAACTACTTGAAAAATGAATAGAAAATTAATATTAAATCCTAAATAAATATATATATTACAAATTACGTAATCTATGTATTATTGTAGATACTACATATTTCAGATGAACATTTTATATACTTTGTGCATGGTTATATGACTTATGGATGTTATTTATGTTATTGGTGATTATGATTTTGTGATTTATCTATTAAACTACATCATGGATGATTTGTATAAACATTTTTATATACTTTATGTATGGTTAAATTTTATTTATTTATTAAGCTCAATGATATACTTTATGGATTAAATATGTTCAGATACTTTATGGTGGATTATATTGTTATGGATAATTTATTTATATTATTTACAATGTATTAAGGTGAATGATGGATGGTTAGACTAAACATGTTTATATGCTTTATAAATGATTATATGGCTTATGAATTTTATTTATATGATGCATTATTTGTCTTATGTTTTATAAATTAACTTAAATTTCACATGGTTTATATAATTTCATTATTTTAAAACTCTAAAATAGATATATTTGACTAAATGATGATACAATGTACATATTTTAGAAAAATTTACATAAATTGATAGTTACAATTATTTTATCATTTCACTAAAAATTAAAAAAATATTCATTAGTTAAACAAATGTTCAATTAAATAAATATTGTTAAACCATTATATTTGAGCAAATAAATAAGCTCGATGATGACGAATTACTTTATATTGCTACCATTGAACATTCACCTTCATGCTTATAAAAAAATGAATAACTTCATCATATTCAATAACTTTATGAAATTATTTTTAAATCAATCAAATTGAAAACATATTATGAATAGTTTTCTTCTTATAATTCCTAGATACTAACCTTAATTTTATTGAATTCCACTTTTTAGAACACTAGATAATTGATACTATGGATGTTTCAAAAGGTGAATCAAAAATCATTGTTTCAAGCCCACATGGCTCTATAAACTCAAACAATGTTGCTAAAACCATTATGGACAAATGTGAAAGAGTTGTTTTGGAGCATTGTAGCAAAATTCTTGAACAAATTGAAAACACCAGCTTAATGATTGAAGATATTGATGAACTAGAAATATTGCAAATGGAAGATGTTGCAAAAAAAGTTAAAGAGGTGTATATATAAAAGTAGCTACATTTCCAAAGTTTCTCAAAGAAGTATATCGTGATCAGTTTGAAAATAAAGGGTGTAATAGAGTTATCATCAATGAAGAATTTGTCAAGTATTTAGACCACTACAATGAAGTTTTATTTCTATAGTCTACATCTTATTTTACCTTCAACAAATCTTATTTAATTTGATATACTTTCAAAATGGTTATAAGACTTATGAATATTACTTAAATATGATAAATTATGATACTTATGCATTTATGTATTCAAATATATGTTGCATTGTTTAGAAGAAGCTTTTTATATACATTATAGATGGTTATATGTTTTTTTAATTACATTTATGACATGGATTATTAATGTTATGGTTTATGTACAAACATAGAGAATAGAAGATTTATTTAAATTCATACAAACATATATTTATATTGTTATGGATAATATTTACATTATTTATAATGTATTAAAATATATGATAATGATGGATGGTTAGAATAAACATGTTTATATACTTTAACAATGATTATATTCCTTATATATTTTCATTATATGATGGATAATTCGTGTTATGGTTTATGTAACATAATATGATTTCATTTATTTTCAAAATATAAATATTACATATATATCACTAATACCTATATATATATAATCCTAACTCTAACCCTAACCCTACCCAAAACCTAACCCCATCCCTAACTATTATATACCCCTAACCCTAATTCTACTCCTAACCTTTACCGTACCCAAAAATTTCACCCTCACCCTAACCCTAACAACATCCCTAACTACATGATATACCCTTGATTATCACTATAATCCTTACCCTAATTGTAAACCATAACCCTAACCATAATCCTAACCCTAACCCTAACCCTATTCATGATGTAAACCCTTACCCTAACCATAACCCTAAATATTAACCCTAACCATAATCATAACCCTAACCCTAACCATTATCTTAACCCTAAACCTAACCCAAACCATTCCCCTAATTGAGCATTAATCATAAATTTAATTGAACCCTAAACCCTAAATCTATTTGAATGCTAACCCTTATCATTTATAAAATCATAACCAAATTGAACCCTTACCATAATTGAACTGTAACACCCACCCCAAAACCCTAGAGAATGCAACACATTTAAATGAAAGTGAAGAATTTTTTTTTCTTAAAGTGATATTAAACATATGAGTTATGCTACACTAATGCCTACATTCTCTAAGGATCGTGGCAACACTTAAATAAAGTACAAGTCTAACTAATACAATTAAACATCACATGCATTTAATGCTCATAAATAAAGTACATACATCCATCATCATTAAATTACAACACATAAGATACAAAAGATGCGATACTGTTTCATACATCTTACATTCATTTCATATTACAATACAATGCTCATTCTCAAATGAGATAGTTTATACATAAGATTTATAATTACAAATAACAAAGACACTCCTCGATTACACTTGAGGAATGATACAATTACAAGGTTACAACTGATACAATATAGTCCATGAAAGAATAAACAAGTCCACTGGTACACACGCTCTCCATCAAGAAGTACTCACCAACATGAACGAGAGAAATGAGAACCTATGCCACAAAAAAAGTTACCCAAGAATAGCAATACCGGTGACAAAACCCAACAGAAGAAATAGCACGGTTTCCTCCCACCCGCGTGGTACTCGAAGGTCTACTCCCTTCATGCTAGGAGATAGTAAAAGAGTTTCCAAGGCAAAACCTACAACCCCTAGACACAAGAAAATACATTTCAAAATAACACAAGAATAAAAATTAACATACTAGTTACATTGCTTTTAGATAACAAGGATCATGTAGATCATATGTACACCACAAACTGACTAACTGTTGTCATAGGAAGAGTGTCACACATAATTTTCTATGAGTTACCCTAGCTCAACCTTCCTAGGCTATCGGACCCCCATCCTGGGTTACCCTGGCTTGCCTCTACCGGCCGTCGGACCCTCATACAAACTATGTGTCTCATCTCATCTCAAGCCTTAACAAGTGCATGAACCATGGGAGAGACATTCATTATCTTTATTAGTGTGAAAGTTCCCCATTAATTCTTTTTAAGATATCACTTGATTAAACCCTAGATGAGTTATCCTGACACCCCTTTGTGTGTCGGACCCCCACAAAAAGCCACTCTCCTACTGATAAAACTAGGTTCAAATCCACAATACTATGGGTATACAAGGTGCACAAAATTGATAACACATCTCAACCTTAAAACATAAGGTCTCACAACCCATTCGTAGTAACCGGGTATCCACACCATATCATATATCTTGTTCATGGTAACTGGGTGTTTAAACTGACTATATCCATGTGTAGTACCCATGGAAAATCACAAGATGAACCAACACATATAACAACTCCACATAGACTAAACTCCTCTAGAAGACTTACAAAACCAAACATCTCAATTGCCCAACAACATAAACAAAGAAAACTCAACCAATAAGCAATTCAGGCATATAATTAATCTAACATTTGGATTCCCTAAATCCAATCAAATCATCGACACATTACTTGAAGTTAATCAACTTAATTTAATTTCATTTACAAGCAATAAAAAAATTAACACTAATAGTTTAACTCCAATTTCACAATAACACACATAACAATAAAAATTAATTTCTTTATAAAATTTATTTCATTTTAATTATTCGTACTTTGGCATGCACCAAATAATACATAATATTTATTTCTCTTTTAAAATCACCTCATTTTAAAATAACTACTTGTTCATTTTCATGCACCTAATTAAAATCAAATTTTCTAATAAAATCATTTTATTATCAAACATCTACTTTAAATTCAATTTTCTCTTTTAAATTATAACATTCTAAAAATAGTCTATTTCATGCATTTGCATGCATCTATTATCAAAATATATTTAAATATATATAATTAAATATGTATAATACATATAATTATACATATTTATAAATATATTATTTAATTAATTAAAAATAATTTACCATATTCAAACAATACTAATCATAAAACTAGTATTTTGTGACTTTAATTATCTATTATTTATTTTGTTAAAATTTCCTTTTTTTTTAGATTCATTTTCCTATAGAGAATCTAAGATTTTAACAATCCTTCTATAGAGGTTTTAAAAAACTATAAACAAAACCTCTAAAAATTAAACAGATCCTTCAATCTTTCAATTTCACAAAACTAAAACAACTTCTAAAGAATTGCACAGACAATATTTTAAAACACTATTTTAATAAAAAAATTGAATAAGGAACTTGAATTCTCAAGCTTGAATTGATGAAGAATGGAGTCGAGCCTTCAAATTTCAATTTCCAAGCTTTTCCCAAAGATCTCCTCTTTCAGAAGATGTAAGAAAATTCACACAATAACCCTGTAACAATTCTCGTGAAAACAACTCTCACCTCCTCTAATGAATCTCAATATTCTTTTCGTGAAATAATCCCAAATCATATCCCTTCATAAAATGAATTATCACTTGTCATACAAAATATCTTATAAATCAAAGATATTTTCATTATGTATTAAAACTCATTTTGCATGTAATCAAAATTGAACCATTAGTTCCAACTTCAATAGTCTACTCCAAATCACTTTTTTTAAACTCCTAGTCAAAATTCATAACATAAAGAAAACAATTCTTTTAAAATATCTTCTTTTCCTTAATTTAAATTTGCACAATTAAAATTAACAAATGCATTTAATTAAATATCTTTTTTTAGTATTTAAATCACAATTTAATTTCAAAATAAATTTAAATAATTTAAACTATGTACTTTAACAAAACAACTTAATTAATTAATTTATCCATTTAACAAGATAAATTTAATCACAAGATTAAGTCACCTTACCAAATAAATTAAATTAAATAACAACTTTTAACAACTTTAATCTAAAATACATAAATTAACATTTAAACATTTAAATATTAATTTCACAACCAATCTCGTAAAATAATATATTATCAAATGTAAACAAAAATGATATGACACTATGACAAACCAACCACGAATTGACGACACACTATGACTGGGTTTGTTGTTTAAAAAGATAACCCCATTACTATTTCCCTATCAACATTATCGCTAGGAAAATGGACACGCTCAGACCTGTGAAGTGAAGCAGGTGGAGACAATGTCATGTACCTACAATCCAAAACAAATGTCAAACATGCAAATAAACATTTAACAATCACACCATGAAGAGAAATCGTTGAATCACAGGGTGCTCACATGCGAATGATGTAATCCCGTCCCCTTCACCAATGCAATCACACAATACCGACAAAAATAAAACACCAATAAATCATCATATGATTATACATCAATATTACCCAAAAATCAACTACGTTAATCCATAAGCATAACATAAATCATAAGCAACCACATAAAGTATCATCACATCAAAGTATAACATCAACATCTCTCCATGGACAACGATCATAAAATAAAAACAAGGTATCGAGATCTATCATAGTAAAGATATTGTCTAACAACACCAACTAATATAAACACATAGTAGCAATGACTGGAGGGGCACTACATCATTTATAAATTTAATTGAACCCTAAATCCTAAATCTATTTGAATGCTAACCCTTATAATTTATAAAATCATAACCAAATTGAACCCTTACTATAATTGAACACTCACCCTAATTGAAACCAAACCCTATTTTAACCCTATTCATAACCCTTCCCCTAATGGGGCATTAATCATAAATTTAATTAAACCTTAAATCCTAAATCTATTTGAATGCTAACCCTTATCATTTATAAAATCATAACCAAATTGAACCCTTACTATAATTGAACACTCACCCTAATTGAAACCAAGCCCTATTTTAACCCTACTCATAACCATATCTTTAATTCCAATTATAACCCTAACCCTAAATTTATTTATAACACTAACCATAACTATATTCTATAATTCATAATCTTATTTTAAGACTAACCCTAACCTTATTTAAAATTTAACACTAAGTTAACCCTAGTAATTAAACACTAACCCTATCGTTATTAGAATGTTAACAATAGTTTAACCCTAACACTAACTCAAAGGTATTCCCCTCATTCAACCCTATTTTAACCTCTACCCTAACCCTAATTAAACTTGAACCTCAACCCTAATAAAAGTTTGAACCTAACCATGTTTGACCCCTAACCATAACTTATTATAAATTTTTATATTAAATATACTAAAATATTATTATTTATCTAATAATATAATAAAATAATATTGTATAATTATATATTAATTCATTGTTACGCTGCTACTAGCATATATATCTTAAATTTATTCTATATAAATTACGTCGATATATAATTATTTTTTCAATTTAATAAAGTTGAATGATGAAAAATTAAATATCTCGATATATCTTATATAATTGTGAAAGATTTATACATCTTTTAGTTGTATTTTATTTGAGATTCAAGAGCTCATTAATGGTTCAAAAGCCCCCAGAGGCCTTGCAAAATGGGTTAAATGAATCTCAACTGTTCATCATTTTGCATAATTTTTTTTGACTTTTTTTTGTTGCTTTCCCTACTAGTTGCTATAGAGTATGTTTATTAAAATGAAAATAATGGCCAAGATCCTAATAATGAGCACATTTAGGTTTTAGCATTATGACATCCTTTTACCCTACGTAGTTAAGTATATATTAGCATAATCAATATAATGTAAATTTTATATAATAAAAAATAATTATAATTATATAATTATATTGTTTATTATTATTATATATATTATATTCTTGAACAAAACTATTAAAATATATATAATTTTTTTCTAATTTCTAATTAATAATTATTGTATTTCTATTTAATACAAAATATAATTAATATATTATATATTTTATATAATATAAATTAAAGTATATACAATATAATTATATTTATTATTATATATAATAGTATATATAGATTATATTATTATTATTATTATATATTATATTTTATAATACAAAATATTAAATATAAATATGAGATTATTAATAATTAATATATTTCTATATAGATCAAATTAAATTAATTTATAAAAATTCTCATGGTTTAATTGATTTTGGATAGATTAGGAAAAAGAAAATTGTATGTATGTTAATATGTTAGAGAGTATGTGGCTAATATAATAGTTAATATATAAAATAAATTAATAATAATAATAATAATAATAATAATAATAATAATAATAATAATAATAATAATAATAATAATAATAATAAATAGACAATATCATTTTTAAATTCACCTATCAATTGATCTCATGTACTACACAAATGTATGTAAAAAATAAACCAATTTTTTTCCTAATTGACCTTCCACACCTCTTCCACATACCCATTGCACACCAAGATGCCATTGTTGGTTTGCATTATGTATTGAATTGTTATGTAGAAATCTTCATACTAAATGTATAAGAAAATGATTAAAAAATTTCATATTTTTCAAAAAATAAAATATATTAGGGTAAGAATACAAATAATATAATTTTTATTATTTTATATTATTATTTATTGAATATTTTATAGAATTTAAATAAAAAATTTATTAAAATTTTATTTTATTAATATAAATATATCTAATATCAATTTTGATTTAGTATATTTATGAAAAAAAAAATTATTTTATTTCATTTTTTTATATAATAATTTTTTTATATGTTTAAGAATTATTTTATTTTACTTCAGAATTAGTTTATTTCTATTTATTAAATATTATTTTATTTTATCTGTTTAAAAATTTTATATATATATATATATATATATATTCTATTAATAAACAAGAGCGCAAAATGAGTTCCTGAAAGTTTTAGAATAGTTTTGTTTGTATTTGTTGAGTTTGTTGTGTTTTAGGAACAATTGGTCGATAAAGCAATTATCACCTAAATTTAGGAATTTGATCATTGATAGAATTTTGCTCACTTCAAAATTTTGAAATGCTTTGGTTGTACTTTTAGGCCATGAAGAAAGCACAATTTACATGTTGCTAGCATTATGTAAATACTTATGAGTTCAAAGATTTCCTTAACTATTCAAGGTGACTAGACAATGCTCATGCATTTCTAGGATAGTATAGTTATAAGCCTACCATTTAGAATAACAATTTTGTATTGTAGACTCATCACTGTGTGAACTGATATTTGTCTAGGTAATTAATTGTTTAACTTAGACATTGATGTGTATACCCTTAGCTTGTCTCATTTGAATTTTTGTCGACATCACTATCTCTGGATAAGTCATAACCAAATTATAAGGTCATCTCTAGATGGACATGCTCTCTACCAGATATGATGAACTAGGGCATGAGTGCACTAAATGTGTTACATATCCATCAACATTTTATTTACATGATCAGAAAAACTTCATGAAATCGTAGACATAAAGAGAAAGATTAAATAAAAGATAAATGAGATACACTCTTGACAATCTTTGTTTGGGATTTTCATTTCTATTTGGTTCTATGTTATATTCTTTTCAAAATTGGACTTCTTTTTGTTATGATCAATTGGAATAGAAATAATAATTTGCTCATAAATCACAAGAGATAACTCTTTGCAATCAAACACAAATCTCCAGATTTTACACATAGTTCCAATAATTATCACCAATTGAAAATTTGTATTTATTTGCATCTCCTCCAGAAAACTCATCTATCTTGTAAGTCAAGTAACATCTGCAAACTGTATGTACTAGCTTGTGCTGCTAGAATTGGCAATCATGTAAATTTTTGTAACATACTGGCTAGTATAAGTTGTGTACTAAAGGCCTTTTCCATTTTTATGGAAAAAATACATGGAAAGGGGTCTTTTAAACCAAATTGGCATCTAGCATGGTCATGACTTAAAAAGAACGCAATATTATTATACTTATTTAGATAATCTCTATGATATATTTATCTTAAACAAAGCAATATTGTTGTGTTCATACGATTGACAAATGAATGTATTTGGGGTGTTGCAATGAATTTTGTTGTTAAGTTTTTTGGACAATGTCACAAAAGAAAATGTTGTGTATGGCCCCCAGTCTAAAAGAAGAAGTGTATAATTGAGAGTCCAAAGTTTTGACTATGATGTTTGTGAAACTTCCATAGCTACCAAATGATATATGTAAAGTAAATATCAAAAGTTAGTCATGTATTTTGGATAATTGTCAAAATCTAAAGCATTATCTCTTACTAGTTAGAAGATGGCTTGTTTTGTGTTACACTTTTTTTGTGAGGAGAAATAAGCATGATGATACAGTTGATATGGTGTGTCTTGATATTGTCTCTCTGTCTCCTTTACCCACATTAGCATTTTTTTTTGTATCTCTTGACATAAATATATCATTTTCAACTTATTGTAAGGGTTTATTAATTCAGGCTATGATGCAAAGTGTGTTCCTGTAAGATATGCGAACAATTATTTGGTTATATGCAAACAAGAAATGCTACTAAATGCTCTGTTATTTCAACCCTTTAGAGAAGACCTTTAGATAGTTTGAAGTCTAATGGAAACAACTTGGGTAATAATATTAAAGTATTGGGGACCTATTTAAAATAGGGATAGGGAAGCCAAATTCTCTTAAACTTTGTAAATGTGCAAGATTTGAAAACTTAGTGGTAAATGAATAAACAACTACTATCTCAACTATTGAAACATGCTCAACTACTAGGTCCTCTCCCCTAAAGTATTTGTGGATAAGGAATTACTAAAAATTGAACCTTCCATGCTCAAGTATTTGTGGATAAGGAATTACTAAAGTATTATGGTTCTTAAGAAAAAATGTATTGATGTGGCTAAAGAATTACTAAAAATTGAACCTTCCATTATTAGTTTATGGGTAATTATGATAAGTGTAGCTTTGTAAATGGCTACTAGAAAGTAGCAAGACCAAATGGTAAGAGACCTACTAATGTACCCAAACATCTGCATTAATCATTTAAAGAAGTGACACGAACAACATTGCCCCAAAAAAGAAACTATCCAGCACTAGAACACATATAGGAATCAAACACATATAGGAATCAAACAATACATAAATATTTTTTCAATTAAAAAAAAAGAACTCTCATTTGTCAAAAATAGAATTATTAATAACGAGTTAAGATAAAGGTAGTGCCTTTAGTTCAAATATCAAGTTATTCCAAAAACAGTTATTATTTTATTATAAATTAATAGTTTCTATCTTTAATTTTGTCATAATTTAACAGCTCCCATAGGTTATCCCATTCAAAACTACTAACGTTAGTTTTCAAAAAGTATATATTAAATTTGTTAATAATTAATTTTAATTTATTTATGTATTGTTGTTTATTTTATAATATATTTGTTATATGTTAATAAATTTATTCTATTTGTTTAGGATTTATATGATATTATTTTATATAAATATTGATTGTATTGTATTTAATTTATTTTATATGAATTTTTCTAATAAATATCTATGCTTTCATAATAAATAAATAATTTTATTAATTTTTTCATAATTTTTAAATTATTTATGCAAAATTATTTAAAATATTTAATGAATTTTACTTTTTTGATAAAATAGAAAATATAAAAAATATATTTAAATTTGTTACTTTATCTTAAATAAATTTGCATAAATAATTTTAAAAAATCCAAATATAAAAAATTAACCCATATAAAATTATACATGAAATAATGATAAGAACTTTAATAATAAAAATATTAAAAATGTATTGAAATTTATCTTAACTATAATAATTAAACAATCAATAATAAATTTATCTTCCTCCTAAACATTTATCTTAACAAATAAATTTTAACTATAATAATGAATCAATATTAACTATAATAATGGATTAATAAATATTTATCTTAAATAGTTGATTTCAAATATCAAGTTATTCCAAAAACAATTATTATTTTATTATAAATTAATAGTTTCTATCTTTAATTTTGAATTAATAGTTTTTATCTTTAATTTTGAATTAATAGTTTTTATCTTTAATTTTGAATTAATAGTTTTATCTTTAATTTTGTCATAATTTTTACATTTGGGAATGTGCAAATATTAGTTGAGAAGTGGCAAAAAAAAAAAAACCAATAAAATTGCAAAATAAAAATGAGCTTTATGAATGATATTGTAATTATTATAAATTAACATTTCTAACTTTAACTTTGCCATAATTTTTACATTTGAATGTGCAAATATTAGTTTATTAGTTGAGAAGTGGTGAAAAAAATGCCTCAAAAAAAGCAATGAAATTGAAAAATAAAAAATATTATACTCAATTCTGCATAATCCGCCCTTATCGCCTAAAATTTTTAGCCAATAATATTCAAGAAAAATAATTTTGAAAATTAGAAAAGTTAAAAAACATGCATTTAACTTTAGAAAAAACTTCAAATATAACGTATAAAAGAAAATAATTAATTTTGATTGGTTGAAATTCAAAACATTAATAACTAGTTAGGATTTTGCCGTGCCTATAGTTCCTTTGGTAGGAACTAACAAGATGGACTCATACTTGAACACATGGGAACTGAATGTTATATAACTAGCTTATACATCTTATTAAATAAATAATATATATAAATAACCTACAAGCGAAATAAATATTCCATGAAATTTCCAAAAGATAGTTGCAACTATGATAATGGATCCACATAAATTGCTTATATCGACAAAAACTGCCAATTATATTTGAGAAAATTAATTTGTGAAATATGTTTTGTTATATATTTTGCATGTTATTTTAACAATACATAAATATTTTTTCAATTAAAAAAAAAGAACTCTCATTTGTCAAAAATAGAATTATTAATAACGAGTTAAGATAAAGGTAGTACCTTTAGTTCAAATATCAAGTTATTCCAAAAACAGTTATTATTTTATTATAAATTAATAGTTTCTATCTTTAATTTTGTCATAATTTAACAACTCCCATAGGTTATCCCATTCAAAACTACTAACGTTAGTTTTCAAAAAGTATATATTAAATTTGTTAATAATTAATTTTAATTTATTTATGTATTGTTGTTTATTTTATAATATATTTGTTATATGTTAATAAATTTATTCTATTTGTTTAGGATTTATATGATATTATTTTATATAAATATTGATTGTATTGTATTTAATTTATTTTATATAAATTTTTCTAATAAATATCTATGCTTTCATAATAAATAAATAATTTTATTAATTTTTTCATAATTTTTAAATTATTTATGCAAAATTATTTAAAATATTTAATGAATTTTACTTTTTTGATAAAATAGAAAATATAAAAAATATATTTAAATTTGTTACTTTATCTTAAATAAATTTGCATAAATAATTTTAAAAAATCCAAATATAAAAAATTAACCCATATAAAATTATACATGAAATAATGATAAGAACTTTAATAATAAAAATATTAAAAATGTATTGAAATTTATCTTAACTATAATAATTAAACAATCAATAATAAATTTATCTTCCTCCTAAACATTTATCTTAACAAATAAATTTTAACTATAATAATGAATCAATATTAACTATAATAATGGATTAATAAATATTTATCTTAAATAGTTGATTTCAAATATCAAGTTATTCCAAAAACAATTATTATTTTATTATAAATTAATAGTTTCTATCTTTAATTTTGAATTAATAGTTTTTATCTTTAATTTTGTCATAATTTTTACATTTGGGAATGTGCAAATATTAGTTGAGAAGTGGCAAAAAAAAAAACCAATAAAATTGCAAAATAAAAATGAGCTTTATGAATGATATTGTAATTATTATAAATTAACATTTCTAACTTTAACTTTGCCATAATTTTTACATTTGAATGTGCAAATATTAGTTTATTAGTTGAGAAGTGGCAAAAAAAATGCCTCAAAAAAAGCAATGAAATTGAAAAATAAAAAATATTATACTCAATTCCGCATAATCCGCCCTTATCGCCTAAAATTTTTAGCCAATAATATTCAAGAAAAATAATTTTGAAAATTAGAAAAGTTAAAAAACATGCATTTAACTTTAGAAAAAACTTCAAATATAATGTATAAAAGAAAATAATTAATTTTGATTGGTTGAAATTCAAAACATTAATAACTAGTTAGGATTTGCCGTGCCTATAGTTCCTTTGGCAGGAACTAAAAATATAAAATTAAAAAAATATTAAAAGTTTATAAAAAACTTTTTCTTTAAACAATTCTTAAAAGAGTACTAAACATACAAACAACTATATAAGAATGTGATATTTTAGTTTATATATAATTTTAAAAAAAACACACTAAATATAATTTAAATTAAAAATATTAAAAAAACTGTTAAACATAAATTTATTTAAATAAGAATGTAAAATTTTACTAGATACACAAATAATTTAAAGACAATGTTAACAATTTTTTTAAATAATAAAATTGTAAACACAAACACAATTCAAATAAAAATTATTATTATTATTTTTTTAAATATAAATCTTTAAATAGAATTAGATCGAAACCAATTCTAAAACAATTTTTAAAAAATTATAAAAACTAAATTTAAATCACTTCTAAATAATTTAGAACATAGTAAATTGTTTTACTATTTGTAAGTCAAAAAAAATTATTCATTGGACGGTATTGCTATGCGCAAATATTTATACATACGAACTTTCATGTTAATTATGTGTCTTTGTACAAGATGTATTTTGTACCTAGTCTTTGTACAAGATGTATTTTGTGCTTCAGTTAGGTACTTTTTTGCATGGATGGCCATGATGCGGCATATCCATGCCCTGCGGGTAATTGTAAATTATTAAAAATTATAAAAGTGGATATTTAGGAGAACTTGTTACGCGAGGCGTATTACAATGACATCCACCAAAAAGCAAAATTCAATGTAAGGAAAAACTTTTTAGCTTAAATTTAACATTCAAATGACATGCAGTTGCATAACTACATTCATTTCATTATATGTAGACGTTTTTTTTTATAGATTTCAGATTATTTTTAAAATAAGAGAAAAATGGATGTTATGTCTTTTTTTAAAATTTATTTGGAAGATATTATCTTTCTTGCTTTTCAAAATATTCTAAGATTACGATACAAATCAAAAGTTTTTTAACTTTAAATATTTTATGACTTTTTTGAAATTAGAATTTATTTTACTTTTAGAATGTGAAATGAGTTGCATGCAAAAATAGGAAAAAATAAAATATAAAGGTTGTTTTTATATCAAAGTTTTCAAGATATTGTGGATACACGCCTCCATAATGATAACTCTCTCTGTATTTTATATATATTAATATTTAATATATGTATGCTAGTTTTATATTGTAAATGCAATTGTATGTGTAATTAATTACATACAATGGTCAATTACACATTCATATATAAACATGTATTAATACTTTTACCAAATGTTATTAGAGTTTTTAAATTTTTATTGATTAAAATGAAAAAAAATTATTGGAAAATAGATGAGCAAGGAATGAATGACAAAAATAATTTGATAAAAAAAAAACAAAGAAAAGACAGACACTGATACCGAAACTTCTTACTACAATGATGCTAGTTACCAGGAAATAGCTGTCTCTTTTATGCGACAAGATAGCATTCAATGCCTGTACCATGCAGGACTTCTCCAAAACCTTCAATCACCTACCTTCTGCAATTTCTCTTCTATAAGTAGAACTGATGATCACTCCTACCAGTAACTCAAGATGACTAGCATTTGGAGCATGTCGATGCGAGGGTTCAAACTCTCCAATCCCGCTGCTCAGAGAAATGCAAGTTTCATTCAGCGACGCTTTGCTCATGTTCTAAAGGGAGATGTTCATAAGCTTGCTCATGTTCCCAAGGGAAATGCTCATAAGCTTGCTCAGACCCCAGGCGCCAAGGAAATCTTTAGAAAAGGTTTTTTTCTATTGTTATTATTTTTGATCAGATCATGAATAAATATTTCTCTTTCTACCTATTTCATTCTTCCTTGTTCTTCTAATTTATGATTTTTAGTTTTTGGGTGTATTCTCTTAGGAGAAGAGCCAAATATGGCTGAGAAAGCTACCAGTATCTTCACGAGGAAATCAAAGCCTGACTCCGGAGGAATAATTCAAATGTTTTCTACTGTAAGTATTACATTCTACATAACAGTGAACAACTACTAGAGATTACTATATTGTAGAGTTTTGAACCCTTGACCTCCTGCAACTTGCAAGTTAGAAGCTATAGTATTTTAGTTACGAATGTGGGTATAATACTTTTTGATTGCTTGCCTGTTTTGTTTAATCTAAAGTCTAGATCAGAACTCACGCACTGTTTAGGCTCTTGTGACCAATTGTGCTTCTTCTCAAAAGTGTTCTGAAAAGAATAAAGAACAGTTCATTGATATCAACATCTTCAAAACGATTTCTTTAATTGTTGGATTTTGGTTGTTGTTTGTGGGTTCAGGCTGCCACTGCAAGTGTGAAGGGTCCACCAAACCCAGGCAAAGATAAAGGATCTGGTCCATAGCATAATGATCAACCAGTGAAGGGTCCGGAAAAACCAGCCAAGGATACAGGGTCTGATCCAAAGGATAATCATGAAGACCCCAGAATAAAAAAATGAGTATAGGATGTAGCGTAGATGTATGCGTAGATTATAGAGTGTATGGTTGTGAAAGTTGTGTCAGTTTGCTCTGTTAAGGCTCTGCTTAACGATTACAAGCTTGTCAAACTGTTTGAAGTCTTGGATAGCATAAACCAATGATCTGCCAAAGTCAGGAAAGATCTGTTAATGCAAGCCTCGTGATTTAAATGCTACACTAAATTCGGGCATATGTAGTTATTTTATACGATATTGTCAAATATATAATTAGACGTACTTAACTTAATCAGTACGTCCTTATTAGTCTCTTAACCTAATTCAACTATTTATGATTATTGTACTTCACGACATCATGACAAACATAGAATAATGATTTTGTATTCCGTCTCATTCACGTGAAGTGAAGAGAATGTTAAGTAGGGAGAACGAGGCACCTAGCAGAGGGGTGCAATAGGCCTAATTATGTCCGTAATGTATTAGAATATACAGTATATCATTTGCGATTTGAGTACGTGCTTTTACACAAATACTTCGATTTGACACGCAGTGGAAAATCCTTCTTACTTATCAGATACTGCCCTATTAATACCTCCTACGATTTCGACGAACGTGTTGACTCTGTACGGTTTCCATGCAACACTTGGGTCACGAGGGTACGAAGCACGGCATTGCGTCTATTATCAACAACTGCTAATATTACTCACTATTTACTTATAGTGGCCCCGACAATGATATCTGGTGGGGATCACGATCACATGTCACCATTTTTTCATCGAATCTCTCGTTATCTATATTCTAAGTGAATAAATAATACCAGCTTACACCAAAACCAGGCCTCCGCCTCCCCTCTCTGTGTTCAACGCGTGGATTATGCCTTTCACGATTACGAATATGCCTTTAACATTTTTCTACCTACTTACTAGCATTTCCGCCAACTCATTAAATATTATTTGATATATTAGATGACCAGTACAGAAAATCCCGCAAATTGGAAGTATGACTAAATATCTTAAGTCAGTGATTATCTGATTCGCCTACTAAAACCGATTCCATAAACATTTTTATTTTTGTGGTTGTTGGCTATTATGTACTCAGGTACTTCGAATTTTGTGATGCTATCCTATTGCCCATCGCATAGTATTATCCTTTCCTTGGTAAAAAATCTAAGCGTATATAGTGTGGATGAACTTTCACAATTATGTTTCATTATTTGGGATTAGGGGAGAGGACCTGTTTCAATTCTTGTGATAGCAGTTGTTTATATAATGCTCAATATTTTTATCAATATTGGATCAATAGTTGTAACTTTATAATGTTGTTAGTGTTGATGATGACTACCCATAATTAAACAAGATGTATTCCTTTGATCTAAAAAGCAACCAATCATGTGATTCCACATCAACGCTCAATAAAACATGCTGTGAATGCACAAGTATTGGTCTCACTTTTTTTTTGGGGGTCTTTTTGACACCTTGACAAAAAAGCATGCTGATGTGGCACCATATTTGATGATGTGCCCCTAAAACCTTAGTTATGCACAAGGGACTTGCCAAGTAAACTGCTGTAAAAAATTGGGAGTGATTTGAAATTTCCACATAGGATAATTAGAAGTGCAAAGTTAGGGTGCACAACTACCGGGTCCTCTCCCCTAGTTAAGTCAATATTTTTTTGAAATTATGTTGTACAGATCAAATTTACTAGGAATTGAGAACTAGATTTCTTATTAGTATTTGCCAACAAAATATAAGTTAGAATATTTTCTATATAAAGCAAATAGTTCTCGAAGAATTAATGTTGCAATACATACGTGTTATTAATTTGTTTTTGCGTGTTTAGGGAAATACATAAAACATTTCTATGGAAGTAATATTTTCTTTAAATTAGAAATAAAATGCATAGGTGATCAATACTTCAAATCATCCATAAAACAAAAATTACAACCATCTAATTTGATAATTCAACTATGGAGATTCATGAACACCAATGTTGTCATACATTACCACAAACATAGAAAACTTACACACAAACACAATGCTACATATGCATTATAATTGATGTGTAAACATTTTTGGGATCTATGAAACTCATTGTTCAATCTATGATGGTTTAGACTTGCACAAAAAAGAACTAAAGTGAAGTTCAAATATAAGACCCCTTCTAGAATTTAATTAATAAAGCACTCAAACCCACCAAACATAGGCCCCATCTACTTCAAGTTGATATTTCACACTTTATAGACATCTACTCAACTCAATTATATAGGATAGTTTAGGCCTAGAAGAAACAAGTAAAAACTTGGATCAAACAACCTTTTGTAGATTTCACTTTACAAAACTCTATCTCAAGCTTTGAAGGGTTGGGTATTTATAGACCCAAACTTTACATTAATGAATTTTGCCAATATTCTTGTGTCTAGTGATGTCCTACACACTCTAGAAAATTTGGGCTTCCATATTTAGCTTGGCTCACTAGCTAGCTCATCAATAGTTTCAACTGCATGGTGGCAAGTTTGTTTTGTGTTGTAAATGCTCTTGAAATTGGAATTTTATTTTCAAAGAGTTTGGTGAAAGATATCACCAAGAAAAATAAAATGAAAGGGAGCTTGCTTTGTAAAGCCTATTTCATTCTAAGAATTTGATATTGCATGACAGATAAGCCTCTTATATGTTTGGGCTAGGTGAACCTTTCTTTGACACTTTTTTTTTTAAGCTTTTGGATGCATAAACCAAGTTAATTAACCAAAAATTTTAGATGTGTGCACCAATTGAATTTTTTTCAATGAATTGAAAATATAATCATTTTCAAAGAGTGAGTACCATATTTAAAAATATATATATGCAAATCTCTTCCAATCTATGTTTGCTTTCTTGAAATAATTCTAGTTTGAAATTTGATTATTTATTATCAAATATCAATAAAATTAATCTTTTTTTCAATGATGCATATTTCAATTATTTAAAATATTATTTTAAAATATTTTAGTAATTTACACCTTTTAAACTTTTCATATCAATTGATGAATTATATTAAATATTTATAATTTTATGTTTAATAAATTTAAACAATTTAAATATTTATTTATTTTTTAAAATAGTGAATATGGTGGTTCAACATTGTTGAGGACCATCCAAGGTGTTACATGTGCAATTCAAAGAGGAAAATTCTTATACCGTTTTTCCAAAAATGTATATGGTTATATGCTTGAATAGAAACTAGCTTTTGATTATGGACTTTGTTAACTTCCAAACTCTAATCAACTATTATTCAATATAGACAACAAAGCAATTTGATATAAAATGAATTGCAATAACTTGTTTATGAGAATGTTTTCTTTATTCATAATTCCATTCTTTCTCACTTACAAAAAGATTTAAGTACTAAAACAAAAACCAAATTGACTATCAAGCCCTCCAATTTTGCTAGGAAACTCTAAATGCACTTTTAATTTTGTTAAAAAATATTTTACTTCTATAACTTACCAATACTTTTGTTACACAATGGTCTACTATGTAAGAGACTCCAAGAAAAAGCAAAACAAAATATGCACAAATTTCTTCTATTTTCCTTACACAATTCCTCCATAGAGTGACTCCATATTGCATTAATGCAAAAGAGAGAATATGGTCTAGTGAACAAAGATCCATTAGACTGTATTGTTTGGACCACATTTGGGTTGGTAGTGCACATTAATTCTATCTAATTTATGATGTAACGCCCGTCGTGCAAACCCCAAAGGACAAAAAAATGCACACATTTTTATTTTATTTATTTTTTTAATAATACAAAGTAAACATATAATGAACCATTAGCCATAATCACATTATATGATAACATCATAAAATCAAGTCCTTTGGGGCATGCGAGGTCACATCACATAAAACCAATTCATAACGAAAGACAAACATAAGGCTAATTACTTAAATAATCTAAACTCCATCATAAATATTACAATATCCATTTATAAAGGTAACATTCATGTATCCATGAGTATAAATATAAATACATCACATGATACAACCATAATAAATCTCATAAACTAGGAATGGTTACAAGGGTGCATATACAATACATCGTCATTTAATACATTACATGTTCTCAATAAATGAAATACAATAAGCCCTCCCATACATGTGGGATAAATACATAGTACAAGTAATGTCTGAAATACAAGATGAATATTAGGTACAAGCTCCATCTGAAGAATACCGTGAAGGATGAACATTGATGGGAACCCAACGGGTGTGAAGCACGTTCCACCCGACCATGTGGGTTTTAGAAAAACCCACCCCCTATGCTCAGAGGTGACAAGGACGTAACTGCGACCAAGATTGCCACAACACTAACTCCAATGAAGAACATCATAATAAAAACAAAATATTACATAGATCATAAATGACAACAACCAAGATTCACTCATAATGAACACAAAGCCATAAACACATCATAAATAAAATTAAGGCAACAACCATTAACCACTTACAAAGTAAATCCAAAACAACATTCATAACACACTTCCTGAGGCCACCAAGAAAATAAGCATAAGGGAAACAAGTGGAGAGTGTCATCGCATAGCCTACATGGGTTATCCTGGCCCTTCCTCCAACATGAGACGCTAGCCCCCATCTATGGTTATCCTAGACCTTCCTCCTACTTGAGGCGCCGGCCCCATAGGGTGAATCATGCAGAGCTGTTAACCTCTCCCGAGGACGAGGTAATGACTTTTCCAAGCACGGCTTTCTCAGTCTACCATTAGTTTGCGATAGCCCTAATGGATAGACAAGGTATCCAAGATTATCTTAATATGTTGTTACTACCCATCCCCCTAAGTTCTATTATTAGGCTTTCACTTGTTAATCTAACTCTTACGTGGGTTATCGTGACCCCTTCCTCCTATTTGAGGCATCGACCCCCATGAAGAGCCACTCTCCCTGCAGACCCCAAAACAATATCAAAATCAAGGGTTGTACCATCAAGAACAAGGCATAAAATCTCAACAGATAACATGTGAGGCATTACCCATCTTGCTAAAAGCACACAACAGAGTCTCCACAAAATCCCGTATAACCCTTTCAAAATAAAGATACCAATATCTTGCTACATCAAGAGCACATAAAATGAGGATACACATCCAACAATAAAATTAAGCCTCTAGAAACCTAAGGTTTGCAACATCAATAAATGGGTTCATAAAATCAACTGGGTTCCCACATCGAAAAGCCAAAACAACAAAATCACAAGATGTCATAACTCAAGTAACCATTTTAATTTTTGCACATTGTTTCTGCAACTCCAAAATAAACAACTGGTTTAATTGCATTAATAATCTCCATTTTCCTCGATACAATTTGAAATAAGAGTTAATAATAGTTTTGAGATAAATATTTAATTTGCTTCTTTTTAATTAACCAACATAACTAAATTTCATAGTTTCACAGTTAAACCAGAATTCAATAAATCATAACATTTATATTATATATATATACATATAAAATATATGTATATTTACTTTTTTGTTTTATTCAAATTTAAAAATAATCTAAATTGGCTAACTGTTAGGTACCCAAATCGTACCCATGTCAGTACTTTATAATAAATATAAATATATATATAAATATAATTAAACAAAACAAAAACAAAAGTTTAAAATGCACATATTGGGCTGGCCGCAGCTAGTCGTACAGACTGCACATAACAGTCCTCATGACTGCTGCGCGTGGCAATTCGTAGGATTGTTGCACATGGCAGTCTGCAAATTGCTATGGCAGTACCATTTGCAACAAGGGTGGTGGGTGTGGCCTAGCTGTCCCCCTGCCCCCCCCCCTCCCCATAACATTAAAAATTTATTTATTTATTTTTTTATAAAAAAGGGATGTAACAAAATAAACGCCGACACAGGTTCGACCCCATAACAATTTTGAAATAAATAAATTTACAGGGGTAAATCTATATATATATATGTCAACAGAGTACATAATCATTTCTGCAATAAATCACTATGTAAATATATTCATGATATATATATGTATGTATGTATGTATGTATATATATATATGTATATACATATTTTCAAAAGTGTATATATATAGATATATCCAAAAATCCATTTATTTCAAAGGGGAACAATTTTTATAACAAAATTATAAAAGAATACACAACATTTTCATAGACCCCAATAATTTTCTTTTGCTAGTTTGCTATCTAATAACTATTAAATCTCAAACAAAGATTTTCTTTTCTTTTATAGAGCAAACATTTTTTTTTTTTTTTACTGATTTAGAGAAACTAAAATAAATAGAATGGAACTTGAAGTCCTATGGTTGTTGAAGAATTGATGAAGCCTTTCTTGATCCCAAATAGCCTTTTCGAAGAGCTCCCCTTTCCTCCTTCAGAACTTCTCCTCCAAATTTCCTTGCTAAATTCTCTAATCTAAAATTTAATTCAGAAGAGCCTCTCTTCCATAACAATGAAAACTAAATAAATTTCTATAGAGAAAACAAGAGAGGATCCAATTTCCAGAACTCAATATTTTTGTGTAGCTTCTGTCAATTTTCCCCGTGCATGAAAAATCTCACAATTTTTTCCATTAAATAAAAGATATCTTCTTCTTTTTCGAAAACTCCATAAATCAAAATTAAAAGAAGTTTTCTATTTCATTACCAACTTTACAGCAAAAAAAACTCAACATTCATTGGTTGTTTTCTTCTTTTCTTTCTTTTCTTGATTTTTTCGTATTTAACAACACTTTTTGTTTTAATTTTGATTTTGCAAGTTTTACTTGAAATTCACACAATTTAACTTATTTAATTATTTCATTTCATAATTATCCTCAGCATGCTATTTTAATTAAATTATCAAAATATCAATTTTAAATAATTTAATTTACACCTTTCCATTTATTTATCTTTAATAAATTATGTCTTATAATTTAAAACTTTTCATATTTTAATATACTCTTCCAATGCTATTATTAACATTTATTATAATCATTTAATTATTTAAATAACATCATACAACACACCAACGCAAAATAAATATCAAAAGTACACACACAAAACCACTATTATAAAATGCAAAAATGACAAAGTTCAAAAACGCACAATACCACTCAACATAAGACAAGTTGACAAACTTGGAATGAGGTGACTTCCTTGTCATCTCTATTTCAACTTCATGGCCATTGGGTTAATTTGATGCTCGCCTTGTCCTACCGAAGCAGGTGGAATCGAGACTCTGTTCCTGCAATTCCTACATACAAATAAGGTTGTGTACAACATGTATATATATATAATCAAAAACATCACATCGTGAGAAGGAATTGCAGCATAGCAGGGCACTCGCAAACGAGTGGTGCTACATTGTCCCGTCACCAAAGCTATAATTACAATTACAAGATCAAGTATAAAATAACATTGCTAAACTAATTGATCACATCATATCATCATAAAATGATTACTAATCCACTACATCACAATATCCTACTGAAATCAAATTAAACATCTCCAAACCAAATGTAACCATAATGTCATATCATAATATACATGTCATCAAATAAAGTAGCATAATCATCAATCAGTCTAAACTATCCAATCCATCAATCCAACCAATAAATAGTAACTACCACAGTCTCAAAGTATATATCAAGCAAAAAACATAGAAAGATAACAAGTCCAAACAACAACATGAGGTGTATTACATCCTCCCCCCCATGAATTCGGCTTACTCCTGGAAGCCAGTAAATAGATAAGGATCAGATTCCCTAATACGGGAGGCATCCTCCCATGTCACCAAGATCTCATCGTTAGGTCACCGTCGAACCCTCTTGAGCTCACCCGCGAGCTCCTAAGTCAGTTCCTCGTCCTCTACCAGAAGCCTCAACACTCATACCTTGGTGCCCAGCTTGGCAGTTTTCAACCACAAAAAACGCTCGATGTGACCTACCTGCATCACCCACTGTTGGCTTAGAAGTGGCTAGTCTCTTATTAAATACAAAAGTGCTCTTTTGTGGACATAATCTAGCGATATGTCCTTGCTGCTGCATGAGTAACAACCAATACCTCAGCCAAATCCTCTACCCTTGGATGGAGCATTTGACTATTGAAAGCTTCCTTGACTCGGCGCTAATTGAAAGCTAGGTGTGGGCTGCTCAAAACGCTCCTGATGAGCTCAGTTCCGATTATGATCCCTTCAAAACTGAGAATTGCCACCTTGCTGAGATGGAGAGTTCTCAGGTTTCAACTGGGGGTGTTGTTGCTGGTCACCCTTAGTGGGTGCTTGATGGCCTTTAGAGGACCTTGCAGCTTGAGGCTATCCAACTCTGGAACCAAAACTTGATACTGGGGCACTGTCAATCTGAACTCCAGTGTGTCCTTCCAATGCCATGGCCAAATTCTCCTCTACCAAATGAGCCTTTTCAACTATAATTTCCATCGTCTTCAATTCAAAGACTCACATGCTACCACTAATTCAGGCATTTAAGCCCCGAACAAAATGTTGCACTAACATCCCTTCATCATGGTTGATCCCTGCATACTGCTTCAACTCATAGAATCGCCGCTCATACTATTCAATAGACATTGCCATCTACTTAAGGTCATGAAACTCATCTGCCTTATGTTGCCTCCAATGATCTAAAAGGAAGCGATCCCTAAACCTATCCAAAAATAACTCCCATGTGACCATGTTGATATCCAGATGTAACTTTTGTTCTTCTAGCTGCCACCAAGTGGATGTGAAACCTCGCAGATGCATGACTATGCACTGAGCTTTGGTATTGCTACCATAGGGGTGCATTGTGAAGCATCAATCCAAATCAATTAACCATGTTTCCGCTTCCAGACCTCCTCCAAAACCATCGAATGTAGGCAGGTTTTCTCTCATAAAATCTCTCATATGACCAGCTATCACTGCATCCTAATCTACCATTATTTCCCTCCACCTCGGTGACCTTTCCCTTCTCTCTCGACCTGCTGCTTCTCCTCTGGCTTGGATCCCAATCGATCAAGAATCTCTCCCATAATGTGTTGCAACTTTCCATCTAAGCTAGGCTTTTCTGTGTTTTGACCACAACCTAATGGATTGCCTTGAGGACTCTATCATTCCTCATGCTTAGAATCGTGGGAACTAGGAGCTAATGGACTTTTCCAGTTTTCTCTATGACCAACACCATGGCCTCTTCCTCGGCCATGTCCTCTACCTCGAGGCATATTTCTGTGCAACAAGATAAATGTACAAGTGAGCTCAAGAGTCAAACACAAAGGTTTCCTAATGGACATAACTACCCAGAGAACCCAACATTTGCAAAACCTGGCTTTGATACCAAGTTGTAATGCCCGTCATGCAAACCCCAAAGAACAAAACAATGCACACATTTTTTATTCTTTTTAATAATACAAAGTAAACATATAATGAACCATTAGCCATAATCACATTATATGATAACATCATAACATCAGGTCCTTTGGGGCACACGAGGTCACATCGCATAAAACCAATTCATAATGAAAGACACACATAAGGCTAATTACTTAACTAATCTAACATCCATCATAAACATTACAATATCCATTTATAAAGGTAACATTCATGTATCCATAAGTATAAGTATAAATACATCACATGATACAACCATAATAAATCTCATAAACTAGGAATGGTTACAAAGGTGCATATACAATACATCATCATTTAATACATTACATGTTCTCAATAAATGAAACACAATAAGCCCTCCCATACATGTGGGATAAATACATAGTACAAATAATGTCTGAAATACAAGATGAATATTAGATACAAGCTCCATTTGAAGAATACTGTGAAAGATGAACATTGATGGGGAACCCAATGGGTGCAGAGCACATTCCACCCAGCCATGTGGGTTTTAGAAAAACCCACCCCCTGTGCTCAAAGGTGACAAGGAAGTAACCGCGACCAAGATTTCCGTAATACTAACTCTAATGAAGAACATCATAATAACAACAAAAGATTACATAGATCATAAATGACAACAACCAAGATTCACTCATAATGAACACAAAGCCATAAAAACATCATAAATAAACTCAAGGAAACAACCATTAACCACTTACAAAGTAAATCCAAAACAACATTCATAACACACTTCCAGAGGCCACTAAGAAAATAAGCATAAGGGAAACAAGTGGAGACTGTCATCGCATAGCCTACATGGGTTATTCTGGCCCTTCCTCCAACATGAGGCATTGGCCCCCATCTATGGTTATCCTGGCCCTTCCTCCTACTTGAGGTTCTGACCCCATAGGGTGACTCATGCAGAGTCGTTAACCTCTCCTGAGGACGAGGTAACAAATTTTCCAACCACTACCTTCTCAGTCTACCATTAGTCTGCGATAGCCCTAATGGATAGACGAGGTATCCAAGATTATCTTAATATGTTGTTACTACCCATTCCCCTAAGTTCTATTATTAGGTTTTCACTTGTTAATCTAACTCTTATGTGGGTTATCCTGAGCCCTTCCTTCTATTTGAGGCGCCAGCCCCCACGAAGAGCCACTCTCCTTACAAACCCCAAAACAATATCAAAATAAAGGGTTGTACCATCAAGAACAAGGCATAAAATCACAACATATAACATAAGAGGCATTACCCATATCGCTAAAAGCACACAACAGAGTCTCCACAAAATCCCATACAACCTTTTCAAAATAAAGACACCAATTATATCTTGCTACATCAAGAGCACATAAAATGAGGATACACATCCAACAATAAAATGAAGCCTCTAGAAACCTAACGTTCGCAACGTCAATAAACAGGTTCACAAAATCAACTGGGTTCCCACATCGAAAAGCCAAAACAACAAAATCACAAGATGTCATAACTTAAGAAACCATTTTAATTTTCACACATTGTTTCTGCAACTCCAAAATAAACAACTGGTTTAATTGCATTAATAATCTCCATTTTCCTCAATACAATTTGAAATAAGAGTTCAATAATAGTTTTGACATAAATATTTATTTTGCTTCTTTTTAATTAACCAACATAACTAAATTTCATAGTTTCATAGTTAAACCAGAATTTAATAAATCATAACATTTATTTTGTATGTATACAAATAATTGCATATATAAATATAAATATATATATATATATACATATAAAATATATGTATATTTACTTTTATGTTTTATTCAAATTTAAAAATAATCTAAACTGGCTAACTGCTGGGTACCCAAATTGTACCCATGTCAGTACTTTATAATAAACACATATATATATATAATTCAACAAAACAAAAAAAAAAGTTTAAAACACACATACTGGGCCGGCCGTAGCCAGTCGCGTGACCTACACACAACAGTCCTTGTGACTGCTATGCATGGCAGTCTATAGGACTACTACGTACAACAGTCTATGAACTGTTGTAGCAGTACCGTCTGCCACAAGGGTGGTGGGTATGGCCCAGCCGTCCCCCCCCCCCCCCATAACATTAAAAATTGATTTTATTATTTTTTTTTATAAAATAGGGATGCAACAAAATAAACATCGATGCAGGTTCAACCCCATAAATTTTTTGAAATAAATAAATTTACAAGGGTAAATCTATATATATATGTCAACAGAATAAAGAATCTTTTCTACAATAAATAACTATGTAAATATATTCATGATATATATATATATGTATATACATTTTTTCAAAAGTGTATATATATATAGATATATCCAAAAATCCATTTATTTCAGAGGGGAACAATTTTTAAAACAAAATTATAAAAGAATACAAAACATTTTCACAAACCCCAATAATTTTCTTTTGTTGGTTTGCTATCTAATAACTGTTAAATCTCAAACAAATATTTTCTTTTCTTTTATAGAGCAAATATTTTTTATTTTTTTTACTGATTCAGATAAACTAAAAGAAATAGAATGGAACCTGAAGTCCTACGCTTGCTGAAGAATTGAAAAAGCCTTTCTTGATCCCAAATAGCCTTTTTGAAGAGCTTCCCTTTCTTCCTTTAGAACTTCTCCTCCTGATTTCCTTGCTAAATTCTCTAATCTAAAATTTAATTCAAAAGAGTCTCTCTTCCAGAACAATGAAAACTAGATAAATTTCTACATAGAAAACAAGAGAGGATCCAATTTCCAGAACTCAATATTTTTGTGTAGCTTCTGTCAATTTTCCCCATGCATGAAAAATCTCACAATTTTTGCCATTAAATAAAAGATATCTTCTTCTTTTTCGAAAACTCCATAAATCAAAATTAAAAGAAGTTTTCTATTTCATTACCAGCTTTACAGCCAAAAAAACTCAGCATTCATTGTTCATTTTCTTCTTTTCTTTATTTTCTTGATTTTTTTCTATTTAAAAACACTTTTTGTTTTAATTTTGATTTTGCAAGTTTTACTTGAAATTCACACAATTTAACTTATTTAATTATTTTACTTCATAATTATTCTCAACATGCTATTTTAATTAAATTATCAAAATATCAATTTTAAATAATTAATAACATTTTGTTTCCACAGTCCATGATCATAAGTATTCAAGATTTCTGGATAAAACTGTTGATGGATCATGGAGTATGATCCGAAATGTTGATGAAAAAAATGGCACACAGTTTTATCCAGAAATCTTGAATACTTAATTTTAAATAATTTAATTTACACCTATCCATCTATTTATCTTTAATAAATTATATGGCTTATAATTTAAAACTTTTCATATTTTAATATACTAGTCAAATACTATTATCAACATTTATTATAATCATTTAATTATTTAAATAACATCATACAACACACCAACGCAAAATAAATATCAAAAGTACACTCAGACAAAACCACTATTATAAAATGCAAAAATGACAAAGGTCAAAAAAACACAATACCACTCAACATAAGACGGGTTGACAAACTTGGAACGGGGTGACTTCCTTGTCATCTCTATTTCAACTTCATGCTCGTGGTTTAATTTGATGCTCACCCTATCCTGCCAAAGCAGGTGGAATCGAGACTCTGTTCCTACAATTCCTACATACAAACAAGGTTTTGTACAACATGTATATATATATAATAAAAAACATCACATCGTGAGAAGGAATTGCAGCGTAGTAGGGCACTCACAAACGAGAGGTGCTACACTGTCCCCTCATCAAAGCTATAATTACAATTACAACATCAAGTATAAAATAACATTGCTAAACTAATTGATCACATCATATCATCATAAAATGATTACTAATCCACTACATCACAATATACTATTGAAATCAAATTAAACATCTCCAAACCAAATGTAACTATAATGTCATATCATAATATCCATGTCATCAAATAAAGTAGCATAATCATCAATCAGTCTAAACTATCCAATCCACCAATCCAACCAATAAATAGTAACTATCACAGTCTCAAAGTATCAAGCAAAAATCATAGAAAGATAACAAGTCCAAACAGCAACATGAGGGGTATTACATATGAGATCTAACAATTTGAAGTGACCACCTATCTACGAAGACATGATTGACACACAAAAAATCACCTGCTTAATGACCTCATGAATTACCCCATTTTATATTAAAAATAATAAACTGAATGAATGCAATCATCATCAACATACCCATTACACACTGAAATATAATTAATTGTGAAATTATAAATATATGTACATATCAAACCATTTAACATCTTTAAATTGGATTATATCTAGAAAGAAAACATATTAAGGAATTAGAAATCACAATTACTAGGTACTATGAGTGGCTAAAGATGGGTAACATCTGAACTACCTATGTGGACACGAGGGTTCACTGCCACTAGCCAATTGCTCAGAGAATTTATTGAAGGCGACTTTCCATAGAGTTGAAATGCCAAGGATAAAGTTTCAAAAAGATCAAATTTTCAATGAAATCAATGATAGATATTTTCATGCTAGTAGGTAAGAAGAGATGGCCACAAGTGAAACATAAAGAGCTCTCATATGTCCAATCTCCACACAGTACTTTCATGTCGCAATACAAAACCCACTGACTTTATTTTATTTTCTTTTCCCCTTGTGATTAAGAAATTTTTGTGGTACAAGATGAGCAGGAAGTTGCCTAGTCTCTTCTTGGGTAGAGATTTTTGTAGGCATGGTGGCACATTCTTGGATACAATATTTACAGAAGATTTTATTGGCTATCTTCTTTTGGCTATGTACATTTGAGTTGGTCTAGTGTTGGAGAATGGGTACTCTTGAGAGAGAGGTCACAAGTTGGATAAGGTATGTACACATCGTATTCTAGAGCATGAGTTAGGTGTATCCCTCATATTCAGAGTATGAGGAGTCCCATATACTGTAGGCCATCTATAGACCTGAAAAATAGATTGCCTGGTATTGTGGACTATAAAAGGACCTTTCCTTTCCTTTTATTTCTCTTTGGTACATTATATGTTGCAAGAGCTCATTTGTAAATCTAGATTTCCACGTTTGCATATCACATTAATTGAAGATGTGGTTTAAGGGAGAGGAGATCGGTGTTGTGGGTATTGAATATGACAATTTAGGATCTATTTCTAGGTAATAAAAGAGACAACAAAAATTTCAAATATTTTTAAAAATATGATAGGACATGTTCATGTCAAATTCATATTATGTCTTATGATAGGTAGACTATTTATTTGCCACCTTCCCAATATTAGGTGAATGCAAGCATATATATTTATTTCCATAATATAAATATTGTTTGTCACCTTCCCAAAAATAGGTTAATACAAATGGATATATTTTTATCCAGAATATATATTTTATTGTATTAAAAGTGAATTGATATACATTCAAAGTGAGTTGACATGTAGAGATGCACTGCCAATTGGGTGAGTTGTAAATATATTTTACAAATTGCAATAAAACATGTTCATTTCTCATCCCTTTTTGACAAACTATTGGTTCCACCATGTCCATATACACTAGTATTTTTTTGAATTTACCTACAAAAATGTCAAAAATGAACTCTCAGACTCACTATGCAATACAATTTTACAAAAAAAATGTAATTATATCAACCACAATTTGCAAATAAACATAAAATTAAATTAATCAGGACAAAATATTAAAACTGATTAGAATTACAAATTTTTTTAATATCCTTTCAAATCACCAACCAAATTTCCTACATATCCATTTCATATCACTTCTACCAAATGTTAATTCTTTCAATGCAAGATCAAATTCTCTCCCAGAATTCAAATTTCTCCATTTGCACCTACTTATTCAAATTCTATCAACCTGTTTATTTATACAAGAGACCAAAATTGTGTGATGCAAGCTGCTTATTCACAATTTCAAATATTTGAGTTTCTGTTGGAAACACCTTGTTGACAATGAGCTCCTTCAAAGCAATGCAATCACCTCCTTCAACTTCTATGGTATTTCTAAAACCTGCCTTTATCAATTTTACTTATGAACACATGTTTCATATGCCTTGTTCATTTACATTTAAATGAATTGAAATTAATGTTTCATACGCCATGTTCATTTACATTTACATGAAATGTTTTTGGATGATATATTTTTTGTTCATGATGTCACATTCTATACCCATGACACAACATCGATCCAATATCGGGCACTCTCCCTTACAACTAACTATGATATTTCTAACCCTTTTTGATATAGCATTATGATAATATATATATATATATAATCAGTATGTTGTTTGAATTATATATATATATATATATTTATATATATATATATATTATTGAAACAACATACTAATATTTTTATATAACTTCAAACAGCAGTAAGGTACAAATATTTCCAACCCTTTCTAATATAGCATTATGATACATATAAATATATATTGTAGAGATACATAGATGCGTAATTTTTCATAAGAATATATATCATCATAGTTATTAGTATCTAGTCATAGCACAATAAGCATAAAAGACTTCCAATATGAATTGTATTATCATTTGAAGCAATATAATGGAGGATAAAATTTGAATTGGTGGCCCAATTTTTGGTGTTCAACTGTTATGTCAATATTAATTCCTACATGTTATTTGGCTATCTCTATAGTGGTCTTTCTTTGTTATTCAAATTAAGTATATCAGATATATATTTAACTTGTCACTTGAGACGCATTTGTTACCTTTGTGTGATTTCCTTGATTGGTTTCTATGAGAAGAGAATTAAAATCCTTTTAAGAGATTATTTTTAATAGGTTTCTACCCAAAATTAAAGTCCTTTTAAATTAGTTATCTTAACTGGTTTCCTTCACACAAAAATTAGAAGTCCTTTCAAATATCATAGTTACAACTTAGGGAGATATCACTAGGATTTGTAAGAAGAGTGCAAATAACTAACACACTTGCATGTTTATACAAAGTATAGACATCCAAAAGTGTTGAGTAGTTAGAGTTAAGCCAAGAAAGAGGATCCACATATCATACACATCTTGACTCCATTTACCTAATAGGAATAGACACTAGTCATACTCATTTCAAAACAATGCTATATAAAACCTTATTCACATTCAAATTTCAAACATTAGGAATAGGATTAGTTGTTAGCTTTGTATCTATTTCACCTTTACATGCCATTATGGATAGATTTCCCAAGTTAGAGAATACACACACCTTTTAAATCTGCTTATCTATTAAGCTACACCCACCTAGGTTTAGCAGATCCTGAAGTGCAAGGAGTTCTAAACCATATTGGTTAACTTTGTTCGTTGGCCAAAAAATTGCAAGCTTGACCATAGAGCTTGGAACTCTTAGGGTTTGCAATATGCAATTTTTGGAACCAATAGATTGGCGACTCTACTGGGGAGTAGCCTAGTCAACTCTGAGTCTAGACCATTCCATTATAAATTCATTAAACATCACATTTGTGTAATTGCACCTTCATAGGGGATTATGTTGGGGATAAACCAATAATAATCTCATTCAGACCTTAACATAAAAATCCATATCATTTTCCTACCTTTGAAAAGGTGGGTGGCGACTCTACCAAATATTCTGAGATCCTTGCATGAGTAAAAACCTAAAATATACATTAGAAAGGGTGAGTTCTAGACACCAAATTATTACAATTTCCATGACATGGATGGAAGAAGATCCTTACATAAGGGGAGTCCCAAGAAAGATGGAAAAAAATGGAATGATAAGCAATCTTCCACATTTTCAAAAGGCCATAATAAAAAGGGTGGGACGACATCAATTCCACTAGAAGTGACACAAAACAATAACCATGAGCATTAGAAAAACACATCATAACAACCTTTCATAGTGCACAACAGGTTCAGTCATGAATCAAAAATTCACAATGATGAAAGATATCAACCAAGGCACCACTATACTTAGCCTGAACAAAGCAACTTCAATAATATTCTCCACTTTGAGACTGATCCTCAAAATATGAATGAGTTTAAGGTGTAGTGTCAAAAAATGTCATCAGTGACATTTTCACATTTGTTTGGGCCCTCCTTGTAAAATTGAGCTTAATGATGCCTTGACTTGGTGTTGTAATGTCTTTAACACACTCGCATTAGGTCTTGGGCCCTTGTGAATTAAATAAACTTAATCATGCCTTATTTGGACTGTCGTAAAGTGTTGTAACACACTTTCACACTTTTCTAGGGTTTTCATAAATAATTTGGCTTCTATATGCTTTAATTGGCCTTATTTTACATCCACAAACCCCATTTAATGCATCTTTTTGAGGATGATCTTGACACAAATCAACATCCAATCATAATTCAAATTTTTTTATGTTGTGTGGCCCAAAATTAGTGATTTGAGACTCATACGCTAGCTGGGGTGTATGAGTCCCACCTAGGGTTTTGGATCTCGATCTTGGTTTCACACCTTTCTAAGCATTTTTAAATTTAGTCCCATAAATTATGCCTAATGGGACTCATATTCCACCTTGGGCACATGAGTCCCGTGTGGCCCAAATTCAAAATTAATTAAAATCCTTGGCGGTATTTTATCCTCCTAGATATGATGTCGGCTTGTAGTGTTGTAATTTTGGGAATTCTTGCATTTAATTAAGTATAAATACAATTTTCTTTCACTCATTTTCACCTAATACTTTTGTGAGAGCATTTATAATTTAGCAAGTTTGAGTTCACAAGAGAATTCAAGTGACAAGAGCATTCAAGATTCTTCAAGAGAAGATTATCAAGCATTCTAGAGCATTATTCAAGCATCAAGCATCATGTCAAAGTCTTCATGCATCATGTTTGTTTTTGAGCTAACATTTTTGTGATGTAGGGTTTCATGATTCAAGCTATCGTTTCATTCAAGATCTATCATATCCAAGCAAGAGTCAAGATCTACATCCATTGGAGCCATTTCACACATGTTTGTAGAAATTCATTGCTAGGGTTTGATGAGTGGGAACATCTTATTTTGTTCATTCATCATTCTCCATTTCTATTATATTATTTCAAGGTTTGATTACCAAAAATGGTTTTAACCAAGGAAAACCCCTTTCCACTAACAAAACAACATTTTCCCCTCTCTTTAGTGTGTGGTTTGAAAGTTTAGTTTGAAGACACATTGAAGAGAAAGTTTGGAGAAAGTTGTTAAAGTGTTCAAAGTTGTGAAACTTGTCACCTTGCATTAGAGATACATGGAAGAATTCTACAGGTTGCAAATCAGGGTTTCAGATCCGAAAATCAATTGGGAAGCACAAAACAGAGCTTAAAGACTAGACTCAGGCTTTGAAGCTTTAGAAAACCCTAACTCAACTGATACACCAGTTCTGGCATATGAGTCCAATTTTAGGTCAATTTTTTAGGTTTTTAATAGATTCAAACACCCATTTACCTGATTCCTACTTCTACACAGAAACCAAGATCTAGGACTGATTCGCCTAGCCTGGCATATGAGTCCTAGTCAGCATTAAAGTCACTATTTTTAGCATTTCAGAGTTCATTTTAGTCATCTTCAAATTTCTAGGTGCACATATTTCATCTTGCAACTTTTTGTTTTGTTTTACATACATTTCTAGTTCATTTAGTGAAAGGTTGCATCATATTAGGGTTAAGCATTACATCTTGCATTGCATTTCCAAGCTCTAGCTTGGTGGTGAACCCCTCATTAGTTTATAATGAACCCATAGGACAACCCTATTGCTAGATCTCTTTCTCCTTTATCCATTGGATTGAGATATCTAGGGTAATCCTTGAATGAGAGTGTAGAAGATTGTTATTCTATCTCCCAAGCATAGAAGCAACAATTTTCCACCTTTCATGAGGCACAAATGGAAGCTAAAAGGATATAAAACCAAAGAGAGTATGATTATAGAATGGCACTTCAACAAGGTGAAGAAGCCCAACATGATTTCACCAATCAGATGGTATCCACAAAGACTCATAATCGTCCACTAGAAGACACATAGATTGTTGAGGAGGTACAAAAAAACCTACAAAAACTACATGAAGAGCTCAAGTTGGCTAGACTAAAGGAAGAAGAAGAATGAACAAAATAATAGTTACAACAAATGAAATTTTGATGTACAATAAGTAACTCAAAATATATATCGCCCCACAAGCAGGGTGGGCATGCTAGTACAAGTAATTTGCATGGGTCACAACAAAATACAAGCAATCCTAAGGTTCCAAAAACACCTCACAATGCAATAAGAAATCCAAGCAACACAAATTATGTGCAATAGAATGCTCCACCACAAACCTCACAACCATAAATTGTCCATACCACTTCCCAACCCATGGCTAACACTTACCCACCTCCTGGTCAGCAGTATGTCCCACCTCACCAACATCATATACCTCAAAAAAATGTGCAAGGTAATGCATACCCTCACTAGAATGTACAACAATATGTACCTCACCATCGGTATCAACAAGGCCTTTAATACCAACCCAACCAACCTAACCAAAACCCCTATTTGCAAGGACCCCTAAATATAAACACATACAAGAAACTAGATTTATCTAGATAACAAATATTTCTAGATCCAATTAGTAATGATTTGAGAAATGTGATCCAAAAATTTTCTAGGAATCATGCCATCACAATAGAGGAACATATAAGAAATTTTGACACAGTTATGTATGAATTCAATATACAATATGAGGATGTCCTCATGAAGTTATTCATGATGTTCCTACTTGAAGATGTCAAGGACTAGTATAAGACCCTGCCAGATGCTTCGATCAGTTCTTCGATAGATTTTAAAGATAAATTCAAGGAACAATACATAAATCATTTTGACCCAAACTTTGTCGTGCATGAATTGATGAGCATTCAAAAATACCATAATCAATCAATGGTTTATTTCAACCAAAGGTTCTCAAAGCTATTCAATAAAATATATCCTGGATCAAAGCCCCTAAGTGGTATGGCCCTAGCCCTTTACATAAAAGCATTCAACCCTAAAACTAGGTATGAAATTAGAAATAGAGCTCCCAATACCCTTGTAGAAGCCTAGAAAGCTACTCTGCACATTGAAAATAATAGGAGAGCTATGAGGATGATTAGCGAAAGAGATAATTCCATAATTCCACAAAGTCCTAACAACCATCAAACCAAACAAGACAATCATTAAAAAATGAAATGCCTAGACTAAATAACATGCTATATAACACTAACTGGAAGTATGGGAGAACTGCGGATAATAAGTAGAGATAGAATTTTAATAAAGGCACCCCATACCCATTGAAAAAACATGGGGCACACATGGTAGAGAACAATCCATGATGTTTAGCATGCAACTTTCCACACTCACCTGAATACTGTATAGTTTCTTAGTCCCTACAAGAAAATGAATTGTCTTACAATCAAGTGAGGGATTATCATACTATAAACATGCTAGGGATGAGACCCCACCAAATTGATGAATAATACTCATTTTCTAAGGAGGATGGGTTTGAATATGATGTGAGTAGTCAAAAATACAATGTCAATATGGGTCAATAGGAAATCTTTTCTGATCAGGAGGATAATGATGAAGAAAATGCTTAGACATCTAATGCAACACCACAGTTCTAATTAAGGACACCAACTGAAGAAGAGAAAAGGGCTCTCACATTGGCTGTTGTGGCGTAGGCCAAAAACAATTACAACTTGAGGAACATAACCATAAATGTAGATCAAGGAACAACTAGAAGCTTATTCATAAAAGATCAAAAGAAAAAGAATGATGTCCTGGATAACCAAAATAAAAGTGAAAAAGAGAAAGTTTAGAAAAATGTGCCTAAGGAAACAACAAAGATTGAGCAAGATAAGATAAAAGACAATGTTAAGCTGCAAGTCGAGGAGAAGAATTCTACTAAGATAGAGAAAATAGAGCAATCAGTGAGTGCCCCCTCATTTGACATAACACAAGCATTGTCTCAAATCAAGATGTCTACACCACTACTTGAGATGATGAGGGTGGATGAGTACAAAGATAGTACTATCAAATTGATGCTATAAAATTGATCTTAAATATACCAAACAAGTAGCAAAATCAGAACAAAACCAAAGAAAGATCAAAAGAAAAGGTAAATAATGTTGAACATAAGAACAAAAAGACACCTAAGGTTTATCTTGGTGACACTTTAACAAAGAATCCCTCTCAGATATACCCATTCTACACTACACTATTGATTAACAATAAACTAGTGAATAATTGCATGATCAACTCAGGAGCTACAATAAACATCATGTCGATGGCTGTTATGAAAGAATTAGGCATGTGAATGGACACCACTTTTGGAAAATGCTATGCAATGGACAACAAGTATGTACCGGTTGTTGGAGTTATATGGGATGTAGAGCTGAAGTTAGCTACATATCCTAAAGCATATTACAAAATTGACATCACTGTTGGAGTTATATGGCGAGAAAGGTTTGAAAACAAATTCCCTTCCAAGAAATTCATGTAATTGGATATCAAAAGGAGATAAAATATTGAACTAAGAATTTTTAGGCTTTATCTCTAGTGAGGGCACAAATAATCCATTTTGCATAAAGCATCAAACCTTAACATTATGTGGATACGATCCCTAGCAATCTAGATTCATAAGGAGACAATAGAATTTACAAGTGACTAAATGGAAACTCTTCTAATTATATGGGGAAGTCCAAAGAAAACCATAGAGAAGCTTTTCTAGATTCATTTGGGCCACAATAGATTTGAGTTGCAAAATTTGAAGGTCATGGCTAATATCAACCATGTCCTTACACCATTGGGTAAATTCATCTTCTTCCTCTTTAGATAAGATGTTTTGTGGACCCTTCCTTTTGGTGTTGGTAATTCCATTCAACCATGCCCTCACACTACTAGGTGAGATTTCCCACTTGATTACTGCAAGCTTGATGGACATATGGTTATTTTTGACATTTTCTACTACACTTTGCAAGTCAAAAATAGACCAATGAGTTGTAGAGAGATTTGAGGACACCAAGTGTATGCCAGTTGATTTACCAATGCCAATAAGTGGTTCCGAACCTAATTGACTATTGTGAAAAAATGGTTCAAAACTTGAATCATGTCTTATGTGGTCTACGCATTAAAAAATAACATCCCATTGGTTAGGGATTGCTATATCTTCAAAAAATTGTGGAGAAGTGAACCTCAATCCATGAGTCACTCTAATTGTTCACCTTCCAAATGATATTTTTCCTTACCTCGTGCAATGATTTTCAATGAACCTACACATGAAGAAAACAATAGCTATACTGGTACCTTTGTTAATGAATATGTACAACAAAACCAAACGTATAACATGTTATAGTTGTTAGAAAAGCATAAATATGGTTGGAAATAATAGAAACAAAAATATACAAGGTTAGAAAAGCATATGACTGAAATGCAATATGTAGCCTCCACAAAAAATATATACAAATAGATTAACAAAAGCTTGGATAGATTACTAGATCTATATATAAATGAATATGTACGTTGATTTGTTGAGTAAAGATGCTCTATTGTTGAATGAAAACAATTTTTTTTAGAATTAAACTAAATGATTATATAGCATGTTTTAGTATATATCACCATATAAACTGAATGGGGTCAAAATAATGAAACCTTAGATAGTTTGCACAATGATGTGAGAAAGATAGGAGTATTGGGGAAAATAGATTCACGAGTACCATGTGTGCATTTTATGAAAGGAGAACTGATAGGTTGACATTGCCTGAAACCATGGAGAGTATCTAAATAGGGATATTGCATGGTAGAGACATCGACTAACCAAGAGCAATGCTGATGAGAAATGATGAAATCAATCAAAAAATTGTATAAAATTATCCCCTAATCTAATAGTTTCATGAGCTAAAATGGGGTTCTTGGATAAAACCATAAAATTATAGGGGTTGTGGATTATAGAAGCTCTATTCATTATATGTTTGAACATATGTATGCAACTATGTTATTTGGTAAGCCAAACATGAAAAATATAAGATACAATGTTCATCATATATATATGTATGTTGTTGTTTTGTATGTGCAATGGAAAGTAGATAAATACTAACACAGTATATAAAAAATGTATGGTACTGTGTTTACTTGGAAAGTGAAAAGATAGTAATTTAAACATAGCTTAGTCGAATATAAAAAAAAATGAAGATGTATGTTGTGTTCAATTGGAAATCCAAACTTCAGAGATACATACATAGTTTCATGACTATATATATTAATATTAATATTAATATTAATATGCACATATATATTAATATCTTGACATACATATATATACACACATATATATTCTAACATGATGAAAATGTATATTGGTGTGTCCACTTCCAAGGCCAAACATGAGTACTATAAACACAATTTTGGAGAACATAAAATTAAAAAATTTAAGCTTATTATGTTCAATTCACACTCAAAAGTAGACAAACACATACAATTTCGTGAACACAAATAGTGGTTTTTAATTAAAGCATTTAAAAATGATAACCCTGGATTTCAAACATTTGTTAGAATTGGAAAATCACCAAGAAAACATATATAATATATAAATCTTTATATATATAAAATGAAAATGTAAGTTGATGTGTTCACTTCAATTGTCAGTGAAATGCCACAAATATATACACAATTTCATGAATATAAAGGGGGCTTCTATGAATTAACAAAAAAGGCATAAGTAAAGACATAGTCTCCTAAATTTATAAACGGGGTTTTCAAGAATTAACCTGTCAAAAAAAGTGACTCTCATTATAGAACATTTAAATAAACACTTAATGATTATAACTTTTAAATAGACATTTCAGGAATAAAACTTTCAAATAAGGGTGTACCAACCTAAAGATGCCTAGATATTCGAGGAATGTACAAATGTGATAATTGAATGCATCGATTTTGGTTGTTGTGTTTCAAATTTGAATTTGTTTTGATCATTTAAATTTGTAGTTGTCATTTATGTATGATTTGTATGTTGAAATGATTGAATTATGTATTATATTTGGTTCGATGTTTATTAGGGAACCTTACTCTATTTACTATTTGTGTAGGTACCTATACTAAATGGAGTTAATACATGTATATATGAGAGGAAGTGTGGGAGATTGTGCATTTGAGATCCCATAAAGTTGATAGGAGTTTCTCATTATGACAAATCAAGCAACAATAACTTTGCATATAGATGTGAATATAATATGTATTGAGTTTTGCCTCCTTTGTAAGTGGGGGTAATTACTAGCAATCACACCTTAGTGTGCAATGGGTACGCCAAAGATTTATGGAAGGTATAAGAGGGATAAATTTAGCATAGTAGTGAGAAATTTAAAACATATAATACAATGCATTTTGTATTGTGCAAATGAGTTGAATGCATAATATTTGTATATAAAATAAAATGGAGAAAGTTGTATTAATGCATAATGTTTTGGAAATAATAAATTCTAGTAATAGATCTCATTTTTAATGGCTTTGAAATAAATTCCTTGAGTGGATAGTATTCTGTAATGTTAAATTTATGTTTCTAGCTGAATTTTTCCCAAACTTTATCATGGAACATATAGAGTCATCCTCTTTATTCCTATTAAAGCACCTGAATACTACAATGGACATAACACCAATTGATGTCAGCAAACACTATCAAATATAATTGAGCAATTTTTTTAAAATTTATGCAATAGAGTGTAAGACCTGTAATAGTCTTCCTTAATCAAAAATGGTGTGGATAGTTGCAACAGAAGGATATTGCAACCATTTTCTCCAATTGCCTCTAATAGAAGGATATGTTATGTAACATGTATGGAAAAGTTACTATCTTGTAGAAATATGGAACAAGTAAATCATGATTAAAAGAAAATAATGTTGGACTGTAACTCTAAATATAACTAACCAAAAAAATATGTGTAAAAATCAAATAAAATTTCTGGCAAAATTGTGAAATTGTTGGTAGAATTACTCTTTGAAATGCACAGTAGCGTTTGGCGAGGAGTATAGCTGCACTGCAGCCCTTGTTTATTCTCCTTATATTTTAGCCTATAAAAGGAAATGTCGCATGGAATAATGTCATTGCATGAGTGAGCAGAGAAAGCAATAGTGGTTTCCTAGTCAGTGGATTGCTATAAGAAGAGTTTGTTTAGAGATACAAAAGACTAATGAATCTGAATATAATAACAAAAAGAATGAATTTAGTGGACATTGGTAGTCATTTCCTTTTTATATATGTGCTATAGTTAGTTTTTTAAGCCAATTTTCTTCTATCAAAATCACAAGATGAGTAATTTTGTGAGCATAGCTCCTATGTCCATCTATGTTAGAAGGGAAAGGAAATTCCAATTAGATATGAGCAAGATTTAACACGAATTCAAAGGTAAGTCGATCTAATATATGTGCTACAATTAGTTTTTCTAGCTAATCACAAGATGTTTAATTTTGTAGGGGCATAGCTCCTATTTTCATCTTTGTTAGAAGGGAAAGGAAAAGTCCAATTAGATATGAGCAAGATTTAACACAAATTGAAAGGTAAGTTGATCTAGGAAACTTAATAATGTGGTATAAATACAATTTGATTTTTTCATCCTAGTTAGCATGCTTTATGGGTGCATGGGATGGTCCTCGTGGAAAGAAAGGATGTTTTTCATTTTACTTCTATATGTAGTCCAGTATTTTTACACTAAAAGGTTGACCTCATAATCGGATACACTTTGTTTATATCTTATTTGGAATTACAAAGTTGACCTCACAGTCTTACTACAAAGGTTCTCATCATCTTTGTTGATAGTTTTCTAAATTGAACTCAGTCGATAGTCTTCCATTAAGGGGCACTCCATAGAAGTAGATGTTGAAAATTTTAGACTCAATTAGGATGTATGTAGAAAGTTTCCTAGTTTATGAGTTTCTTGGCAACTTGGGAGAGGATAGGGTGATAGCAGGAGCTAAATTTTGTAACAAATTCTTGATAATGGATTGATAGGTGGGATAATCTAGTGGGTTTCTAGATGTAAGCCCCCTGAAGCTATTCTCTATATGTATTGTAACTATTGTTCATTTTAGAGCATCAAATGAGTACTTACATATGATACAATTTTATGTAGAAACTATAATCCCATTAATTTGTATGTATAGCTCTAGCTGTGTGTATAATGTGGTGGCAGTGATTGGGTGCCTAAGTATGGCCAGGGGACACATGTTGGTTGTGGGATTCATAATAAATATACTTAATAATAGATAATGATCACAATGGGAAGACAATTGTCCAATTGAAATGGAAATGATAGGGAGCAAATACTATAATAGAAATGACCAAGTGGCAAAATAGAGTAACATATTGTGCAAGAACATATTGCAAAATATGATGGAAATTATATAAAGACACAATGAACAACCCATTTAATTCCTCATCTTTCTTGTTTATATTTACCATGGAAGAAACCCCAATTCCACCCTCTTGTTCATGCTACAAAAATAACAAACAAACTACTTGAGCTCTTGTATCAACTTGAGGGCTTCATTTAAACTTAACTTGCCATTTGTGCTTTGCTTGTGTCCCTCAGTGATGTACCAAATTTCATCTTTGATCCATACTACTTGTTAGCCTTTTTGATTAATTATACAAATAGGGACTACCACACACAATGTCAAACCCATCAAGTGAAACTACATTAGCATTTACTTCATCTACACACTATGCATTTATGGAAAATTAAAATTTACAAAAAAATTATTGAAATTTCAATGCCTTTCTTTATCCAGCCTAAGAGGCAAGTTTGTGGAGGATCATATGTATTTAAACCAAGATTTTGAACTATATCAGTTGAAATCAAATTATATTGGAAACCAAGATCTACAACTGCATTTACTTATGTTTTATTCACTTAGAATTTCAGAGTAAATAAGCAAGTTTGAGGTTGATCATGTCTTTAAACATAAATTTTTAACTATATAAGCTTAAATCAAATTACATTAGAAACCAGGATCTATAACAACACTTGTTTTTGGTTTCTTATTATGACAATCCTTGTCACTATTCATCCCAAATTTTTATCTCTTTCTAAGCTATCCTCAATTTCCACCCCCAAACTAACCCAACTACCTCTAAACCTATATTAAATTATGTGTACACATAGAATTGATATTATGATTAAAAATTTCTTTATATTTTTATTTTAAGTACATACAAATTGCATGGAGAGAAAACTACAAATTACCTATCGTTGTATTTCTGTCAAAATAATTATAGAAGACTTTAAAATTGTGTAGGTTAAAAAAAGTCACTTATATCATATGGAAGATGATCCAAAAATGCAACAATATTATAGGTTATTATACATTAGTTGGAGAATTTTTATTAAGCAAAGTAACCTTGTAGGAAAAGACGAAAGACTTCATGTAATGGACCAAGCTTCAAGTCACACTCATCTAATACCACATCATTCAAAATTTAAATTTCCACAAGTTGCAGAAGAAATTTTTGGTTGCCCCTATTTGAAGGTAGAACTAAATAGTTCTTCTCATCTAGAAATTAGAAAAGAAACTATAAAATTTAATGTTACACAACATGCATTGCAAATTGTGCATTCCAATTGCTGATAGGTGGATAGCACTGCAATTTTCTAGTCCAGATGTTACACATCATGCATTGAAGCATCCTAACATTACATTGATCACTTCGGCAAAAGCTTTAGAAAATTTCAATAAAATGCAATTGGAAGGTGTAAATTGAGACCAAAACCTTTGCTACCATTGTCCCTGCTTGTACAAAAATGGGGGCTTCCAAACATGGTATGGAAATCCATCAAAGCATAAAGGATACAAGAATTTTTATAGATGTTGTAGTTGCAACTGACTACGCAGACATATATGCAAAATGTGGAAGCATACACAAGGAACGTGAAGTGTTTTCCAAGGCCCCTCAAAGAGATGTGGTCTTAGATATGCACAAAATGAATTTGCTAAAAAGGCTCGAGAAATTTCCAAGCAATTGCAATTGTTAGGTTTAAAGCCACATTATGTAACCTTTGCTAGCATCCTCCTTTCCCATGCTGAAATGGGAGCTTTGGAACAATATGGACATCCATCGAAGCATAAAGGATAGAGGAACTTTGTCAGATTTAAAGAGCTATAGTGAGGATATTGGTAAGAAATGTTGGAAAACGTGCCTCAATCTTACTGGCATGAAACTTCTAAAAGAGCAGAGTTGGTGTGACATCCCTACTATCTGGCCTACTAGCAACAGTTTACTAAATCCTTGAAATGCTCAAGTCACTAAGACCTTGTCCCTATCTTACCGACTGGAGCTATCGTTGTGACATTTCTATCTCTCTCCGCTCGAGGAGATCTCTGGCCGACGGTTTGGTTATACACTCGAAGTCATCAAGGAGACTCTTGGCTGAAAGGTTTTCTTCGGTATGATGTCTCACCGATAATGATAGTCTTACTGATAGAGCTACATGTGCTTATCGTTGATATGACGTCTCAGTAATATGGCATGACTCGCCGACAGCGTTACACTCGGAGTCATCAGGGAGAGGCATGGAGGCTCGGTAAGAACTCTTGGCAATAGTGTTCCTTTCGTTGATGGGTATATTTCTTCGGTGTGACCTCTTGGTGAAAGGGGTAGTCTCTCTGAATGTTCTGTGTTCGATATGATGTCTTATTGATAGCGTTAGTCTTGCTGATAGCGCTACATGTGTTTATTGTCAATATGAAGTCTTAGCAATATGGCTTGTCTTGCCGACAACTTTTCTCAATGAATATTGGTATGACATAAAGATCTACGAGACTCTTGGTGATAGGAGAACTCTTGCCGATAGAGCTTCACAAGATGTATTTGTGTTCAGTACGACCTCTCGCCGATAGCGATGGTCTGGTCGATGCTTCTACAATGGATATCAGTATGATGTCTTAACGACAAGGGTGAGTCTGAGCGACAAATTTTGAACTCAGTGTAACCTCTTGCCGAAGGTGATGACTCTGGCCAATATTGACAATTGGGTCTTGTAGCATCAGGGAGACACGATTAGTGTCTCACCGACATGCAAATACTAGTTGAATGTTTTTTGACTGATTGGAAGACTATCCTACATGGTGTGTCTTTGACCAATAAAAGAAGCAGAATGGGAACCGTTGGAAGTTAGACTATTGTGGTTGTTCCTATGAGGAAGATAAATAGACTATGGATGACATGGATATACTTGGAAATCGATGATGATGTTTGGTTGGGTGAACAATTTGGTGAACAATGTGTGTGATTAGTATGTGTGAATTCAATTGAGAGTGTCTTGTAAATGAGATGTTCTGTACAGGGTTGACCATTTTGAATCTATTGTTGTAAGTTGACATCAAAAAGATAAGTCTGATCTCTATATGTAATTTCCATTACTGTAATACAAAGAGGCTTTTCTTGGTGTGGTGGGTTTTTCTCCTGTAAGAGTTTTCCCACGTAAATCTGGTGTTCATCTATGTATGTTTATTTCTCTATTTCAGTTATTTCTTTCAAGTGTATCTTAATTGGACTATAATTGAAAATTTAAAGTCACCTCTGCATTCTTCCCGAGGTTTTGACATTAGGAGAGTTAGTTCCGTACCTTAGCTTTCCTTACAAGTGTTATCAGACCCTGGGCAGTTGTGTTATCCTTGTGGGTACGTTGGGTTTTTTGTGTCAATTATGTTTCAATGGGAGTCTTGTAGAAGTTTGGTAATTCAAATTACAGGGTAAGATGGCAAGCATGTCAGGAAAGATTGAAATTGAGAAATTCAATGGCAGCAATTTTGAGTTGTGGAAGATGCCTCAAATAGATTTAATGGCACGACTAGAATTTAATTATACTCTAAAACTAAATGGAAGATGCCTCAAATAGATGTCATATGCTAGTAAAAAATGATTGTAGGGTATGCAAAAAATGGATTTGTTGTTTATATATTTCCAAGGAAATTCAGAGATAAATGAATACCTTCTTTAGTGGAAGACCTAAGCAGGTGATTTCAATGAAAACCGTGACAGAAGATCAGGAACACCATGATGAACTCTTCAGCTCATCCAAGGATGGTGAGTATTGTAGATGAAATTCCATGCCAAAGACTATGAAGAAAATATTTGATACACATGAATGTGGTGGTGAAAGAATCATATGCAGGTTGGATGAGACTAAACGCCTCATAACTGTCATCCAACTATGGAATGGTATAAGGAAGTAGGGTTATCAAATCAGGGGTGATCTAGCAATAAAGCAATTATTAGTGTTCATGTTTAGATGATAAGACATTAACGTATATGCAAAGTATTTGTACATGCGCGTCCAATAGTGAGGATGAAATAGATTGTAGTGCATGCCCTCTCAAATTTGAGATTGTTGATAGGAAAAATAGACTTGGGAAACATCAGTGAGGGAATGCCTTCAACATAATAAACATAAAAGATTATTAAAAATTGTAAAAGTGGGTATTCAAGAACAACTTTTCTTGTATTGTAAATGTAAATATATATGTAATTAATTACATACAATGATCAACTACACATTCCCATATGAACATGTATTAGTGCTTTTGCAAAATGTTATCAAAAAAATTAATATTTTTTAATAGCTAAAATGCAAAAATTTATTGGGAATAAGATGAGTACTAAGAAATGAACACTATTGGAATATGGACAATAAGTGGGCCCCTTCACCTAGCTTTGATCAAAATAAAAATAAAAAGATTCTATCTTCAAAGATGTTTTGATATCGAAACTTCTTACCACTCTTGTAAAACGACAAAATATGTTATGACACTAGTTACTAGGAAATAACTCTCTTATATGCGACAAGATAGCATTCAATGCATGTACCATGTAAGAATTTCTCTAAAAAATTCCATGACCTTCCTTCTACATTTTCTTTTCTGTCTCTCAGAAATGCATAGTGAAGAACTAAAATATCTATAAGTAAAACTGATGATCACTCCTACCAGTGACTCAACATGGCTAGCATTCGGAGCATTGCGATGAGAGGGTTCAAACTCTCCAATCCTACTGCTCAGAGAAATGTAGGTTTCATTCAATGAGGCTTTGATCATGTTCCAAAGGGAGATGTTCATAAGCTTTCTCATTTTCCAAAGAGAGATGCTCATAAGCTTTCTCATACCACAAGCGCTAAGAAAATATTTAATTTTTTTTTTTGTTTTTTTTAATTAGATCATGAATAAATAATTCTCTTTCTACCTATTTCATTCTTCCTTGTTCTTTCTATTAACAGTTTTTGGGTTTTGGGTGTATTCTCTTAAGACAAGAGCCAAATATGGCTGAGAAAATTGTTGCGTAAATGGAAATGTAAACCCAAAAAACTAATAATAGTGCAACACAAGTTAGATGCAAAGAAATACAGAAGATAATTAATTGGAATAATAGAATAATAGAGAAAACTGATTTACGTGGTAAAACCTTGACCATATGCCAAGGAAACATCCACGGGGAAAAGTATTGGCATTCTTATTGCTCAAAGAAATCGATTACAACTTTCACATAGTTGCTGCTCTTCAGTTACAATTCATTACAATATTAATTTAGCCTTCAAGGTAGCAAGATATAAATAATATCTTCAATTTTTGTTGCACATAGAAAAAGCAAGCTTTTTTTTTGTTTTTTTTATTTGTTTTTAAATCTTTATCTTTTGTTTTAAATCTTTATCTTTTCCAAAAGGATTCCAAAGATAAGACTTTTGTTTATTTCCCTTATCTTTCTAAAAGATAAAATCTGCTTTCTTTCTAATTTGTTGTCATAATCTAACAATCTCCACCTTGACAACAATTTCCCTGATACTTGCCCATTCCCATTCATCACCTTTTCTGCAAGCCAAGAGAAGTCAAAATCCACTTCAACTTCTCTAATTGTACTGGTTTTGTCAACATGTTTGTACAATTTTCTAGTGTATGAACTTTCTCAAGAGCCACTCCTCCTCCATCAATAACCTATCTTACAAAATGATATTTAATCACAATATGCTTAGTCCTATGATAAGCTGGATTTTTAGTTAGATGTATAGCACTTTGACTATCACAATATACAATCACCCTGTCCTGCACTTTTTCAAACTCACCCAAAACACCCTTCAACCAAATCGCTTCTTTGAAAGCACGTGAGACAACCATATACCCTACCTCAGTAGTGGATAAAGCAACTGTTTCTTGAAGCTTTGACATACAACAAATTTTTAGAAATCAAGATCTGAAATGCAAACCAGAAAATGCCTTCCACAAGAGAAAAACAAAAAAAATAGAGCAATTTGCATGAAGATGTGCAAATTAATAATATTCAGGAATTGAGAAAATACAAGAGATGATTTTTTTTATAAAAGCAATGTATGCATAACCCTAAACATAATTTTGAACTAAAATTAGCTCAACTAAATAAAGCTTACTTATTAATTAATCAAACTAATTATTACCTAAGTAAACTTAATAAAGTGTAATTAAATAATTAATTACACCAACACACCCCTTTAAGTGCAACTTAGGGAAAGTAATAAGCATGCACCTAATGCTAGGATGAATGCATGGATGCATGAAAGCATGAATGGGTCCCAGAAACTAGTCCATGTTAGGTACCCATGTACAAATGCAATGCAAAGAAATCAAACGGGGTAAAGGAGAAAACCACATGGGACAAAACTCCTCCCCAAAAGGATGTAATACAATAATGATATTCATCACAAATCCAATCAATCTCCATCCAAAGAGACATCATACAACCCCACAATAAGGGATAGCCTGCTGCAAGAAGAAGCACTGGAAGTACACTATGGAGTAACACTGGAATCCTAAATGTGGCAAGCAAGGAAAGATACTTCTATTTGCTAGAAACCATATCAGAGTCAATCAAGGACTCAAGTCAGAATCATGAAAAACAACAACAAACCCAATGCCAAGGAACACTGGAAAACTCGCAAATTGGCACATCTCTAGAATCTATGAAGCAACAGTCGATTGAAAGATGATCTAGAGCTAAAATGAAGTGCAGAGAAAATGAAAACCTAATGCACACAAACAAGAAAATAGTGCATGCATTGATAAATGTTCACATCTACCTCCATGATGAAAAATAACCTCAAATTTTTGTAGATGATAAAATCTGAAAAAATGGCCAACACCAATGTGAAGTGCTCGAAACTAGCTTTCTGTCGATATCTCATTTTCCAAAAATGGACACCATGGCCAAAGTTATGAATTTTTCAAAAAAAATGAATTTAGCCTGCAGGAAACATTTTTTCTAGCAAAAAAAGTTTACTTTTGATTTGATTTTTGAAAAATTTGTTTACAAGGAGTAGATAAAAACAAAAACCTAGAAATCATTTTTTGATCCAGCAAGTAGAAGATAAAAAAATGTTTTCTTTTAAACCTTCAGCCAGTAGAAAAAATGATGCATGCCACTTTTTGTACAACAATTTTCTCCATATCTATGCAATATATGAAAAATATAAAAGATACCCAATTGAGATTTCGACCTTGGCTACAAAACCCGGAAATTATTTTTCCTACAACGGAGTGGAAACTAGATTTTTGAAGAAAAAATGAAAAATGGCTCTAATAAAAATGGCTTGCATCAAACCCTTGATAAAATTTTGATGAAATAAAAGTCAATCATGAATTTTTCCAGCGCTTTGAATCCAATGAAGATACCGGATTTGATCCAAAATGCTCCAGAAATAGACTCAAGGCATAAAACCCTCAAGGATCCCTGAATGTGCTCTGTAATGAATTTCTCCAAAAACTGAGAAGGGGCTACAAGTCAAGGCTTCGATACCATGTTAGGAACCAAGATCAGAAATGCAAGGTAGAAAATACCTTCCACAAGAGTAAAAAAAAAAAAATAGAGCAATTTGCATAAAAATGTGCAAATGAATAATAATCAGGAATTGAGAAAATACAAGAGATGAATTGTTTTATAAAAGCAATGTATGCATAACCCTAAACCTAATTTTGAACTAAAATTTAAATAAATCTTACTTATTAATTAGAGGAAACTAATTATTACCTAAGTAAACTTAATAAAGTGTAATTAAATAATTAATTACACCAACACAAATAGGTCCTCCTACAAGAGTAAAGACATAACCTGATGTGGATATCCTTTTTTCCAAATAATGTGAAAAATCTGAATCAACAAAACCATAAACTAAACCAATCCTACCATCAAAGGTGATACGCTAATCACTTGTGCCTCTAAGATACTAAAGCACCCATTTCATTGTAGCCCAATGCTCTTTAATTAGACTTTCCATGTATCCACTAACAACACCTATTGCATGTGAAATATCTAGTCTTGTACATACCATCACATACATTAAACTTCCTACTACATTAGCATATGATACACGAGACATATAATCCTTTTCTTCTTTATTATTACGACATAAACTTGAAGAAAGATTAAAATGAGAAGCTAAAGAGATATTTACTAGTTTCACGTTCTTCATACTAAATTTTATGAGGATCTTCTCCACATACTTCTATTGCAATAACCAAAGCTTACCATGTTCCCCGTTTCTATGTATTTCCATGCCCAAAATTTGTTTTGTTGGTCCTAGATCCTTCATATCGAAAGTCCTAGCCATCTAAGCCTTTAACCCATTGATCTCAACTATGCTTTTGCTTGCTACAAGCATATCGTCAACATATAACACTAAGATAATGAATAAACCATTTTTCAAACTTTTGAAGTAAAGATAATGGTTATAATCACTCCATGTAAAATTTTGGCTCACCATGAGGGAATCAAACTTCTTATATCACTCCTGAGAGATTGCTTCAGGCCATACAATGACTTCTTGAGTTTGCAAACAAATTTCCTGTAGTGGTCTTGAACAAACCCTTCTGTTTGTTCCATATATATCTCCTCATCCAAATCTCCATGTAAAAATGTTGTTTTAAAATATAATTGCTCTAACTCAAGATCAAGTAAAGCAATAAGTGCTAAAACAACTAGAATAGAAACTAGCTTAACAATTTGTGAAATTTTTTCATGAAAATCAATACCTTCCATTTGAGAATACCCTTTTACTACCAGTCTTGCTTTGTGCCTTTCAACTTTATCATAAACACCCTTCTTCAATTTGAAGACCCATTTGCAACCAACAACTTTCCTACCCTTTGGAAGTTGGATAGCATCCATTTCTTCTTTCATTGCTATTTTCCATTTAGCATTTTTAGCACCATCCATTGCTTCCTAATAACAACTAGGTTCCCCATCATTAGAAATCAAAGCAACTGATGAAACATAATCATCATACCTTTTAGGTGGATTTCTGACCCATGTAGATCTCCTTAGATCTAGTTGTGGAATTTCCACATTTTCTTGTAGATTTTCTACATTCCAATCTTCTTCTTCAAAAGCTTCTCCTTGCTCCCTATTTTTTGTAGATGGATGAGTTTCCAATTGAATTTTTTGATGTTGAGACCTACTTGTTCCTATTTCAAATTAACTTCTACAATATCTGATTTTATGAGATAAGATTCATCAAATACTACATCTCTATTAATAATGACTTTGTGAGTAGTAGAATCCCACAATCTATACCCCTTAATTCCATCACCATAACCAACAAAGATATATTTCTTAGATTTGGGATCTAATTTAGAACATTGATCTTTTGAAATAAGAGCATATGCATCACAACCAAAAAAATTTAGATTTCAATAATCACAAGAATGACCTATCCATACCTCTTCAGAAATATTACAATATATTACAAAATATGGTGATCGATTTACCAAATAAAAAGCTATAAAGATTTCTTCTACCCACTAAAACATATGATTTTGGCATCCAAAAGACTCTCTAGCTCTTCTAGAGTTTTTCACCTAAAAGGAGAGAGGTAGGCCAAAATGCACAATGTTTCATTCAAGATTAATGTAAGAAAGGATGGGAAATGGATGTAATGTACCAAGATGCAATGTTTGAATGCAATAAACTAATAAAAAAAATGACTTATTAATGCAAGATCCAAGAAATATGATTTGTTTGAAAACACATTGTGTCATGCAAAAATGCCTAGAAATGAATAACAAATTGAAACAGAAATGGATGAAACTGAAAGAGTGCACCTGGGATCTAGATGTGGACTAGAAATGGTGTTTTGAATGTCATTGATGCTATAATTTAAGCCTGGTGGGACTCATTCACCATTCTGGCTGAATCAGTCCCAATTCTGCAAAGTTGTGCTCGAAACTGTTTTAGACAAAAGGGTATCTAAAAATGCAAAAAACCAAAAACTGACCTTGGAGTGGGACTCACTCACCATCCATGGTGAATCAGTCCACTTTTGAATTTCTGAATATTCAAAGGTGGAATTTGAAGCTCTCGGTCTGCACTTCGGCTTCCTATAGGTGTTCGCTTCTAAAACTGTCGAATTTGGGCCTGAAAGTGACTTTTTATTGATATTTTGCTTTGAATAATGAAGAGATGACTTGAATGAATTTTAAATGCAATCCTCAATGATTCCTAAGACTCCAAGATTCCTAAATCTACAGACACATAATGAAAGAAGGAGAAAATGTTGATTGTTAAGGCATGGGGGTATGCCTTGGTCAAACCCCTTTTAGGTTTATACAATTAAACCAAAATGATGAAAGAATGTAATGAAATATGCAATAATGGAGTTGATTACCTTTCCATGATGATTGAACTTGAATTTTTGTAGCAAAACATGAAGAATCTACCTTGAATATCAAAAAATTTCTCTTAAATGACTTGCAATAGTAAAACCCTAACTTGCTTGACTTGAGATGGAAGAATGATGGATGAATGAAGTTAAGTTATGATGAATTAGGGTTACAAGACTTATATTTATAGGAATTTCACCTTATTTTCCAAATATTTGAATCCCTAAGGCCGACATGTATATATAATAAACTTAAATTTCAATTTTTCTCGCTGAAAGGTAAAAAATGGGCCAAATGGGACTCATTCGCCACCCATGGCAAATGGATCCCACCTGGATGGGACTAGTTCACCATACATGGTGAATGGACCCCACAAGGCCCATTTTGACAACTAAGATGTCAAGAGATAAGGAAATAAGGTTTAAATTGCAACTTTGTCAGGTATTTTATCAATTTAAGCCTTGAGATGTACAATATGGGGTAATAGGGGCCTATTAATGATGATGTAAAGGTTAATTAGGCCTTGGGACATAAAATTCAATGTGAAAGTGTAATTAAATACACTCTACAACACTAAAATGAGCTCCACATAGCCTAGGAAGCCACACAATCCAATGTGAATGTGTAAAACACATTACAACACCTAGTTAAAGTTAAATTTAGTTTACAAGCCTTCTTGATTGATATGAAGATGTAATTAAATATATTTTATAATGTTGAATTATGGGAAATAGGTTCATTGAGTCTAGAAAAGCGTGAAAGTCCTTTACAAGACTTTGCAACACCTTTACAAGACATTGATAAATGTATGTTATTCAATTTGAAAAGGTCCAAGACCTAGTGTGGATGTGTAAAACACCTCGCAACACTAAATCAAGGCCTCATTAAGTCCAATTTATCATGAATGATTCCCATTTCAATCAAGAGATAATTTTTTCTACGGTACACCCACAACTCTTGCTGCAACATAGCATTACTGAGCATGCTCCTTGCTCTCTCTAGAAGATTCCCATTCATGTGTTCAACAACACCATTTTGTTGAGGAGTGTAAATAGTGGTTTTATGCCTTTCAATCCCAACTTCCTTACAATAATTTTCAAACTCCAAACATGTGAACTCACCTCCATTATTTGTTCTTAAACACTTGATTGATCTACCAGTTTTCTTTTCAACTAAAACTCTAAACTTCTTAAATGCATTAAACACATCAACTTTTCTTTTAAAAATATAGACGCACACCTTTCTAGAGAAATCATCTATAAATGCCACAAAGTATGATGATCCTCCAAAAGAAACTGTAGGGGATGGTCCCCAAACATCTAAATGAACATAATCTAGAATACCCTTACTTGTATGAATCCTTGCTTTAAAATTTTGTCTAGATTTTCTTCCCATAAACACAATGCTTGCAGAAATTCAAATTCAAAGATTTTAAATTTGGAAGTAACTTACGCTTTAACAATACCTTCAATCCTTTCTCACTCATATGACCCAATCATTGATGCCATAAACAATTAGATTCATTTTCTTCCTCATATACCACTTTCTCTTCATTTATTATGGTACCCCCTTCAAGCTTGTAAAGGTTTCTAATTTTTGTAGCCTTCATGACCACCAAAATTCCCTTGGACACTTTCATTGATCCACCTTAAATTGTAAATTTATAACCTCTGGAATCCAAAACTCCCAAGGAAATTAAATTCTTTTTGAGTTCAAGCACGTGTCTTACCTCTATTAATTTCCTCACAAAGCCATCAAACATTTTAATCTTAATGTTCCCAACACCAACAATCTTACAAGAAACATTATTCCCATAAGAACAACACTGCCATCAATAGATTGGTAAGATGAAAACCAATTCTTATGTGGACACATGTGATTAGAAGCACCAGAATCTAATAACCATTCCTCATGATATTGTAAGGAATTATAAACAGATAAAACTTCATCAACCATACCTGAACTTGTCTCAACTATATTTTCTTCCTTTTTGGAGTCATCATTGTCTTCTTTCCTCTTCCAACAATCTTTCTTGAGATGACCTGATTTATTGCAGTACCAACATTTCCCCTTACCATTTTTTCCTCTTGACTTAGATCCCGATGTACCTCTCGAATCTTCCCCTTTTTCCTTGGATCAACCTCTAACCACCATTGCTTTAGATGTTGAGGATTCTATGTTAGATTTCCTCTACACCTCTTCAGAAAATAAAGCTCCCACAATAGAATCAAATTCAAGGGTGTCAGTTGTGCTAAAGCTAATAGAAGTAACTAAGTGATTCTAGGATTCAAGCAATGAACACAATAAAGTAATTTCCTTGTATTCATCTTCGACTTTTACACCCATACTAGCTGATTGACTTATAAGAGTGTTGAAAATATTTAAATGTTCAACAATTGTTATACCTTCCATCATTCACAAACTATACAGTTGCCTCTTCAAGTAGATCCAATTTATCAATGATTTTGTATTATAAAGACTCTCCATTTTACTCCATAATCTTGTAGCCATATCCTCTCCAACAATATTAAAAAGGACATCATTTGCTAGATGCAACCGAATTGTGCTAAGAGCTCTTGTATCAAGATCCTCACAATCTTCATCAGTCATATTTGTAGGTTTCTTTGAATTTCCAACCAATTATTTTTGCAATCCCTATTGCACTAAAAAATCATGCATCTTGAGCTTCCATAGCTCAAAATTATTCTTCCCATTAAATTTCTCCACCTCAAACCTTGCATTCAAAATCTTTGTCATCTAATGCTACAAAACAAACACTAAATCCTAACATCGATTCTGCAAAATAATTGCTTTGATACCACTTGTTGAGTAAATGGAAACATAAACCCATAAAACTAATAATAGTGCTACACAAGTTAGACGCAAAGAAATACAAAAGACAATTAACTGGAATAACAAAATAATAGAGAAGACACAAATTTACATGGAAAAGCCTTGACAATATGCCAAGGAAACATCCATAGGGAAAAGCATTTGTATTCTTATTGCTCAAAGAAATTGATTACAACTTTCACACAGTTGCTGCTCTTCAATTACAATTCATTACAATAATAATTTATCCTTCAAGACAACAAGATATAAATAATATCTTCAACCTGTGTTGCACCTAGAAAAAATAACCTTTTTTTATTGCTTTGTTTTATTTGTTTTTAAGTCTTTATCTTTTGTTTTAAATATTTATCTTTTCCAAAAGGATTCAAAAGATAAGATTTCCCAAAGATAAGACTTTCCTTTATTTCCCTTATCTTTCCAATAGATAAAACATGCTTTCTTTCTTATTTGTTGTTAGAATCTAACAAAAACCATTGGTTTCTTCACGAGGAAATCAAAGCCTTCCTCTAGAGGAATAATTCAAATGTTTTCTACTGTAAGTATTACATTCTACATGGCAGTTAACAACTACTAGAGCTTACAATGTTGTAGAAATCTAAAGCTTTGACCTGAGGCCACTTACAAGTTATAAGTTTTAATTTTTTAGTTACGAATGTGGGCATAATTTTTTTAATTGCTTGCTAGTTTTGTTTAAGGTAAAGTCTAGATCAAAATACACAAAAATTTTAAGCTCTTGTGACCAATTTTACTTCTTATCTAAGTATTTTTTTGGGCTTAATCTATGACTAAAATGTGTTCTCAAAAGAATAAATAACAATTCATTGATATCAATATTTTTAAAACAGTTTTGTTAATTCTTGGATTTTGGTTGTTGTTTATGGGTTCAAGCTATCACTGCGAGTGTGAACAATCCAAAAAACCCACCCAAAGATCTAGGATATGGTCCATAGCATAATAATCAATTGGTTAAGGGTCCAAAAAAACTAGCCAAGGATACAGGGTCTAATTCAAAGAATCTTCATGAAGACTCAAGAAGTGAAAAAATAAGTAGAGGGCATAGCATAGATTATAGAGTATGGTAGTGAGAGTTGTGTTAGTTTATTCTATTAAATTAGTGTTGAGATTTTTGGCTCATGTGTAATCTTACAATTGTGTGATCTTTCTGATCATATTCCATGATATATCATGAGAATGTTCTGTTAAAGCTCTGCAGTGATCACACACTTGTCAAACTATTTTGAAGTCTTAGGATATTGTTCTTCCAAAGTCAAGAAAGATTTGTCATGTTTGTTCACATTTGTAGTTATTTTATATGATCTTGTCAAATATATAATTAGTCTACTTAACTTGATCAAAATTTTAGAACTACATCCATATTATTCTTTTAAGCTAATTGAACCATTTGTGATTATTGTACTTCACAACATCATGACAAACATAGAATAATGATTTCTATTTTTCATCTCATTCACGTGAAGTAAAGAGAATGCACAAAGAGGTGCAATAATTATGTCCATAATGGATTAGAATATAAGTATATTATTTGTGATTTTTAGTACCTACCTTTTCATAGATTCTAACATATTAAAATTTTTAGTGGTTATTATTAGTTATATATTAATTTTTTAATTTGAATTTTTTTTTTACAGTTTCAAATGTTAATGTTAGTCTATTTAAGTTTTCACTTAGTTAATTATTCTCAGGTAGTTTTGTTTTCCGTATTGGGAAGTTTCATACCCATTTGGTATTTCACAACTTTAAAAGGCTGTACAATATGTAACTTTATTCATCTCATTTTTCATTCTCTCTCTTCTAGTGAAGTAGTATAGTGCTTCTCTCTATCTTGTGAAGGTTTATGCTGTAGATGTTTCTCTAACATGGTATTAGAGAAAATAACCCAAGAGCATGATGACCATCATTGTTATATGAAGAAGATTGATGAAATTTCACACCTTCAAAAAAATAACATTCCATTGCCCTCTTCTATAACTCCTCCTTCTATAGCCTCTGCATCTTCATCTCCATCATCATCCAACCCTACACAATTTGGAAATGCAAGAATTGTAAGTTGTAAAGGAGATAAACACTACATGGGTAAAGGACATGCAATGGTGACTTCTACAACACATTTTGGTAATGACAGATGGTTCTTAGATTCTGAAGCATCTCACCACATGGCTTCTAGTCCCTATCCTTTTTTAGGACTTCATCTTGCTGACACTTCCAAAATTCTGTTGGGAGATAATAAGCTTTTGGATGTTGTGGGATTAGGAAATGTTGAGATAGGTGATGGTTGTTTCAGGGGTGTATTTTGTATACCCGAGTTGCACACAAATCTTTTTTCCATCTATCAAATCACCCATGGTGAGGTACCGAGGACTATGGAATTTACTACAGACTCTATTTTCATTAGAGAGGTAGGTACTAGAAATGTCATTGTAGTTGGTAATGTTGATCATGAGTCTCGCTTGTATACCTAAACCAGATATTTTTGTGTATAAGGGCCTCTCTTACACTTCTAGGGTTTTGAACCTAAAAGGAGAGAGGTACAAAAATATTAATGGCTCACTCAAGAACATACCCTTGAGATTCCAATGAAAATAATATTGAAATCTATCAAAGGGGATTATCCTAGAGGTTGAAAACAGAAGAAAAAGGTTCACCACCAAGTGTAAACTTGGAAAATGCAAGATGTTTGACAACACAAGGTGATATGCAAAAGTACCTAGAAATGCAAGTAGAACGTAACAAAAATTTATGAAAATATAAATGTGTGCCTAGGAAGTTGAAGAAGGCAGGATGGAGCTCTGGAATCTTGAATAATTCATTGTTGATGCCTACTTGGACTCATACGCCAAGCTGGGCGACTTAGTCTTGCTTCGGGTGAATAGTGTCAGAACAGGTTTCAAACAAATGGGTATTTAGATCTACAAAATTCTTGTTTAAGCCTAGGTAGTGGGACTCATTCGCCACTAATGGTGAATTAGTCCACCTCTAGATTTCTATAAATTCAAAATAGGAAACTATAGCCTCCATTTTGCTCTTCTGCTCCTAGTTTAGATCTAGGTCCGAAACTACAAAATTCAACTTGTAGGTGTTCCCCAAGTTTCTATTAGGGTTTTGAAAATTTTGAATAGCTTTGATAATTTGATAACAACTTTTCCAATCTTTCCCTTTGACAAATGTGTAGCCTATACCTACAAATCACACACAAAGAGGGAAAAATTGTAGTGGGGTTAGTGAATAGGAGTTTGTTTTGGTCAAACCCCATGTTGGTAATTAAACCCTTGAAATGAAATGAAATATGAAAAGAGAATGATGAATGAACAAAGGCAATGCTACAACTCACCAAACCCTTGAAGTAGAATGTTGTAGATATGCAAGTGATAGCTCCACTGGATGTAGACTAGCTTGAAAATGCTTGAAATGCTTAAATTGCTTGCTTGATTGATTGATTAATTGGTTGGGGGTGAAATGAGTAGAAAAACCTTATATTTATACTTAATTATGCAATAATTCCTGAAAATACAATATCACAGGCCGACCTTAGATCTTAGAAAATAAAAACCTGTCAGAAATTTGAATTGATTTTGAATTTTGAACCAAAGGGGACTCATTTTCCTTTAATGGTGAATGGGTCCCACCTAAGGCATTTAAAGTGGGTTTCAAAATTTAGATGTTTTAAATGATGTTTATTGAGATTATTTTCAAAAATTCTCATAAGTAAGGCTCCTAGATGTAAAATGGGGCCAATTAAAGCATAAGAAAGGTCCAATTATTAATGACAAGCCTAGAAAAGTGTGAAAGTTTGTTACAACACTTTACAACACTTTGAAATAAGGCTTGGTAAATAATAAAAATAAGTTATTTAGGTTAAATATATTAATGAGATCCTAGAAAAGTGTGAAAGTGTGTTACAACACTTTACAACACTTTTGTAAGGCATCATAAAATTCTTATTAGTTCACAAGGGCCCAAGACCTAATGTGAATGTGTTAACCACACTACAACACTAAATCAAGGAAAAACTAAGCCAACATCTAGAAGAAGGACCCAAATGAGTGTGAAAATGTCCAAAGATCCATTTTTCTATGCTACTTTTAGCCTCCACTTTAGTGAGAGGATGAACCTACTTCAAACTCACACTAAAGTAGACAAACACACACCAAGAGGGTTTCCAAATGCACCCATGCTGCAAGATGAGACAACAGTAATCAAGAGGGGTGATCAAGCCCCTAGGATCAAGATATCATAGCAAACCAAACATAAGCACAAAGGAACACACATGAAAACAAAAATAAAAGAGCAGTAACAAGGCTAATCATACAATGCCAAAGATGAAAAGGAGAAAAGAAAATAAAAGAAAGAAAAGAGAATCTAATCAAGCTTTGATCATTTTTCCATCCTGATATGGATCGGATCTAGGTTGTTTGTTTGGAAAACACATACTCACTCTAAGGTGATGAAACTCGTGGCTGTCTACTAGGTGAAAAGTCATAAAAGGTGAGAAACATACACTCATGGCTAGTATGCACTCACACATAGGCAGGTGGCTATGGGGAAATTCATGCCTTGAAATGGACTTCCCACTTAACCATACCAAACTTATACCTCCTGATAACTTCGATAAGGCACAACAATGAAAATGATTTTGTAAATGCTTTTGAATGCCATGTAAAAAAAAAATTAAAGGGGATTTTGCTTTGTTCATGTAAGGTCTTCTTCTTAGGGAGCATTGTGCTTAATGTCTCCAAGAGAGGAAAAGTCAAGGTGTTAGATCATTTCCCATGGGATGCCTCATTTGTATCATTTCATGTCAATAGATCATACACTCTTAGACGACATCAAACCCAATAACCCCACCAAGAAGAAGACACATCATAAGAAAAAAGAGAAATCATGCCTTGGAATTTTTACCAAAAGATGTCATCTATGTATGCCCCCACTTTAAAGTGGTTGATACACCATCACTGTGAGCAATTGTTTTAAAGTAGCTAATGATAAATGCTAACATGAAAGAAGACATGAGAGCCAACTTGGAAAGCCCTATGCCAAGTCACATGTTTCTGAATTGAGCTACATCATGAATAAATACATCACATGTGAGTCAACTTAAGGCATGTTGTCCACATCCCAAGCTTGCTCTTATATGTTCATGAAAAGTTAACGACTAGCCAACAGAGACAACAAAAAGTGTCATACGAAGATAAGGCTTCCTAACCCCCTTTCCCCCACTTAGTACAGAACAAGGGTGAGCCTGGAATGGATGATGATATGTTGCTCCTTGCGATGAATGTAAAACATGCAATAGTGAGTATGCTATGATCCTACAACTATTACATGGCAAGGAGCAACAACTAATTTCATTTATGTCGATAAGTAAAAAAAGTTTCTACTTGATACATATTTAATGAGATGTCTATCAGTTTAGGATGTACCAAGGTTAAAGCTTTCTTGGAAGAATTGTTTGTGATGGTGTTGACATGGAATGAAGGTTGTTGTTTTGAGGGACAATAACCAAGATCATTAGGTTTCATAGCATCACATCGTTTTCCAAGTTGCTTCATAAGTGCAAAACATCTTCCAAAAAGTTTTGTCACTTTTGTTGGACTTGTTGGTTGTTCAATTTCCTCAAAGTTTGTCTTGGATGTCGTCTTTCTTTTAACATAGTTTAAGTGGATGTTTTTGACATTACCTATTTTTCTCTTCCATTTTTAGATTCTTTTGTTATGATCATGTATTCCCCCATGGACGTAGAAATGAAATCAAAGGTTTTCGAAGCCTCTTCCAATAACTTTGTGGCTTCTTCAATTTTCTTTTGTCTTTCTATATATTTTTTATTGGTATTAATCATAACACATGTAACCTTTTTCTTTTGAGGAGTAGAAGGTGACTTGTCATAAAATCCTAACATTTTCTTCAAGGTTTCATGATTTTCAAAGCATTCCCCTGATGGTGGTAAATCCATATCAAGCAATTCAGGATGCTTCAGAGTGAGGTTGATTTTTGGTTTGCACATGATAGTGTTGATTTTTTCTTGCAACATGATACCTTCCCTATTAGGAGAGTTTTAGGAGAATTACAAGCCAAATATTCTTGACATTCATAAGTTGGTTCTTCCAAAATGACTTCATCGCAAGTAGGGGAATTATCCATGTTTGGATTTTCTTGCTTGGTCGTGATGGTGTTTCATTGTTCAATAATGTTTTCCTTGTTATTCTCATTGATGGGGTCTTGTAACACCATAATATCTTCTTTACCAATAGGAGAGATATTATGAGAGGGGTAAATTTTATTGTTTTCCATCATGTCATCCTTTTTCTCTAAGGTTTCATTTTCTTGTGTTGTAATATTTACCCTAGTAGGAGAGATTTTAGGTAAGTGACAAACAATGGGTTCATCATATATCATAGTTGGATTTGATAAAATAAATTCATCACTCATAGGAGAGGCATCAAGAGAAGGATAACTAGGAGTTTCATGGTTACCAATGATTGGACTTTTTTGTTCAAATAGGTCTTCCCAAATGGTAGGGGTTTCAGGAAAGGGGGGAATAAGATTCTGATGAGTCTCAATAATGATATCTTCTAACACTAAACTATCTTCTTCATGTCTAGAGAAGATATTAGAAGGAAAGGTTTGGTTGTCATGATTATCTAAATTTACATTACCAAATCTTATAATGTCTACTTGAGTAGGAGAGGTAGGATTATCACAACTCTCAATTATCAACTTATCATCCACACCAATGTTTTTTTCATGATCATCCATGATTGTATCCTTATTTAGTAAAGCATTTTGGCAAGTAGGGGAGGTGTTGGGAGATGAATGGAGACTAGGTAAAGTAGTGGCCATGATTTTAGCTTCATGTGTCATAATTTCTTTACAAGGGGGAGGAGGAGGAAGACAACAAAGACTTTCATGATCTTCAATGATTGTGTCTTCTTTCATCAAGAGACCTTCGTCACCAATGGGAGAGATATCAGGAGAAGAACAATTATGATTATCATGATTATCAATGCTTGCATCCTTTTGTGTCAAACCTTTAGTGGATGATCTTAGTGAGAGGAAGTCCTGAAGGGCTTCATCTAACATGTCTAAGTCATCACTACTAAATGGCTTGGATGATATGCTTTTTCTAAATGTAAGCATTTTTTGAATTGTGTCTTTTGATGTTTTTAGTTTTTTATTTTCATTTTCTAATGACTGTTGAATGTAATTTGATCTACATGAACTAGGGACTAATGCTGAAAATGAAAAGGGCAAGAATCTAATTCTATCCATAATTGCCATGAATGTAAATTGTGCTACTTCTAATGACTTAGATGTAATAGAAGCTATGCAAACTTAAAATACAATGTAAAGACGTAGAATGAAATGCAATTTTTCAGATTTCAAACAAGGTAAGTTACTGATTACACTATGCTATGATTTGAAAATGAAATGTTGTGAATGCAAAATTGAAATTAAGCAATGCATGAAATGAGCCAATTTAAACTAGATTTTGTAAAATGCATGGAACAAAAATTCAACCTAGTGAAACAAATAACCTATGGCAGAAAAAAGAAGCTTAAAAACAAGGTTTTTAGTGTTGTAAAAGGTTGTTTCAGATCTACACAGAGACTAATTCACCCAAGGTGGCAAATGAGTCCCAATATGGATTTTTTTCAAAAAATTTAGGAATTTTCAATTGATTTTTATGCTTTTTATGTTGTATTATGTGTATCCTAAGTGAAAATGTAGTTTTCAGATATTTTTCAATGATTTGAGATGCAAAAATGCAACCTATATGCACTTTCACTAATGCAAAATTTTAGAAACCCTAGATGCCAATTAAATAATGTAAACCCTAATGCAAAGTCAATGCAAGCAAGATCTAGGATGATGATGGACTAAAAATTAGAAAAGAAGGTATTCTAAATGCAAGTTCACCAAAATGAACCAAATATTTTTTTTATAAGGGCCTCTCTGAGACTTCTAGTGTTTTGAACCTAAAAGGAGAGAGGTACAAAAATCTTAATGGCTCACTCAAGAACAAACCCTTGAGATTCCAATGCAAAGGAGCTTGAAATATGTCAAAGGGGATTGTCCTAGAGGCTAAAAATAGAAGAAAGAGGTACACCACCAAGTGTAAACTTGGAAAATGCAAGATGTTTGAAAACACAATGTGATATGCATAGAGACCTAGAAATGCAAGTAGAATGTAACAAAGAATTTTGAAATTTAAATTGTGCATATAGAAACTAGAGAAGAATGGAAAGGAGCTCTAGAATCTTGCATAATTTGATATTGAAGCCAACTAGGACTCATACGCCAATTTGGGCAACTTAGTCCAGTTTCAGGAAGACTTTATTGGAACAGGTTTTAGACAAAAGGGTACTCAAATATTCAAAATTATTGTTTAATCCTAGGCAGTGGAACTCATTCACCACTAATGGTGATTTAGTGGACACCTCTAGATTTCTAGAAATTCAAAATAGGAAACTGTAGCCTTTAGTTTCCTCTTCTACTTCTAGTTTAGATCTGGGTCCGAAACTGCAGAATTCAACTTGTAGGTCTTCTCCAAGCTTCTCTTAAGGTTTTGAAAACTTTGAATAGCATTGAAAATTTGATGACAACTTCTCCAATATTTCTCTTTGACAAATATGCAACCTAGACCTACAAATCACATGCAAAGAGAGGGAAAATTGGTTGTACGGTTAGTGAATAGGGGTTTTCCTTCATCAAACCCTGTGTTGGTAATTAAACCCTTGAAAATGAAATGAAATATGGAAAGAGAATGATGAATGAACAAAGATAATGTTACAACTCACCAAACCCTTGAAGTATAATGCTACATAAATGCAAGTAATAGCTCCAATGGATGTAGACTTGAAAGTGCTTGAAATTATTTGATCACTTATAATGGTGAATGAGTCCCACTGCCTAGGCTTAAACAAGAATTTTGAAGATCTGAATACCCTTTTGTTTGAAACCTATTCTAGTAAAGTCTTCCTAAATCTAGACTAAGTCACCCAGATTAGCGTATGAGTCGTAGCTTGCTTCAATATCAAAATTTTCAAGATTCCAGAGCTCCTTTCCATCCTTCTCCAATTTCTAGGTGTGCACTTTAAATCTCACAATTCTCTGTTACATTCTATTTGCATTTCTAGGTCTTTTTGCATATCACATTGTGTTTTCAAACATCTTGCATTTTCCAAGTTTACAATGTGGTGGTGAACCTCTTTCTTCTATTTTCAGCCTCTAGGACAATCCCCTTCGATAGATTTCAATTTCCTTTGCATTAGAATATCAAGGGTTTGTTCTTGAGTTATCCATTAAAATTTTTGTACCTCTCTCCTTTTAGGGTCAAAACCCTAGAAGTGTAAGAGAGGCTCCATATTTAAAGTGTGCACGTCGAGTTCACCAAAATGAACCAAGTATTGTTGTGTATAAGGGCCTCTCTTACACTTCTAGGGTTGTGAACCTAAAAGGAGAGAGGTACAAAAATCTTAATGGCTCACTCAAGAACAAACCCTTGAGATTCCAATGCATAGGAGATTGAAATTTTTCAAAGGGGAGAGGTTGAAAATAGAAGAAAGAGGTTCACCACCAAGTGTAAACTGGAACGTGCAAGATGTTTGAAAACACAATGTGATATGCAAAAAGACCTAGAAATGCAAGTAGAATGTATCAGAAATTAATGAAAATGGAAATGTGCACCTGGGAAGTTGAAGAAGGTGGGATGGAGCTCCAAAATCCTGGAGAATTCACTATTGATTCCTACTGGGACTCATATTCCAAGCTAGGTGACTTAGTCCTAGTTTGGGCACGAACAGTGTTGAAACAGGTTTCAGACAAATGGGTATTCAGATCTGCAAAATTCTTATTTAATCCTAGGTATTGGGACTCATTCACCACTAATGGAAAATTAGTCCACCTCTAGATTTCTAGAAAATCAAAACAAGAAACTATAGCCTCCAGTCTACTCTTCTACTCTTGGTTTAGATCTAGGTTCGAAACTGCAGAATTAAACATGCAGGTGTTCTCCAAGTTTCTCTTAGGGTTTTGACAAATTTGAATAGCTTTGACAATTTGATAACAACTTTTCCAATCTTTCCCTTTGAAAAAGTTGTAGCCTAGACTTGCAAATCATACATAAAGAGAGGGAAAAAAAAATTGTGGGGTTAGTGAATAGGGGTTTTCCTTGGTCAAACCCCGTATTGGTAATTAAACCCGTGAAATGAAATTAAATATGGAAAGAGAATGATGAATGAACAAAGGAAATTCTACAACGCACCAAACCCTTGAAGTAGAATGTTGCAGATATCCAAGTGATAGCTGCAATGTATGTAGACTTGAAAATGCTTGAAATGCTTAAATTGCTAGAGTGATTGATTGATTAATTGGTTAGGGGTGAAATGAGTAGAAAAACCTTATATTTATACTTAATTATGCAATAATTCCCATAAATACATCATAGGACGACCTTAGATCTTAGAAAATAAAAACCCACCAGAAATCTGAATTGATTTTGAATTTTGAGCCAAAAGGGACTCATTCGCCCTTAATGGAAAATGGGTCCCACCTAAGGCATTTAAAGTGGGTTTTAGAATTTAGATGTTTTAAATGATGTTTATTTGGATTATTTTCAAAAATACTCATAAGGCCTGTAGATGTAAAAAGGGGCCAATTAAAGCATAAGGAAGGTCCAATTATTAATGACAAGCCTAGAAAAGTGTGAAAGTTTGTTACAACACTTTGAAATAAGGCTTGGTAAATGATAAAAAGAGGTTATTTATGTGAAATATATTAGTAAGATCGTAGAAAAGTGTGAAAGTGTGTTACAACACTTCACAACACTTTTGCAAGCCATCATAAAATTCTTTTTAGTTCACAAGGGCCCAAGACCTAATGTGAATGTGTTAACCACACTACAACACTAAATCAAGGAAAAACTAAGCCAACATCCAAAAGGACCCAAATGAGTGTGAAAATTTCCAAAGATCCATTTTTCTACACTACATTACCTTCTCTCACTTTGTAGATGATGATGACTATGTTCCTCACACCCCATTTTCTAGTGTTGATAGCAATTTCTTAGGGGAGATAGGTCATCTGAATTTTGGAGTTCTTCAAACTCCTATTGATACATCACTTGTTCCTTCAAAGTTTGGGTTTCCAACATAGCAAGGTATTTTTGATCCCTCAAATCTTGTTTTATTGGATGAGTATTTGCCAGGTATCTCAGATTTGTTTGTGGAGTCCCATCTTGCAGATTTGGGAGATATACTTGAGGGGATTTCTCTCCTCTTTGATGAAAGTTTCAACATGGTAGTTGATACATCTGGATTGTCTTTGGAGGTTGACATTGTTGGGCCTTCACTCTCATTTGATTCATCACATTTCTTAGTTGTTTTTTATCATATGATTATGTGATGGATTATTCTATTTTGAGATTTCCTTCCTCTTTTCAGTTGGATATGGAGTGGCTTCTTCACCATCTAATGGAATTGTTTCTTCCTAAGGGAAGAGGTGTTGCTTGTAGGCATTGGATCATCTTTTGTTTTTAGGCATACTTCATCGGCATTGGAGCTTCTTCATTATGGGGGGATATCATATATCCCTTTTTCCTTCCCTTGGAGGGATCATTGATTGTATACACATGATGTATGTAGTCCTTGAGGTGTGATTGAGTCCTCCATCCATGCATCTTGATTTTTTTTTCTTTTCTCTCTTTTGGAGAGGGGTTTTTTGCCATAGAGTTTTTCTCCTTTTCTTCGATTGTGAGAGATTGCATTGTAAATGGGTACCTAACAAAGTGGTGTAGTTGGGACCCATATTGTATTTTTTTGCATTTTTTCATTTTCATCCTCCCTAAGTTTGCACTTAAGCGGTGGTGTTAGTGTATTTAAGTTTTCACTTAGGATAATTATTCTCAGGTATTTTTGTTTCCCATATTGGGAAGTTCCATACCTATTTGATATTTCATGGCTTTAAAAGCATGTACCATATATGTAAATTTATTCATCTCATTTTTATTCTCTCTTCTAATGAAGTAGTATAGTGCTCCTCTCTATCTCATGAAGGTTTATGCTACGGATGTTTCTCTTGGGTTATTTTCTCTAACAGTTGATATATAAATTTCATAATAAAAATTCTTATTTTTTAATTAATTATTAAAAATATAATTGATTACAGAGTTTTTTTTCTTACCTTCACATTATTCAAGTTAAACAATTACTGCTACGAATTATTTTCATATCATTTATTAATTTCTTCAGGACCAATATCTCTCACATTATCATTTCTTAGATATCATACATAGATGCATGCTTCTATGTTAAGTGGCAATGGAAATTTTTTAAAGATTTTATTAAAAATAACATGTGCTGACATTACTCACTATTTACTGATAGTGGCTGACATGATATTTGGGGGTGGGATCACAATCACATGTCACCATTTTTTCATTGAATCTCCATTATCTACACTATTAGTGAATAAACAATAACAACTTACACCAAAACTAGGTCTTTGCCTCCCCTCCCTGTGTTCAATGTGTGGACTATGCCTTTCATGATTATGAAAATGCCTTATATTTTCTACTACCAACTAGCATTTGGGCCAACTCATTAATTTTGTAAGGTACAGCCAAATATTTTAAGTCTATAATTATTTTATTTTCCCATAAACTTTTTTCCTTTTGTGGTTTTTTTTCTTTTTATATCGAATCCCAGCAAGATACAAGTATAGTTAGAAAAGCAATCAATAGGATGCCAAATAATAAACATATTCATAATATTTCTTTTTGTGGTTGTTGGCTATTATGTAAACATTTAAATGGATTTTGGGATGCTATTCTTGTCACGGTGACATGCTCCATGTGATGTTGGAACCCTCTTTACTCTAGCGTCCCTTGATGAACAACATTTTCAAAGGTTCCAAACTATGCCTAGAATCCAACCAAGTACTTCTGTAACTAATGGTTAGTCACACAAAGAAAATTCTTAAAACACAATGCTAATTAGGTACACTCCATGATGAAATTAATAAGAAATAAGATTGTAGGGTGAATAGATTAGCTTTATTGATTGAATGGTCCTAGACCTAGTTACAATAAACAATTCCTCGTGTTGGTACCGATCTACCCGAGTTCACCAAAAACTCTTTTAGAACACCCACCCCTCAATCCTTGATCACTCTTCAAGGTGCAATCACACAATAAACTCACCCTTGTTGGGCATATATATTCATGTAGCTTATAGAACCTTATAGCTCCCTAAGCACTTTGATGTTCAAACTCTAAGTTGGTGTGCCTCGTTCTCCCATTCGAGCTACAAGGTGACTTATCAAGTCAAAGGGCCTAGGTCTCCCTGATATGGGGTCAACCCTGATGCACTGGTACACTTTTATTATTGAATGAAATATCTCATTTTGAATCTCTTTGGATCACTCCAATATAGTTCTTTGCTTTGGGGGAAAAGTTGTTAAACTTGTCACTTTTCTTGCAAAATCACAAAAATTAAGCTACAAAATTTATTTTTAGGTTCCGACAATCTCCGAATAGGATCTGGGAGTTCAGAATTTGAAGAACATAACCCAAAAATTGATTTTCCAAAACCCTAGCCAAGACCCATTTGCCATTGGGTGAATGAGTCCTTAGTGAGGCCTGGAAAAACACTTTTTGCAATAGGTACACAACATTTGACCCTCTTAAAACTCTCCTTCTAATTGGTATATTGGTTAGGTTTTTTTTCTAATATTCATTTATGCATAATTAATGAAATAACTAGTGAAAAAGAGAGGTTAACTGAATCATAGATTTTTGGCAATCTAAAACTTTCTAACATTTCTAGGGTTTTTCACCTAAAAGGAGAAAGAAAGGGCCAAAGAATCTAACAAGTTCACTCAAAATATGTAATGTGTGATGTTATGTATGCTAAATGAACTAAACTAATGCAAATGAATGATCTAAATGAGTGTAGATGAATGCAAAATTAAATTCTATGTTATGTTTGAAAACATAGTGTTGTTTGCAAATAAACCTTAAAGAATAAACATGAACATGCAAATTACATTAAATAGAAAGCTATTTCTCAGAATAAGTACACTTGGAAAGCTAGAAAATAATCTAAAACACTGATAAAGCCTGAATTTCAGTTGACTGGGACTCATTCGCCACCCACGGTGAATCAGTCCCAAGCAAGACTTTTTCTACATAGAGGATGTTTTTGACAAACTACAACATGGATCTGAATCTAACACCAATTCTATAACTTAGGAGGGACTCATTCACCAAGCATGGTGAATTAGTCCACTTTTAAATTCCTGCAATCTCGAGATTATGTTCTGCACCTTGACACCTGTTCAGTAATTTCTAACAGAAACCCGATCTCGGGTCTTAGAAAATTCCTACAAAACAACTTAAAATGGTTTGTCTAATGGGGTGTTTTCCTCATTCAAACCCCTATATTGGAAATTAAACATTGAATAGAAAAAGATCTAAATAAAACCCTAGCCTTAGATGTGTTAAAGACTAGGAAAGTCTAAATCATAACAAAAACCCTATTCTATTGCTCTAGAATATGACATGCAAAGATAATCAATGTAATGAAATATCTCAAGCCCTAGAAACCTTACAACACATGAATAAGAGGAATAAAATTAAATGCAAGTGATTAATATCAAAATGTAAACCTTAATCTGAAGATAGACTGAAAATGGAAGATGGAATCAATAAGAAACCAAGTCGTTAGGAGTGATTTAATGGCTAGTTGCACCTCTTCACCCTAGATTTCTTCATGATTCACCATAGGCATCCATTGTCAACCCTTTTCAATGTTGAATCTTGATAATAAAAGTGAGCTTCAAGAGCTGCAAAAACCCTAGTTTACTATGCTACAACTTCATCTTTTGCTGATGAAACTTGTTGTAGAATATTTGAGTTTTTGATTTGCTCTTGAGAAATGATAAAAGATAATAAGAGATTGCAAAAATATTGTGTAAAATGACTTAAAACAAGTATTTATAGGCAACAACAACTTATTTTCCCATTAATTTAACCTAAGAGGCTGACATTCACCAAAAATAAAAGTTAAAATGATTAATTTCCCGCTGAAATTTGAATCTTTCCTCAAAAGGGGACTCATTTTCCACCCTTGATGAATGGGTCCTAGTAGAGGGGAATCATTCTCCCAAGGTGGCGAATGGGTCCCACTATCATTGTTTGAAGGTGGGTTTTCGGGATATGATGTAATTAAATGTTGTTTGTCAGGTTTTATATGATTTATCAGGTAAAACGGGTCTCTAGATCAAAATTAATGGGTCTAAGGGGCCTATAAAATCTATTTTGAAGGGAAAATGATGTAAAAGGACTCAAAAGTGGGTCTAATTATGCATGAAATTGTCTCTTTTCTCAAGAGGGTCCAATTTTCTATGACACATTTAGACCCCACTTTAGCGCCCATATGACTCCATGTGCATATGAAAGCTAAAGGACTCTACACGATGCACCTTATTACATAAAATGATACTCATTCAAAATGATGGGAGAATGAAGCCCCTGGTGTAATTATCTACACAACCACAACATTAGGAACCGCATCCTGCAACACAAATTCGTTAATTGTCCAAAAATCTTTATGTCTAATTCCTAGGAATCCAATTTGAGGGTAGATGTATTCCCCCCTTGATTTCGCTTGCTTTACGGAGGTGGAATCAAGGTAGCAATCTAGCCACATCAAAGAATAACATCATATCATTGGGCATTTCCAAGTACCATGCCACATAACAATAGATGGATGATGATGTCGAGTGCATAATCATGATTCCAATGCATTAAACAACATGGAAAATGGATTACCCTAGCTCCCATTATGTTAGTTTGAAGAATGACTATAGTATATGACCTGGAAAAGATGATAAGTGTATGTGAATAAAAAGACGTAAGAAAGTGATTGAAATATAAGAAAGTAACATGTCACTTACTATTCATTTTACCTTCGTGTAGCTTGATAGTCAACGCGTGAGAGAGGAACATGTCGATTAGATGAGATTACATTCCTTCATGGCTTGATGATCTTCATGATCAGGTGGCACATGAAGAGCTACATCATGAGGTGAGTCAATTTTGCAACACTCATTTTTGTGCTTTGATGATATTTTAGTAATTTATATGCATGGATAAGGTATTTTAGGGTTCTTCGAAAAAAGTTTGCAAAGCATCCCTTTTTTCACAAAGTGTCCCATTTGTTCACAAAGTGTCCCATTTCTTATCGAAATATCTTGTTTCTTTGTGAAATGTCAAAAAAGGGTTCTAAAGTGTCTAGGGCCATTAGAATAGCACACTAGATGTACTTTAGCACACTTGCATGATGAAATCTATAAAAATTAAATAATTTAGATGAAATTTAGAGCATTTTGTGATGAATTTGATAGGTTCCCTCCTAGTCACGATAGTGTCTAGGTGGAAGGACGCTCACATTTCTATGAGATTATGCACCAACACTATCAGTAGTAGAGGTAGAGCATTTACAGTTAGTGGGTATAGACTATTGGGAATATTTGATGCCACCCACAAGATACCATGATGCCATGCTTATGGATTTGTTCAAGTGTTGGGATGCCAATACTTGTACCTTTCATCTTCCCACCAGGAAAATGATGATCACTCTCAGGGATGAACACCACATCCTCTGAGTTCCTATTCAGGGAAAATGGGTATATTTGTAGGGGTATCAGACATTTCAGGAGAAGAAGAGAGACATGCAATATTGTTTAGGTGGTCTAGTACATGATGAGAGAGAGCACAAATCAAGTTTCTTATGCTACTGTATTCACGAGCTCCTATTATTAGATGGATTATTATGTACACAGTGGTACTGGTTCTCAATCCGGATGGACGAGTGACACACTTAGATGGAGGACTAGTACACTTGATAAGAGGGATGCATGAGTAGAGGATAGTTTATGCTTGGGGTCACTGCATTCTAGCACACTTATATTATGATTTTGGTTGGTTTGTATTTTGAGAGATTGACAGTATCGTCCATTGTATGCTTCTACAGGTGTGTTGCCTTGAGCATATCACATGTACCAAGCCTATTGGATTCCCTTGTACTATAGCTACAGGATATCCACAAGTATTTGGTTATCCTTTGTGATGCTTGTGGCAGTATGGAGATTTGCATTATTGGAGGGTGAGATTTGACCGGCTGGAGGAGGATGAGATCCTTTAGAGACCTTATCTACTCACTTTACAGTGGCCAAATACCATAGGAGAGTTGAGGAGGATGCAGATGGATAGGTATTTAGTGGGGAGGCATGACTACGTTGTATGACCGATCTATTATGGGCGAGTCATGCGGTAGTTTGGATAGGTACAAACACTACTGAGGGCATGCCCCTTCATTAGATGATTAGTGTGGAGTGCTCGAAGGCCAAGTGATACTGTTTGGCTGACTATGGATCATGTTCATGAGAGTGATTCTGATGATTCAGATCATGATCAGCCACCAACATCCAATGTTGATGATGTCGATAGCACAGATGAACATGAGGAGTGGTGGTCATTTACATGACTAGCTCCTATGTTCCCCATGGATTTCCCTATAGGTAATGTAGAGTTTGCAGTAGATGATGGTGATGAGCCAAAGGAGAGGGCAGAGGAGGTATAATATAGGCTAGTAGATATTTTTACAGATATTATTGATGAGGAGTACCAGTTTGAGGCTGATCTTGATTATGAGAACCAAGAGGAAGGAGAGGAGGAGGAGGAGGAGTATGAGTACGAGGAGGAGCCACCCCTCTACGAGGGTGATGAGGTAGCTATTGAGGATTAGTACGAACATGGAGAATTCTCACATACTTACAAGACTAGATCATAGGTAGTAGCTACAACAAACATCAACACTCATAGTCAAAGAGAGGCTAGCTCATCCTTAATGCCCCCAAAGAGGATGAGGTTGGCATTCCTCATGCTTCTGGAGACATAGGTGATGATATTTTATTTTATGCATGTCTTCTAGTACTTTATGTTTGATTTATATATATGATGATGAGTTACTAAGTGTGTATATTATCTATCTTGTGGGAGTGAAAAGTGACTGGTGAGATTTCTATCATTAGGCTACCACAAAGATAGCTCCTGTGTCTATTGACTAGGAGGAGGTGGATCCTGACTACATAGACCCACTAATCATGGAGGAAGAGCCTGAGTCACTACATCATTTCGTGAGACTACATGCAACATATGAGAGTATGAGAAGGTGACTCCATCAAGCTGAGAGTGCATTACAGTCAATGCAAACCTCATCAGAGGTAGAGATACTACATGCAGAGCTAGCACAGACATGAGCAAAGAGGGATCAGATGGAAGATTAGTGGCTTGTAGCCTTTGGTCGAGCACAGTGTCTGGAGTATGCACTTAGAGTCAATCATTTGTGATCATGATCACACACAATAGTCTCACAATGTCTAGGGACAAGATCATGAGTGCTAGAGCCTGAGGGGTCCAGCTCTCACAGATCATGATGACTTTTATGATGGGATGATGTATATATAAAACTTTGAGAAATATATAGACATGCATACTTTTGATGTTTTTGTTAAATGCAATGTGATTAATTAAATAACTTTAGGTAAAAGTATGTAATTAATAGCTACATGATTTGACAAAAATGATGCAATCAAATGTAAAAACATATTTCAGTTTTAACATAGATGTACGATCAACGATGAGAAAAGAATATGTTAAATTAAATACACAAATAAGGATCTAATTTAACATAGGAAGAATGTGAATAGTGTGAAACCTAAAGTAAATAATTAGGTTAGTGTTCAAGACAAACATAAAGCTAGGTGTCAAGAACAAAGCAATGTGAAAGTTATTCAAAATAACATCAAATAACTTTAAACAACACTACCATATCAATCATACTATTCACAAGGGAGTTAAAGATAATACCGATGCAAATGTGCAGCATTAATAGGTTCCCTAAGGGGTGTTCCATCAAGTTGCGTTAAGAGACAAGCTCTAGACCCATAATTGGTATCGACTATGTAGGGTCCCAACCAATTAGGACTTAACTTATCTTTATCTTCATTATCAACACTAGCAATTCGTTGATTTTCAATAAAAACAAAATTGCCTTTAGAAAATGATCAAGGGATGACATTAATATTATGTTCACGTTGTAATTGTTTGATATGAGCTTGGAGATGCTCAAGAGAATTAATGTGTTCTTCATTGAGCATCTCGAGTTGATGTAATCATTGGTCTTTATAAGTTTCATCATCAAAGATATCTCGAAGAGAAACTCGCAAAGTAGGAATTTCTAACTCCAAGAGCATAATCGCATCAGTACTATAAACAAGACTATAAGGGGTATGTCCTATTGAGGAGCACACATTAGTTTGATAAGCCCAAAGCGCATAAGATATTTGTGTATGCCAATCTTTATGATGTTGAGTGACAATTTTCTTTAGAATTTGTTTAAGGAGTTTATTAGTATTCTCAACTTTTCCATTAGATTGGGGATAATATGGTGTTGAAAAACAATGTTGAATGTTGAATTTTTCAAGGAATTTCTAGACTTTGTTATTCTTAAATGGAGTTCCATTATCTGAAACAATTGTGAAAGGCAGTCCAAAGTGAATAATTATGTGATTCAAGATGAATTGAAAAATTACTTCAGTAGTTGTAGAAGGAAGAGGAATGGCTTCCACACATTTCGTGAAATAATTCATTGCAGTTATGATAATCGTATGTCCAATAGAAGAAGGTGGGGAAATTTTTCCAATTAGATCTAACCCCCATACTAAAAATAGACAAATGGGAACATTGGCATGAGTGCAATGGTTGGATCATGAATCAAATTGTTATGTTCTTGGCATTTGTGATATTTTTTTACATAGTTAAAACAATCCTTCTCCATGTGTCTCCAATAATAACCCATACAAAGAAGCTTTTGCACTAATGAACGACCTCCAAAATGACCACCACAGGCACCATCATGATCCTGCTCAAGTACGAAAGGGATTTCAAAATCTCTAAGACATTGCAATAGGAGACCATTAGATGATCTTCTATACAATGCATTAGCAGGAAATACATATTTAGTCGCAAGTTTTTGTAAGCGCTTTCGAGTATTTTTTGTTGTAGGTTCGAGAATGGTACCATCTTTCAAATAGTTATATATTGTATCATACCAATCACACGAATAATCTTGAGTTATTGCCAAGATGTTTTCTAACAGAGTGTCGATCGAAGGTTTCATGGTGGAATGAATAAAAAAAGTGAAATATGTGGAATAATCATGTGGGGCTATGAGAGAAGTAGCACTCGCCATTGCATCTACATGTCAATTTTCTTTATGCAGGATGTTATCAATGGTGAACGAGTCAAATTTTTCTAATATTTTCATTATAAGATCTTTGTATTTCAATAACTTTTCATCTTTAGTTTGATGTGTCATTGATTTGTTTTATTACCAATTGTGAATCACCAAAGATATTAATATGTTTAGCATTTAAAGATAAAGCATCTTGTAATCCTATGATTAAAGACTCATACTTAGTTGTATTATTTGTGCATAGTAAATTTAATTGATAAGATAAGGGAATTGGTTTTCCATCAAGTGGGATGAGTATCACTCCAATATCGGATTTTTTTCGACACTTAGATCCATCGAAAAATAACTCCCATGGTTTAATGTCAACGGTTAAGACATGATCATTAGGAAAGGAATCAAAAATAGGTGAAGCAAAAGGAGGAGTGTCAGCTAAGTGAATGGTTAAGGCTTGTCCTTTAATTGCTTTTTTTGAAACAAATTTAAGGTCAAACTCAGTTAACAACATTAACCACTTAGCTAGACATCTTGAGGGATCTGTTTTATTGAAGAGATATTTGAGAGGATCAAATTTTGTGACCACTTATTTTTCAGCATTTAGCAAATAGTGTCACAACTTGCTAGTAGCGAATACAAGAGCCAAACATTGTTTTTCAATTGGTGACTATTGTGTTTCATAATCAATTAAAGTTTGGCTAATTTAGTAGACAAGGTACTCTTTACCATTATCATCATTTTGAGCCAACAATGCTACAAGAGCATGGGTTGATGGGACAATGTACAAAATAAATGGTCTATGTGACACAGTAGGTTGTAAAACAGGTGGAGTAGCTAGATATTTATTGAGACTCTCCAAACCCTGTTTACAATCCTTATCACATTCAAAAGAGATACCCTTTTTAAGGAGATGTGTGAAAGGTATTGTGTGATTGGCTAAAGATGCAACAAAACGATGGACAGCTTCAATCTGACCCTGTAACATGCATAACTGAGAAATATTCTTAGGAGGTGGCATGTTAATAATTGCATCAATTTTCTTAGTATCTACTTCAATGCCTCTGTGAGATATGACAAAGCCCAAAATTTTACCACTATCTACACCAAAGACACACTTTTTCAGATTTAAGCACATGTTGTATTTACGTATCCATTTGAATATTACATGAAGGACATTTACATTGTCTTGTCATGTTAACGATTTGGCTAGGATATCATCAACATAATCTTCTAAAAATTTGTGAATGTAATCATGAAATATTAATGTCATTACATGTTGATAAGTTGGGCTATCATTCTTTAGACTGAAGGGCATTACCACCCAACAAAATGGTCCCCAAATAGCTGTAAAGGCAGTTTTATATTGATCACAAGGGTTAATAAGGATTTGATTATAACCAAAGAATCCATCCATGAATGAAAACAAAGCATGTCCAATAGTTGAATCCATGATCATGTCAATATTAGCAAGTGAAAAATCATCTTTTAAAGAGCCTTTATTCAAGTCTCAAAAATTAGTGCATATCTTAATACAATTATCGAGTTTTGCATCTGCGACAATGTTTGAGATCCATGGAGAATAATCAATAGGTTGAATAAAGCTAGCATCAAGGAGTTTTTCTAGCTCCTCCCTAACATGTAGGGCTACATTAGGATGCATTTTTTGAATCTGTTCACGAATGGGTTTAGCATTTTAAGCAAGGACAATGTTGTGCATCACAATTTTTGAGTTAATTCTTGGCATGTCAGAGTATTTCCAAGCAAAGATATCAGGAAAATCATGAAATAAAGTGGTAGTATCTTCTTATTCTTCATCATTAAGGGACTTCCCAATCTCAATAAATTTATCTTTATCATTGATACCCATTAACACATCAAGCGTATCTCCTAAAGGGAGTGCATTGGATTTAGGACTTTTAGATTCAGGAAACTCTTCAATCAATTCACGTGATTCTTGCTTGGTAATATTCATGGAATTTAAGCAATGTTTCTTTTGTAAGTAAGTGAAGATGGGTGATCATAAATTCCTAACATTTTTTTCAAAGCCTCATCACTATCGGAATAGTTGCATAAAGGCAATATGGTTGGATCAAACAAATTAGGATATTTTATCATAAGTTTGTGTTGAGGGTGACTTGTAATAGAATTAATGTTCAACGATGGTCATTGAGTAACTTTAGTCATCTTAGCAAAAGCGTATCTAAATCCAATTTTTATGTCTTGTGTATTAGGTTCTATAGGGACACGAATACCTTGCTCATGTTTTCCACATCCTTTTCCATTATATCCTAATTGTTTGAAAAATTTATAACCTTTCCATAAAGGAACTCCATTTCAGGTGGAGTAGGCGGTGATTACTAATCTATCTCATCAAAAAAAATTGTATATATTGCATTGTCATCCAAATTATAAGAGATAGATGTTTGCGAAGATTGTTTAGAATTTTGAGTGGACATGATTGTGGGTTGGTCTCTTTTTTCATCTTTCTTTTCTGAAAATATGTATTTGCCCAGAAATGAGGGTGTGAATTCTAAGGTTCCCCAATCATCACCAAATAACTTAGATACTGATTCTATTTACTTTTGTTCAATTTGAAGAGGATCTATATTGGATGTTGGAATTAATGTTTTTAAAGGACTCATAACCCCTTTTTTAAGGGTCAAGCAACTTTTAGGCTCAAGATCTATTTCAATTTGATAGATGTGATTGTTATAAACATATTTCATGATACGATGAAGGGTGGAAGGCACAACATTCATCTCGTGAATCCAAGGTCAGCCTAAAATAAGATTATAGGAAAGATCATGAGGCATAACATGGATAGGAGTCTACAATGTAACCACCCCGACTATAATAGGCAAAGTAATTACCCCAAGTGGTTGCTTCGTTATATTATCAAATCCTCGAATAGAAATAGAATTAGGATTTATTTGGGATCTTTCGAAATTTAATCTATCAAGGAGACTCACAATACACACATTAAGAGTGGAACCATTATCTATGAGGGTGTGTTTGATACATGTGCGATTAAATCGACTAATTATCATAAAGGCATCATGTTGATTATGTAACTCCAAAGGAGGGAGCTCATGTTGATGAAAGGTAATATCAAGAGTCTTTTTATTGAAAAGAGTTGCTACATCATTCAGAGTGGTACCAAGAGGAATTATGATTTTCTTTAAGGTAGATTGAAGAATATTATTATGATTTGGTGAGTTTTGAAGCAAATACCAAAGAGATATTTTGGCAGGAGTATTCTTTAGTTGCTCAATAATATCATACTCCTTTGTGGGTAGACTATAACAAGGAACACTAGGCAGATTGGGTAAAGGTAAAGATGATGGGGTTGGTTGTGGGGGTTACAAATTATTTTGGGTGTTATATATATGAGCAACAGTATTCTAGTACTAGATTGCTATGATACATCATCGTTAGGGGGATAAAGGGTATGTTGGGGTTGATTAGAGGGATGAAGGGGATGTGAAGGTGGATAAATTATGAGTTTAGGTTGAATTACATTAACGTCCTTGATGTTAAAATTTTCACTACAAACCAAAGAAGATGAATTTGGTGAAATAAGGTCTTGAAGAGACTCATCTATCTCATGCAAGTCATCATGACTAGAAGGTTTAAGATGTAAACTATCATCAACCAGTTCAAAAATTGTGTTTATTGGTAGCATAAGTTTGTCTCGATAAATCCTAGTGGATGGCTTATGCGAGAGGAAGTCTTGAAGAGCTTCATATAACATAGAAAAGTCATCAATACTAAAAGGTTTAGGTGATGGGTTATCATGAATTGGTTTAGGTTACTCATGACAAGCATTAGAGGATGAAGTGAGTGAGAGGATGCCCTTAAGGGCTTCATCTAACTTATCAACATCATCACTACTAAGTGGCTTGGATGATATTCTATTTCTATATTGTATCATTTGTTTAATTGAATCATCAGATGTGTTTTGTGATTGTTTATTTAAATTGGCTATGGTTTCCTCAATGTAAGCTAATCTAAAAGGACTATGAAAGATTATTGAAAAGGGAACTTACAAAAATCTAAGACTATCGATAAATGCCATAATTTTGAATGAAAACATGAACAAATGAACAAGAACAAGAAAGTAATTATAGAAAACAGAATGATGTAATGCAAAAAACTGAAATATGAAAATGCTAATGTAACACTGGAAAGGGACTAATTCGCCCTAGGTGGCGAATGAGTCCCAGGATAGGAAATTTTTTAAGATTTTTTTTTTCTTTTTTTTGTTTTATGAATATTTTCAAGCTTATGAAATGCAGAAACAGAATGTAAATGTAGAATACTCAAATGATGAAATGTAATATAAGAATGAAATCTAAATAATGTTGTCACTAATGGAATATTTAAGAATCCTAAAGATGCAAAACAATGCAAAATATTGAAGTAAGGAATTTCTAAGATACAAATGTAAATGTAAATTAGAAAAGCTTTATGTTCAAAGGTTGGGTTCACCAAAATGAACCGTAGATTTTTGGCACTCTAAGACTTTCTAACACTTCTAGAGTTTTTCACCTAAAAGGAGAAAGAAAGGGCCAAAGAATCTAACAAGTTCACTCAAAATATGTAATGTATGATGTTATGTATGGGTAAGTGCACCAAGCTGGTTCCCAAAAAGGGGGCTTAAGTGGCCACTTTTTTTTTGAAATAAGGAAATATTGACCTTGGACGTGAAATTGAGGATAGCTACACTCAAAATTTTGAGATTGATTAAAAACAAGGATCAAAGTGCTCAAAGTCTACTTTCTAAACTATTAATTTATTTTGAAAATGGTTGAGATTAAGGGGTTCAAAAGAGGGATGTACAAAAATTGTTGTTGTTTTTGTCAGAAAAACATAACATAGAAACTCTTGTGCGACCCTAGCATGGTGAACTTTTTTGTAGTATTTTTAAAATCGCTATGGTCAGAAGTTAGCTAATAGTATCTAGTTGATGCATGATTTTTCTGATAATTTTTTAATGAATATTTGATTTTTTACTAATTTTCTAAGTGGGCACTTCCTAAAAAGAAAAATTTTGGTCGTGCTCCCCCTACAAATTTTGGAAAGTAATAGATTTTTTTAATTTTTATTTTTTGAAATTTGTAGAATGGAGTCTAGTTTTTAAAAATGTAATTTATTTGAAATTTTGAAGAATGGTTAATTTATAACGAAAACAACACCAAACACTACTTTTTGACAAAAAAACAGACATACAAACAAAAGAAATTATGGATGAAAGGCCTATATTGTTAGAAAGTGAAAAAAATTACATCATTGGAAAGATAAGAGAGAACTTAACATTACTCACGTGTTCGATTTTTTTATATATTGAACCAGATGTAATCCTGGCGGTGAGCATGGACCCAATTATGTGAAAAAATTTAGAATTTGCAAAAAACACATCTCTGGTCATTGGGAATGCCCTCCAAGCCTTTGGGTTGGTATTCCAAGTAAAATACCAAATCTAAGGCTCGTGGATTCCCAAAGAAAAATATAATGCGAGCGTGTTATAACACAAACATGTTATGTGTTAGTTTTGACTTATTTTTCTTCTCTAGGGAACATGTCTAGCAACACATCATGCGCTCACATTATGTCTTCCTTTAGTTAAATGCCACTTTATTGAATGTTTGCTGATATGTTTGTATGTATATGTATGCTGGTGTGTCATGTATGTATGTATGTATGCTTGTGGGAGAGAGGGTGAGAGAGGGTGGGAGTGGGAGAGGATGTGGGAGAGTGTGAGAGAGGGTGGGAGAGTGTGGGAGAGGGTGGAGAGAGAGAGTGGGAGAGAGTGAGAGTGGGAGAGTGGGAGAGGGTGGTAGAGAGTGGGAGAGAAAGTGGGAGATAGTGGGAGTGAGTGTGGGAGGGGAGAGTGGGAGATAAGGTGGTACGGTGGTAGGGAGGGAGGAGAGAGTGGAAGAGAGTGGGAGAGAGTTGGAGGAGTGTGGGGAGAGGGTGGGAGAGGTTGGTTGAGAGTGAGAGAGTGGGAGAGGGTTTAGGGTGTGAGAGAATGGGACAGTGAGGGAGAGTGGGAGAGAGATCCCGGAGGAAGAGAGTGGGAGAGAGTGTGAGAGTGTGGGAGAGTGGGAGATAGGGAGAGAGAGAGTGGGAGAGGGTCCAAGAGAGTGGGGGAGAGTGGGAGGGAGGGAAGATAGTGGGAGAGAGGGAGGGAGAGAGTGGGAGAGGGTTGGAGAGAGTTGAGAGAGTGGGAGGAGAGAGGGTGGGAGAGAGTGGCGAGAGTGGGAGATAGGAGTAGGAGAGAGGGGGAGTGGGGAGAGGGTGGGGGAGGAAGAGAGAGGGGAGGCTGGGATAAGAGTGGGGAGAGGGTGGGAGAGTGGGAGAGGGAGGGATGAAGATAGTGGGAGAGAGGGAGGAGAGAGTGGTAGAGGGTTGGAGAGAGTTGGAGAGAGTGGGAGAGTGGGAGAGAGGGTGGGAGAGAGTGAGCAAGTGGGAGATAGGGTGGGAGAGAGTGGGAGAGAGTGGGAGAGTGTGAGAGAGGGTGGGAGAGGGTGAGAGAGAGTGGGAGAGAGTGGAGTAGAGTGGGATAGGGTGGGAGAGGGTGGGAGAGAGTGGGAGAGAGTGGGAGAGAGGGAGGGAGAGAGTGGGAGAGGGTAGGAGACAGGGTGGGAGAGGGTGGGAGAGAGTGGGAGAGATTCAGAGAGCATGGGAGAGGGTGTGGTGTAAGTGCTCCATGGTTTGCTTGCACAATCAATTAAGAAAACTTTTCACTATCTTCATCCAGGAACCTGATCCCTTTCTAGGTTCTTGTTGGGCTTAGATTATTGGCTAAGTCCTGTCTCAACTCTTCTCCAAGAGCCTCACTCCTTGTGCTTCACCTTAGAGGACTGACACCACTTGAACTTGCAAAGCTCTCTCCTACACTTAGAAGACTCTAAGTGCCAACATCACACAAAACATTGAACTGCTTGCAGGGGTGTTAGAGACACTGAAAACTTGTAAAACACATCCATTTAGATCCATATTTGATGGTCTTCAATCTTCCTCTTTACCGATTCCAAGAATTTTCCTTGAAGAGGCCTAATTCCTTGTAGCCCTTGATAGTGACCTTTTTTCTTTTCTTGATCAAACTTTCCAAACAACCTAGCAAACAAATTGCACGTTTAGACACCCTTTTGGAACCTTTAAAAGATTCACAGGGTTTTAGACCCCTGACTCCTCTGTACAGTGGGTTCCTATAATCTAGGGCAAATAGGGCTAACAGGCCTAATTCCTAGGGTTACATTGATTTCTTGCTCCTCTCTCACACAAATGGATTGGATAGGCCACAATCCTTCTAACATGTCAAGATGTGACTAAACTCTACCTGGAACCGTACTTGTTCCGTACTATCCCTCCTTCCCCTGCCTATGTTCAAATTTTCACTGCCAAACCTCTAACCGGGCACCTTTAGCTCACCTAGGGTTTGTTAATACATTATATTGCTCGACACTTCAAGACTCCTACCACTTCCTATGTATAGACCAATGACTCCCCTAGCAAATCCATCCATTCTCAGGAGATTCCTATGGCTAGATTTCATGGGGGAGCCATGAAAAGACTAACTGCTCAAAACAGAAACTACAAACCCTCTAGACCTTAATCTATGAACTCAAAACACTAATTTAGCACAAAACAACTTGACTACTGAATGAAAAAGACTTAAAATTTCACTATGAACATGAATTCAATGCCAAATCAGTATGTACAATGCATTTGATATCACTGTTTCTCAAGATACTCAGGGAAACACAGAAATTCCAGAATTCTCTCTATTCCCATCAACCAAAAACTTGATAACAACAATACAGACACCATGCATTCGAGCCACACCTTACATAGATGCCATTTTCCAAGTTTTAAGGGATGTTGGTTGATCCCACACTCCTAGCTTTTAGGTGATCCGAGATAACTAAGTTGCATGCAACCTGACAAATGTTGTCATGCAACTTTGCAACAACTTTTTGCAACTTCCCATCATTGTGTCCTCTTCCTAACTTCTAGGATCTCTAACCCCTTGATTCCAAGCATCCAACTCCCTTAACTACCTCTTGGTATCTTCTAACAATAAAGATGCATTTAGAACACATTTAAGGCTCAACTTTCAAATTAACTACTAAGGCTAATTAAAACCAACATTAACAACAATGATTAAACTATGGTGACCTTAGTCCTAGTGACTAATTCACCCATTCCACACACAAGAAAGACCCTCTAAGGTCCAAAATAAACACACTATTACCCTGACTTTGCTAAGGTCATGTACAAGCCAAAATTGATCATTAACAAAATGGAGTTTAGCCTAGGTACTCCTGCACCATCCTCCCCAAAACAAAAGAGTTCAATCCACCCTTGGATTGAGTAAGTTGATATCAATGCCCAACTTCTTGAACTCTGATTCCTTGATCCATACTGCATCAGCATTAGGTTGACCATGCCTTTTAATCAGATGTTCCTTGTATTCCTTGGTTCTAGTCTTCTTGTAAACCCTGGTATCCAGTATACTGTCAGCTTGTTTGACTGTAGCAGAAGGCAGTTTGAGTTCTTCCACATCTTGGATGACTTCATTGAAGTTTTGATCCATGTCTGGTGGTGGTCCTTTGTAATGAACCAGGTCTACAATGTTAAAAACAAGGGACAGTCCACTATCATCCAGTAGGTGCACTTTAAAAGCATTGTTTCCATATTTTTCTAAGATAGGACAGGGACCTATCCTCTTCATTTGCAACTTGTGAGGAACTCCTTTTTGCAACCTAGACTTGTTTAAATGCACCATCACCAAGTCTCCAACTTTGAACTGCACTTCTCTTCTATGCTCATCCACCTTGGTCTTATGCTTCATGGTATTTTCTGCCAATGTCTTCCTAACTGTATCATGAATCTCCTACATTGCATAAGCAAAATCATCAGCATATCCACTTCCCTTGACTTCATCCTTTAAGTCTCTCAGCTCATAGACTCCTCTAGGATGTAATCCATGGAAAATTTCAAAGGGACTCTTCCCTATTGATCTGTTTACAGTGTCATTATAGGCATATTCAGCTTGCCCAATCAACTGATCCCATTGTTGACCATACTCCTTGGTCAAGCACCTTAATAGATTTCCAAGAGTTCTATTTACAACTTCGGTCTGACCATCAGTTTGGGGATGGTATGCAGATCCAAAAGATAAATTAGTGCCCAATCTCTACCAAAGAGTCTTCCAAAAATGGCTCATGAACTTAGTGTCTCTGTCGGATACAATGCGGATTGGTAATCCATGTATCCTTACTATCTCTTTGAAGAAGAGAGAAGCTATTTGACTGGCATCATTGGTAGTTTTACATGGCACAAAGTGAGCCATTTTGTTGAATCTGTCCACAACTACATAAACACTGTCCATGCCTTGTATTGTCTTGGGTAACCCAACTACAAAATCCATACTCAAGCATTCCCATGGCCTAGTAGGAATAGGCAGTGGTTGGTATAGGCCTGCATTTGAAGAAGTACCTTTGGCCTTTTGACACACTATACAACTCTCCACATACCTCCTAACATCTAGGTTCATTCTTGGCCAATAGTAGAACCTTTGAACAAGTTCTTGAGTCTTGGTGATCCCAAAGTGACCACTCAATGCACCATTATGCTTTTCTTGTATTAAATTCTCTCTAATAGAGCCTCTAGGGACACATAACTGATTCCCTTTAAAAAAAAGATCACTTTGCAAAGTATATTCAACATATTTACTATGAAAATGATTCTTGTACTCAGCACATACCTTATAAATGTCTGCAAAATCTTCATCATCTGCATATAGATCCTTGAAATGATCTATTCCCATGCTCTTTAGCTGAATTTCTTGAATGGTGAGGACTCTTCTGCTCAAGGCATCTGCCACCTTGTTGAGTACTCCTTTCTTGTGCTTGATATTGAAGGTGTAAGCTTGCAGGTATTCCACCCATTTCATATGTTTGTGACTCAATTTCTCTTGTGAATTCAGGAAACTAAGTGCTTGGTTGTCTGAATACACTATGAATTGCTTGGGAAGCAAGTAGTGCCTTCATTTCCTTAAAGCCTGGACCAATGCATACATCTCAAGGTCATAAGAAGAATACTTCTTCTTGGCTTCACTTAACTTCTCTGAATGAAAAGCCACCGGTCTGCCCTCTTAACTAAGAATAGCTCCAATAGCCACATTGCTTGCATCACACTCAATAGTTAATAGCTTCTCAAAGCTTGGTAACACCAAAACAAGTTGTGTAGCTATCTTTTCTTTCAACAACTCAAAACTTTTATTACCTTGTTCATTCCATGCAAACTTAGTCTTCATTCCTCCTTTAATGGTATCCAACATAGGAGCACAAATAGCACTAAATTTCCTTATGAACTTCCTCTAATATTGAGCAAGACCATGAAAACTTCTTACCTCTGTTGCTGTCTTTGGAGTAGGCCAATTGAGGATGGCTTCCACTTTGCTGCTGTCCATTTTCAAGTTGCCGTGTGATAGCACAAATCCAAGGTACACCAGCTTTGTTTTGATGAATTCACACTTTTCCAAATTGATCATCAACTTCTCCTCCTGCAGCTTCTTGAAAATCAACTCTATCTATTTGAGGTGCTCTTCTCTTGTTTTGCTATAAATCAGTATATATCATCAAGATACACTACTAAAAATTTGCCAATGTAGTCTTTGAGGATTTCATTCATGAGTCTCATGAATGTGGATGGGGCATTAGACAGTCCAAATGGCATAACCAGCCACTCATATAGACCCTCATTGGTTTTGAAGGTTGTTTTCCACTCATCTCCCTCATGTATTCTGATTTGGTGATAACCACTCTTTAGGTCTATCTTGGTATAGTACCTAGCTTCACCTAGACAATCCATAAGGTCTTCAATCCTAGGGATAGGGAACCTATACCTAATGGTTATCTTGTTTATTGCCCTGGAGTCAGTACAAAGCCTCCATTCTCCTCCCTGTTTAGGTGCTAAGACAGTGGGTACTGCACATGGACTGATACTTTTCCTAATGAGACCTTGGTTTAGGAGTTCTTGAATTTGCCTAGCTATTTCCTCATTTTGTTGAGGGGTCATCTTGTAAGCTGCCTTGTTTGGTAGGGTAGTCCCTGGTATCAAGTCTAACCTATGACTTATGGCTCATTTTGGGGGTAATGTTGCTGGTTGTCCACTACTCACAATGCCTTCATAGGTCTGCAGCATTTTCTGTATTTCTTTAAGTAACTCTAGCTTTTCAACTGCTTTCTCATCACTTACCTCTCTTGGCTTTAACATCACTGCATAGGAAACTCCTTCTCCTTCTTCCAAGGCTTCTAAGAACTCTTTTTCACCAACCATGAGCAATTTTAGACCTGCTGTTTGCACCTCAGTATCTTCTAGCAAAGATTGAATTCTAAATGTTACCTTATCCTTCTTGAAAGTATAGGAGTTCTTTGCTCCATCATGCATAGCTTGGTGATGAAATTTCCATGGTCTACCTAGGAGCAAGTGACATGCATCCATAGGTAACACATCACACAATACTTTGTCCTTGTACCTTCCAATTGAGAACTCCACCCATGCTTGTTCATTCACCAAGACATGTTGACCTTTATTGAGCCATGTGACCTTGTAAGGATTGGTGTGGGGTATCCTTGTCAACTTCAGCTTGATGACTGTCTCCTCTAACACAATATTGTCAGTAGACCCTGAGTCAATGATGACTCTACACACTTTCCCCATCATCTTGCACTTTATCCTAAACAGGGACCTCCTTTGGCTTGGTTCCTCTTTAACCGGCTCCTTGATCAAATTTCTCCTCATCATGAGGTTCTCACCTTCCCTGGAATTCAATGGTACTTCAGAATGTTTCTCTGCTACATTTGTCTCATCATGAACTAGATTTGTTCTTTTGTCACCTCCATGAGAAGTACTATCTTTCTCTGGACATCTATAGGCTGGGTGTCCCATTTGATTGCAGTGGTAACACTTCATGTTGGTAAAGTAATTACCTCTTCCTTGTCCACCACTCCTTCCTCTAGAGCTAGAGCCTCTTCCTCTACCACCTCTACTAGAGCTTCCTTCTTGTTGCTCAGAGTATCTGACTTCTCCTTAGGCCCTTGGTTCTGAACTCCTTCCACCATAACCACCTCTTTGTCCTCTATTGTATTTTCCTTTACCTCTACTCTTGGAAGTTTGCTCTTGCTTCTTTTTTCCTTTCTCCTCTATCTTTAAGGCCATTTGATAACATTGGCGGATGGTTTTGAAGTTCACTAGGCTCATGTCTTCTTGAATAGACCACTTAAGCCCATTCAAATACTTTGCTAGCTTGATGCTTTCATCTTCAACCACCTTTGATCTGAGGCACAACTTTTGGAACTCCTTGGTGTATGTTTGAACATCCATATCTTTTTGTCTAAGGTTATGTCTCCTCCTATGCAACTAGACTTCATAATCATTAGGTAGGTAGGTCTGCTTGATCTTGGTTACCATGCCTCTCCATGTAACTATAGGACCCTTTCATTCTTTCTCTCTTTCAGCTTGCACAAACTTCCACCATGTGAGAGCTAAACCTCTCAACCTTGACTTGGCCACCTTTACTTTTTGGGCCTCTGTTATACCATCACATTCAAAGTGATTCTCTATACTTTCAATCCAGTCCATGACTGAATCAGGGTCCATTTGTCCACTAAATAGTGG
>VDFB02000363.1:61262548-61363472 GCA_007258455.2 Sequoia sempervirens | reverse complement strand
TCTCTCTCTCTCTCTCTCTCTCAGGTATCTCTCTCACTCACTCACTCCCTCTATCTCTCGACCCTCTACCCTTAACCGTATACCCTATAAATCTTAAGAAAACCAACTTTATTATTATGCTAGCGCGTTATGGTTAAGTAGAGACATGGCCATTTAGCAAGAAATAACGTGCTCGTGTTATAATGCGAGGGAATTTTTTATTGCACTAAAAAGGGTAAAAAAACACAATATACCTGTGATGTCAGCCCACATTCTGCATATTCTCTTGGTTCTACATGTGCTCTGACAAAAAGTAGTTTTTTGGTGATTGAGTGAAGTGTGCATGCATGATTTTTAGATTCCACCACCCTTTTCATGATATTTCCATCACCTTTGCATGAAATAGCAGAGTTTTCATGATGAAAGGCATATAATATGAATTCAAGTTTGAATTACAGTGATAACTGATATACAATTGAAGTTTGGAGGGGAACAAGCTTTTAAAATAGTCAAATTTTTGGGGAGTTTGAGGAAAGAAGCAAAGGCTACATAATTGGGTAGAACTCCTCCATTTGAAACTTTGGTTTTTTAGGTATGTGAAGTCTTTGTACATTTTATTTCATTCTATTATGGCTTTCTTTCATTTTTGTTGTTTTGCTTATTCCATGTTGATCAAATTGTTTGTTTGTCATGTTACAACCTTAGGTTGTCAATGGACATTTTAAATTACACAATTCTATGTACACTTTCCTATTACATTTTTAAACCACATCTCTTTGAGGCGTTTTGTTAAATTTAACAATTGAGTTTCTTTGTGTATGCTTCCAAAGCTTTCATTGAGGTATTTTTTCACACAGTTATACAAACTAGTTGATTGCCTTGTATATGCTACCAAATTTTCCATACATGTCTCTAAAAAATTGGAATATACTCCTAATGTAGTAGGGGGAGGCTTGCAACATACAAACACACAACTCCAATCTACAAAGAAATTTACAATTTACAATTTCATCAAGACCTCTTCTTTCAACAAATTCACATTATTTAGTTTGTAGCATATCAAAATCACTCAATCGGGTATAATTCCCCACAAAACCTTCTCACTTCTCAGCAGACCCGCAAATCCAAAAACAGTCTTTACTTAGGTGTCAAAATAAAATATTTTCCAGGTTTTAGGACCTTGCATGCTTAAATAGGTTTCCAATACAAAAACCCTCAATTTTCTCATAAATATCTAGGGTTTTCTATATTTCACAACTCCAAGACCTTCCAAGCCTCACCAAAGCATCAAACAAGTTTGTCAGGGTCTGCTAAAACAAAATAATCCTTCAATAGGCCTTTATCCTCATTAGATCTCAAAAACACCACTTTGGTTCCTCCTTTTCATGCCAAAAACTCTCATTCTAAGCCTAAGATAACATCACCAGCCCTATAGACACCTTACCACTATTAAAAGAAACATGAAACTTAAAAACAACATATCACAAGTCACCACAGTAGGAGGAAAGGCTCCATCTTTAAATTAAAGTAAAACTCTTACCCTGCTGGTCTATACAGGCTGATCATGAAGATTGGAGTTTTTTGTTCAACGAAACAACCCAAGGAGTCTCAAAATAGATTCAAGTCCAAGTTAAGACCTGCCACCACTGTGATTTATGAATTTCTAATCATGGGAGGCCTATACTAGGCTGTACACAAGAAAAAGAAACTGAAAACACAGAAAAAATACTTGAAACTCCACAGTTTAGGCATTGAGTAGAGCACCAAATCCTCAAAATAAATTCATTGAACCCTTTATTCAGGCTTGTATGATGTTTTTATACATTTTCAAATCAGGAGTCCCAACTTCCTTCAAAGCCCATAACCACCCTTGAACCACCAAACCTTCATTAAGCTTAAAAGTACTAGTATTAGCAATGGTTTGCTTAATAAGCAAGTCACTATGCAAATTTGTTGTTCTACATACCTAGGACCATTTAGACACCTTTATTTTACCCATTACAGAGCCTTTCAACATATCCAACAATCACCAATGCTTGTTTTGTACCAAACTGCACAAATTATCAAGTTTTCTACGCTTTTAAGGGCCCAAATTAGCCCACTTTTACAAAGGGACCACCTTCAAAACTTTTACCAAATCTCCTAAAACCTTGAGGCAGCACTTTTATATCTATCAAAACTTCAAATTATAGCATTAGAATACAGAGATTCAATAATTTACCATCCAAACCATAAAACCCTCTCCCTAGGCTTAGAAATCATATGTTTTATTGAAAGTAGCACTTGCCAAACACTCCAAAACTTGAAAACTGTTAAAACAAGCCTTATATACCCTACTCATGCTCAATCTAACATAAAATAATGTTTCCCAACTCATAAACTCAATTTCAGTCACCAAAAGCTCAATTTTGTTAAGGAAAACTCAACATTTCCTCATTTGGTTTGACGCCCAATCCAAGATCATCCTCCATTCAAGTTTATCATGGCCTTTTATAATGTTTCCCTCTTAAAAAAAACCACTACAACTTTGAAAACTAACATTTGAAAGAGGTGACCGTTGGTCTCCCTCTTTAATAGACTTTTACAACCCTTCACTATTAGTTAATTTGACTTGACTTAGCACTTTTTGAATAGGTAAAATTATTCATAATGCCAAAGAAATGAACTATTAAAAGGAAAAAACTAACAAATGATGAGCTCCAAGCCTTCAGGGATAAAGAGAAAAAATGGATAGGGGAATATTGTGAAAAGCATAAATTGGGAACTATTGACGAAAACAAGCCAGTTGAAGAGGAACCTCAACCATCAAAAAGAGAAAATAAATTGGGAGCACAAAGGGCACGAATGAAAAAGAGTCATGCTAGGGGAGATGTGGATATAGTAGTTGGAGACACACCCTCTCTTGCAAGTGAATATGAAGGGACACCATTAAGCACAAGTGAATATGGATGAACACCATCTACCACAAGTGAGTACGGTTGGACACCATCCACCACGTCTGAAGTTGAGAGTACATCATCACTCGGATTTGACGAACAAGGTATGCCATCATCCCCACATGAACCTCAAGGTATGTATTCTATTTCACCCTCAATTGAAGGTACGTAATCTAGCCCACCTCAATTAAATATTGATAAAATTGCTAATGTTGAGATGTATGTACCTAAGAAAACACCACCTAGAATTTTGCATAGAAAGCCAAAGTTTTTGATTAATATTGATGAGGATATTTTTCAGCACATGGAAGGTAAGATTCCAGAACACGCTTGTAGAAGATATGCTGATAAGATTTGGCAAATGTTCTTTGAAAGGATAAATGAGACCAGAAGATGTCAACTATTTTTTCAAATGATGCGGGGTTTCAAGTACAGAAACATCATGAAGACTCTTGGGTTGAGAACATCGAATGCATCAACTGAAAACACTATTGTGAAGAATCTAATGGATGCTTATGAGAGTGTGGGTAAGACCTCATGCTTAAAGGATAGTAATGTCACTCAACGTGTCATTACATCAACTTTGGTAAGCTATCAAACAAATAGATCTTGTCTCATTAAAAAGACAAGTGAACAAATGGGAATTAGTAGAAAAATTGTATCAAAATTCATTCAAAGGCGGCAAAGAATTGAGGGCACCGATTCAAATGAATTATGGGAATTCTCAGGAAGATTGCCACATAAAGATAAAAAAATTGTTGAAGCATTGAGAACACTAATTGAAGATTATTTAAAGAATAATACAAGGCCATCTCTGAATCAAAGGGATGTCGTAAGAAGGAGAATCGGTAGTCAGAACCGTGAGCCACATCCAAAGAATTTTTTGGATACGACTCAAACCCAATTTTTTCGTAAATTTCAAAATGCTTATCCTCAAATTAGTATTACTCAAAGACTTTTTGAAATGCTTAAACCTTTTTATGTCAAGATAAATCACACATGCACTACTTCTTGTTGTAGACTACATATTGAATTCGCTAACCATTATGATGTTTATCATTCTATATGTTTAGATTTGCATACTAACAATGTTTTGGAGGATTGTGGCATAGAAGCCCCACCAAAATCTTCAAGAGAGTTCTTAAATTTTTTTTATGTCAAATAGAGGATGGCCAAATATTCTACAGGACAACATGCTTGGATGGTTCATGCAAGCGTTGTGGTGGCTTGCAACAAATGCCAGTATGTCAACATATGGAAAGCACAGATGAGGTGGGACATAAACTAGTAGATTTTGAGAAGTATAAAACAATGGCATACGCTACAAAAGATGGGTCTCCAACAAAAAGGTGTGATATGGTTATTGAGAAGATTCTAGTGTATCAGTTTATGTCCATGTTTTGTGAGAATCTAGTGTATGAGTATGCAAGGCATACCCATAGAGCCCGATGGTTGGACACACAATTCAAGCTATGCAAGGACACCTTTCCAGTTGGCAGCATAGTATCAGTGGTTGACGTTGCAGAGAACTACACTCTACAGCCAAAGTGTGAGGTGCAGTCACAGTATTAAAACTCCACACAAGTTTCGATATTTGTGCACATAGCATTCATTCATGCAGCTGATAGTACAGAGGACCAAAGGAAGGTATTGAGGGAGTATCACTTTTATATTAGTGATGATCGCACACATTCTCCAAGTTCATGCAAGGTTTCTTCCAAATGTTCTATAGTGATTTGGCTCAGAGGGGCATAGCATATGGTCGACATATAATATGGTTGGATAACTGTGCATCATAGTTCAAGAATGTGCGCATGTTCTACTAGTTGTGCAGGATGCATCTCACTACAGGTGTTCAGCATATGTGGAACTTTTGTGAGGCTGGGCATGGAAAGGGGGAGCATGATGGTGCAGAAGCATGCGTGAAAAGAGCATTAGCATGAGAAGAGTTAAAGTATAAAGACAGTGCAAAGTTGATAGATGCAAGTTCAATCATCGACAGGTGTAATGCTTCGATGGGTCCAGGTAATGAAAGTACGTCTTCAATTCATAGATTTTATTGGTTGATTGATGATACTAGCATTGCACCATATGAGGATTTTTGTACACTAACAGGATCGAGTGAGATACACTCTTTCCTTAGCTCAAATGCAGGTTCATGGAGTATCGATACACATAAGATGGCATGCTTTTGTTCTTCATGAACAATGCAATCCTAGAAGGATTGTGAGTCAGGGGAGTGGGTTGACAAATGGTTGAAAAGTTATCTTAGCTCACTTCACACATATTGCCCTCTGCCAGCATTGGAACTAACACAAATGGAATCATCGGTCGACTTTTCCCACGTATCAAATCTAGTTCAACCAAGTAATATATCTACTTGCTTAGTTTTTGAAATTCCTTATTGTTATCTTACTTTGTACTGTATTCATAATTTTGACTAATTTCAAGTGATTTTTTGCACATATCAATGCAAGGCATGCTTATGCAGTTATTGTAGATGAAGAAAATGAAGAGGGAACAAACTATTACTTGTGTCATTTTTTTGAGGCCAAAAATAAATTGGAAGCCCTAGTTATAGATGGAGAAAACATCGAATACCCTACAGGCTCAATTGATGTTACTGGAACATGGCTTAGAAGGTACCCACATAAGAGTGTTAAACATTGGTTGTTTGAGGACTTTGACACACATCGTAAGATTCTTCATTACTAAGACCTTGTGGCATCTAATTTTCATTTGGGAAAATATGGTGGTAGACCTTTGAACAAGACCTTGTGGAAGGTCCGTGAGTCTGACCATGAGGCAATACTTAACACAATAAAGAGTAGAGCAGATCTAGATGGTTCATTGGATTAATTTGTAAGTATATGCACAATGGTTCTTATTAATTTATACTTGTATCCACATTAATTTGTTTGATGCAATTGCTATCATGTCTTATTTTACTTTACATATCTAAAAGTAACCCGACAAACATTGAATGGTGTCCCCTTGTAGAAAATGCGGATTTATGAGTCATCCAAGAGAATCTCAGGCATAAAAGCAATGCAACATCCCTATTTTGATGATCTTGACAAATCTCAATTATGATTTTCAGCCATTACAAAAGTGCGTGTGAAACTTGGTGAGGGAATTTCAAGTTATTCATTTGAAGTTAACCTTATCATGAGAACCTATGATGTAGACATTATAAGAGCATCTTTAATTTCAAGATATTCTAGATTCATGAGAGATGTGTGCAATAGGCATCTTGGAACTCGAAGTGAAGATATATGAACATGAGTGACTAAGTTGAGAGATTTCCATGCCTATCTGTAAGTGCCTTCCATCTATTTTCATTTCATTTCCATTTTGGACATGAGTTGTTTCTTTTTATTCTTTTACTTCGCCTATCTATAACTAAAATAGTAAAAATTGATTGGTCTCTCCTTGTAGAAAATGCTGATTTTGGAGCCACCAAAGAGAATCTCTTTAATTTCAAGATATTCTAGATTCATGAGAGATGTTGTGTGCAATAGGCATCTTGGAACTCGCAGTGAAGATGTATGAACAGGAGTGACTAAGTTGAGAGACTGCCATGCCTATCTATAAGTGCCTTCCATCTATTTTCATTTCATTTCCATTTTGGACATGAGTTGTTTCTTTTTATTCTTTTACTTCGCCTATCTATAACTAAATTAGTAAAAATTGATTGGTCTCTCCTTGCAGAAAATGCTGATTTTGGAGCCGTCAAAGAGAATCTTAGCCAAAAAAGCAATGCAACATCCTTATTTTGATGATCTTGACAAATCTCAATTTTTATTTCAAGCCATTATAAAAGAGTGTGTGAAGCTTTGTGAGGGAATCTCAAGTTTCTCATTTAAAGTTAACCTCTAAATGAGAACCTATGATGTAGACATTATTAGAGAATCTCGAATGTATGAGTGACATTGTAAAATATCTATGAGAATAGAGTACCTAAGGCATTGTAATGAGATTTACTTGTAATGACATTTACTAAAATAATGAAATTTGGTGTAGGGGCACCAAGGTTATTGAGAAAATTTGGTTCACGAAAATATTTTAAGTTAGTTTTGTGCTTTGAGTTTTGTCAATTGAATAAGGTCATAACACATCCATAATTGATTTATATTGTAATAAGTCATGTTAGTTACAAAAAGAACAGTTAGGCATGATTATAAAGATGTAGAATCATTTGTAAAGGCTATTTAAGTCAATATTTGAATTTGTAGCCTTTTGAAGGAAAATATTTGAATATCATTTTAAATGTACTATTAGTGAGATTGAGATTGTTAACCTTCAGAGAGTAGCAGTATTTATGTTGATGAAATTTCCTTTAGATGTAAGGATTCAAAGCACATCAACCATGTGGTACAAATGATTAAATCCCAGAGACATTTTATAGCAATGAAAGAGTTTAAAAAGACAGAGAGAGCTACACTAGTGACTCAAGAGAAACTTTAGTGATGCAGAGTCAAGGTGGAGAAGACTCAAAAAAAAAAATATTTCAGTAAATCAACAACCTTTGTTAATTCATTTGGCCATCTTGGAACAACTACCAACAAAAAGGCTTCCAAACTCAACAATTTGGCTTAAATTTTAGAGAATTCTTCTCAAGGACCATCTCATCATCAATATAGCATCTACTCAAACCACCAACACCATTCCCAAGCTAGAAATACAAGGTTTCTTTGCAATTTCTTGGAGATCCTTCAAACTGCCCTGCAAAAAGGCTACAAAATTAGCCCTGTTTTACAAATAAACCGCTCTTTAAACTTCTTCTAACCCCACAATCTCTTGGATAGTCATCAAATAGGTCACAAAATTCCCAATTCTACAGGTTTTAGAAAAGTACTCAACCTCTAAGCCATAATTTCTTCAAACCCTCAATTTCCTAACAAATACCTAAGGTTTTTAGCATCTCACAACTCCAAGGCCTTCCAAATCTCACCAAAGCATAAAAAAAGTTTTTTAGGGTCTGCACACACATAATAAACCTTCACTTTGCCTTTAGACTCAGTAGATCTCAAAAACATCACTTTGATTCCTCCATTTTAAGCCAAAATCTCACATTCTCAGCCTAAAACAACATCACCAACCCTATAAATGCCTTACCATTATTAAAAGAGTTAAGGAAACTTGAAAAAAAAAATTAAACCTTTCCTCTGAGTCATAATTCACCACAATAGGAGGAAGGGCTCCATCACAAAAATTAAAGTAAACTCAGACCCTGCTGGTCTGTACAGGCTGAATAAAGAAAAATGGATTTTCCTTTCTCTAAAACAACTAAAGGTGTATCAAAATAGATTGAAATCTAGGTTAAGACCTACCACTACATTGTTTCATGAATTTCTATTCATAAGAGGCCTATACTGGGCCGTACACAAAGAAAGGAAACTAAAAAAACTCAGAAAAATGTTGAAATTCCATAGTTTTAGGCATTGTGAAGAGCACCAATCTTCAAAAAAAACTATTGATTGAACCCCCATTCAGGCTTGAATGATGTTTTTAATAAATTTCAAATGAGAATCATCTCCTTTCAATACCCATAACTACCTTTGAACCACCAAACCCTTATTAAGCCTACAAATACTAGTATTTTACAATGGTTTTGCTTAATAAGCTTTATCATGCAAATTTCTTATTCTAAAGGCCAAGGACCACTTAGACATCCTTATAACATGAGTTTTAGACTCTTTCTTTGCACTCCCACCTACTTTTTACATAATTTTCCTTTATGGCAATATCAACAATTATTTAACTCAAGAGTGCTTTTACACATTTGTCCACCCTAACCTACTAATTCCAAAAGTACATAAAAGATTGGTCTATTAGAGCTTATTCAAGAAAAAAATACTTCAACATACTAACATTTACCAACTATCCTCCCAATTTACCATCAAAAAATCACAAATTGAAGGTGAGGTGTGGGTTCCCCTGCACCATTCAGCTTTCAAAAACAAAGTCGATTAGGCTGGCAAACGTCTAGATCGGGCTAGCATTTGGTGGAAGAGGAAGAAAGATGACTGGAACTCTAGAGGCCCACCATATTAGATTTTGGTATTGAACCATGAGAGTAGAAGAGACAGTTTATATCATGTATCAAAACATTAAGCATGCATTCTTCCAACCAACGGAGAAGGAGATGATTACTTTGCTTCATTTTCATTTGCATAAGCATATCAAGGCATGGGAACCAAGAAGACCAAGGATGCCCAGTTTTATATGCAGGTAATGGATGTGGTCCAAAATTTAGGAGGGGAAAGAAGGCTAATGTATGATCTTGATGAAATTGAGGAAGAACAACAAGAGAGGGACAGGAAAAATAAAATCAATATAGAGTTTCAAGGATTTGTCAAGCAAGTAAGAGAGCTATGGGAGCAACCTCATCTAAAATATTTTGAACTAGAGTTTGATGTGTATCATTTAGAGAGATTTTTTTTCATGGAGTTCCTTTCAAAGCCTTTTCTTTTATTATTCTTATGGTAAACTGTTTGGTAGAGTTCGGGAAATTACCTTTCTTAGTAATCACTATTAGTGAGATTGAGATTGTTAACCTTGAGAGAGTAGGACTTGGGAAAAAGGAATTTGATATGGCTATTTCTTTCAAATACCTCAAGCAGGATGTACTTCACATTGATGCCATTCCTCAATCTTCACTTGATGGCATCAAGGAATGGCTGAACTCCATGGTTATAAAGTATTATGAAAGCAAAATGAACTTGTAATAGCAGCCAATTTTGAAGACTATTACTGATGATCCAAATAAATTTATTGAATATGTTGGTTAGGAATTTTTGAATATGGAAGCTATTGATTATGATAATTCGAAAGATTCAGATCAAGGATATGAACCCTCTAATGTAGAAGAGGAATTAGAATCACTCTTCATGTTGAAGGTACCAACTTTAATTCCAACTACAATGGCAACATTAAAATTCCCTAGTAATATTTATGTAAAGGAAATTTCCTTTAGATGCAAGGATTCAAAGCACATCAACCATGTGGTATAGATGATTAAATCCCAAAGACAATTTGTAGTAATGAAAGAGTCTGAAAATGTAGAGAGAGCTACATTGGTGACTCAAGAGAAACTTTAGCTTTCAAAAGACAAAGCCAATTAGGTTGGCAGATGTGTGGATTAGGCCAAAATTTGGTTGAAGAGGAAGAAAGATGATTGGAACTCTGGAGGCCCACCATATTGGATTTCAATATTCAACCATGAGTGCACAAGAGAGAGTTGATGTCATGTATGAAAACATTAAGCATGCATTCTTCTAGCTAGTGGAGAAGGAGGTGATTACTTTGCTTCATTTTCATTTGCATAACCATATCAAGGCATGGGAACCAAGAAGACTAAGAATGTCAAGTTTTAGGTGGAGGTAATGGATGTGGTCCAAACTTTAGGAGGGCAAGAAGGTCAATGTATGATTGTTAACCTTGAGAGAGTATGACTTGGGAAAAAGGCATTTGATATGGCTATTATTTTGAAAGACTTCAAGAGGGATGTACTCCACATTGACGCCATTCCTCAATCTTCACTTGATGGCATGAAGGAATGGCTAAACTCCATGGATATAAATTATTATGAAAGCAGAATGAACTTGAACTAGGGGCCAATTTATTGAAGATGGTGGTTGGGAATTTTTGAATATGGAAGCTAGTGATTTTGATTATGATAATTCAAAAGAGTCAGAAAAAGGATATATGAGTTCCCTCTAATGTAGAAGAGGAATCAAAATCAGATTTCATGTAGCCACCATCAAGAGTGTTACAAGCCAACAAGATGGATGGAATTCTTATATAAGGATAATTTTTAATGTAGCAGGCATCGGCTTTCATATGAACTACAATGGCAACATTGAAATTCCCTAGCAATATTTATGTTGAGGAAATTTCCTTTAGATGCAAGGATTCAAAGCACATCAACCACATGTGGTACAAATGATTAAATCCCAGAGATGATCTGCAGCAATGAAAGAGTCTGAAAAGGAAGATAGAGCAACACTGGTGACTCAGGAGAAACTTTAGCTTTCAAAAACAAAGTCAATTAGGTTGAAAGACGTGTGGATCGAGCTAGCATTTGGTGGAAGAGGAAGAAAGATGATTGGAACTCTAGAGGCCCACCATACTAGATTTCAGTATTCAACCATGAGAGTAGATGAGAGAGTTGATATCATGTATCAAAACATTAAGCATGAATTATTCCATCCAGTGGAGAAGGAGATGATTACTTTGCTTCATTTTCATTTGCATAACCATATCAAGGCATGGGAACCAAGAAGACCAAGGATGCCGAGTTTTATGTGGAGGTAATGGATGTGGTCCAAATTTTAGGAGGGACAAGAATTTTAATGTATGATTGGTGCAAGAGCACCATTCAGTAGGTTTTGTTTATCAAGGAAAATAAAGATTAGAATATCATCAATCTACTAAAACTGGCCTGAACTTGTACATTTGAAGGTTTTGAGTCAATAAAAATGGCTTTTTGACCCATTCCTCTTTTTGTAGCCTCTATAACTTTAGGAATGGGTCTACTCTAACATTATTAAGGTGTGGGAATGATGTGTTAGTGTTGGGGAGGTCTCAAAGTGAGATGGGTGTGAAACCCATGTGTGTAAAAGTGAGTTTTCTTTAAGAAAAATGGCAGTTTTGAAGAGTCAAATTGTGTTTTTGTGTAGGGAAGTGTTATTTTATGATTTTTTGAGCTTCTCTAGGGTATCACAAACTTTTTTGAGTATTTTTTAGGTTGTGGTTAGCTTTGGAAGTATCATTTTCAATAAACCCCTAGGGTTTAGGCTACAATAGAGGGTTTTGTGGTTTACCCATTGTACGGTGGTATAACTAAGATTTGATTGTAGATTTTGAAGTTTTGACACCTTAGAATTTCTGCCCCAAGAGTTGGCAAGGTTTGGATAAGTTTAGAGTATAGACCCTTTGTTCAACCGAATCAATCCCTTAAGGGTCCAAAGGGCAAAATGGTTGTAAACTTCAACATGAGGTTACTCAAACACCGTGATGCTTGGAAACTTCTTGTCTAATCCTATGGGATCATGTTGTACCCCTCTACAATAACCTCTATCGGTTTTGTTATCTCAGAGTGGTTTTCCTGTGGTGTCCAGTTTTCAGTTGATGGAAAAAGTGTCAAATGGAAGTAGTGGAAAGTTGCAAGGTGGTGCAACTTTCGTTCTGCAACTCGTGTGACTAAATGGACTGTTCCAACGCATCCGAATAGGAATTTTTATGTTAGGCATGGTCCTCTTTTGCACCCAAACACACGGAATCGCTCTGAGCTATGTTCAACACGATTGATCCCTGAAGGGTCCAAAGGGCAAAATGGCTGCAAAATTTAGCATGAGGTTACTCAGACACCGTGAAGCTTAGAAACTTTTCGTTTGATCCTATGGGATTTTGTTGGGACCCTCTACAATAACCTCTCTCAGTTTTTGTTATCTCGGAATGGGTTTTCCATGGTGTCCAATTTTCAGTTGATGGAAAAAGTGTCAAATAGAAGTAGTGGAAAGTTGCAAAGTGGTGCAACTTTTATTCTGCAACTTGTATGACCAAACAGACTATTCCAATGCATTCAAATAGGAATGTTTACGCTAGGAATGGTCCTCTTTCACACCCAAACATGCAGAATCACTCTGAGCTACATTCAACCGGATCGATCCCTTAAGGGTCCAAAGGGAAAAATGGCTGCAAACTTTAGCATGAGGTTACTTGGACATAGTGATGCTTAGAAAATTATCGTCTAATCGTATGGGATCACATTGGGGTCCTCTTCAATAACCTCTCTCATTTTTTGTTATCTCAGAGTGGTTTTCTTGTGGTGTCCAATTTTCAATTGATGAAAAAAATGGAAGCAGTGGAAAGTTGCAAAGTGGTGCAACTTTCATTCTGCAACTCGTATGACCAAACAGACTGTTCCAACACATCCAAATAGGCATTTTTACGCTAGGCATGGTCCTCTTTCGTACCAAAACACATAGAATTGCTCTGAGCTATGTTCAACCAAATCAATCCCTTAAGGGTCCAAAGGGAAAAATGGCTGCAAACTTTAGCACAATGGTACATTTTGACCCAAATTTTAATGAATGTTCATCAGAATTTCGACGACCGTTCGTTGAAATTTGGGTCAAAATGTACTAGTGGCATGAGATTACTTGGACATTGTGATGCTTAGAAACTTCTCGTTTGATCCCATGTGATCGTGTTGGGCCCCTCTACAATAACCTCTCTCAGTTTTGGTTATCTCAGAGTGGTTTTCCTCTCTCAGTTCTGGTTATCTCAGAGTGGTTTTCCCATGGTGTCCAGTTTTCAATTGATGGAAAAGGTGTCAAATGGAAGCAATGGAAAGTTTCAAAGTGGTGCAACTTTCGTTCTACAACTTGTGTGACCAAATGGACTATTCCAATGCATCCGAATAGGCATTTTTACGCTAGGCATGGTCCTCCTTCGTACCCAAACACGTGGAATCACTCCGAGCTACATTCAACCGGATTGATTCCTTAAGGGTCCAAAGGGAAAAATGGCTGCAAATTTCAGCATGAGGTTACCCAGACACCATAATGCTTACAAACTTCTCATCTGATCCCATGGGATCGCATTGGGCCCCTCTACAATAACCACTCTCGATTTTCATTATCTCGGAGTGGTTTTCCCATGGTGTCCAGATTTTAGTTAATGAAAAAAGTGTCAAATGGAAGCAGTGGAAAGTTGCAAAGTGGTGCAACTTTCATTCTACAACTTGTGTGACCAAACGAACTATTCCAATGCATCTGAATAGGTATGTTCATGCTAGGCATGGTCCTCTTTATCACCCAAACATGCGGAATCGCTCTTAGCTACATTCAATCGGATCGATCCCTTAAGGGTTTGAGTGTAGTATGTTGAAATAGGCCATTCCACCTATTGTTCAGGCTGTGTCTTAGTGATATGGGCCTGATGTAAGTAGGATAGGGAGTAGGAATAAGAAAATAGCATTAGTAAGGGAATTGGAAGATATTACTAATGCTGCCCCTGTTGAAAATTCAAAATTGAGGCCCCTTAAAAGCAAGGCTAGAAGAGGTGAAAAGAAGAAATTTCTTGAAAATAAGTTATAATGGATTGGAAATAGGGTGAGATTGTGGAGTTTGATGTGTTCAAAAGGTCTGCAAGGATAGGGGAGGTCAAAGGTATGTTATGGCATGGCATGCCCTAGTTGGGAAAATAGGGGTTATGAATGAAAAAGAGAGGTTTGAGGGAGTAAATGTGGGTAAAGTCAAGGGGAAATATAATTTGGTGGTCAATTAAGTTTGTGTAGGAAAAATGAAGAGTGTTGGAATAGGTTTTGAGATTTAGGTTTGGGGGTTTAGTTCACCGGTTTGGCCAAAATTTTTTGGAGGGGGGTTTAGTTCATTTTGGGTTCGTTGGTACAAAAGACATGTAAATACAAAATATATATCTATGAAACCTAGAAGCATGAATTATCATTAGAATATAACATATCATCATATAAACAACAAAACCACCATAAACTTGAATGACATTTAAAACAGAAAAATTGCCAAAAAAAAATGTGTTTATAACCTCCAAAAAAATGTGAATAAAATCATGTTTATTTTCATGTGAAAAAAAACCATGAGACTATAGCTTGTTGTTTACTATTATGCTTTGATATATTTTTTCCAAGCATCCATAGCTTGTTCGAAATTACTTTTTTTAGGATTTTAGCCATAGCAGCAAGGCAGTGAATTGTTTGATAAAATGCTTTGGTAGACATGTATGAAAAATGTGGTAGCATAGACAAGGCAGTGAAGTGTTTGAAAAAATGCCTCAAAGAAATGTGGTTTCATGGTGATGGAATGGCATTGTGAATACCATGACAAGAAAATTGCTATGGATTGTAATGGCATTCCATCACCAATGAGACCACATTTCTTTGAGGCTTTTTTTCAAATAGTTCGCTGCCTTGTCTATGCTATTGCTTATTATTATGCTTTCATAGATATTTTCCAAGCATCCATAGCTTGTTTGGAAGCATCTGTTTTAGGATTTTAGCCATAGCAGCAAGGAGGTGAACTGTTTGATAAAATGCTTTGATAAACATGTATGAAAAATGTGGTAGCATAGACAAGGCAGTGAACTATTTGAAAAAATTCCTCAAAGAAATGTGGTCTCATGGTGATGGAATGCCATGACAATCCATAACAATTTGCTTGTCATGGCATTCCATCACCATGAGACCACATTTCTTTGAGGCATTTTTTTCAAACAATTCATTGCCTTGTCTATGCTATTGCTTACTATTATACTATGATAGATTTTTTACAAGCATCTATAGCTTGTTCAAAAGCACCTATTTTAGGCTTTTAGCCATAGCAGCATGGCAATGAACTATTTGATAAAATTATTTGATAGACATGTCTAAAAAATGTGTTAGCATAGACAAGGCAGTGAACTCTTTGAAAAAATGCCTCGAAGAAATGAGGTCTCATGGTGATGGAATGCCATGACAATCAAAAGCATTATGAAGTATTATGAAGCCTTTTGAGAAAATTGGTGATTAACCACAAGATGGTAATCAAGATTTTGTTGTAGCAGGAGTTTGTAACCTATAAATAGAATACTACAGTCAAAATATGGAGAGTATAGTGCTTGATAATGGACTGAAAATAGTGAGGTATGGTTTAGTTGATTTGTTGCCTTGGTGAATAAATGAAAGGATGAATTGTTCAAGTTTTAATAATCAGGTTTATGTTGTTTTTATGGTGGCTGAGAATGATGTGAATCTAATTGATTAAGTCAAAGTTTTCTAATATGGTTTTTTCTTTGAGTGAGTCAATTGGAATACTGATTAGTGGAATGATAAATGATGGCCTATGGAATGGCTAAGAGAATTTGAGTGGATTTTGGTTGAATGAAAAGTAGATTTATGATGAAATTATATTTGATATTCTCCTAATTCTATTTGGGATTGAAATCCCTTGAAGAAATTATGTTGATGACCTATTTGTTGGATGCTCTGCATCAAATGTACCCTGATGATTAAGTGTTTTGATATGATGCTCTGCATCACTAACTGCCTTGTCTATGTTATTGCTTACTATTATGGTTTCATAGATTTTTTCCAAGCATCCATAGTTTTCCGTGATGGTGCACCTTTGCAAGCACATGCCTCCATGTGAAGTAATTGCATCGTGCTGCTTATGTTGACTTTCTAAACAACTATATTTTACAAATGAAATTTTTTCATCTATCAACATCTAGTTATTAGTTATGGAATTTGAAGTAATGCTTTGAGTTTGAATGATGTGTAATGCAAGGTAACCAACAATATGAATATAAACTACACAAATCTATTAAGTAGAATTCATTAGTTAAGTTCTCTTTATTCTATTACCTCTGTGTATGTTTGAGTAAATCCACTAGCACTAGGAGGTGTTTGTTTGAAACCTCCAATATTAGCCTATTCAACATCCAAAATCACATATTACAATACCATTTGTAAAACAATGCTATTAACATGTAATGAATTAATAATTGTTTACTAGTTACATACCCCACTGATAGGCGTACTGCAGAAATAAGTACCTGTGGAGGACCAATGTATCCAGTCTCAACACTATGACCCTACAATTTTATTAAAATAATAAAACTAAATTAGTTAATCTTGCATTTCAGAATCAAAATTTAATAATTTAAATTCAATGAACATGTTGACTTTTACCTGACTATCAATGCCATATGCATGATGCAAAATGTCAACCATCATCTCCATCCCCATAACAGCATATGGATCTTGTGTAGCAACATACAGATCCTGTGTAGTAGCCTCCTGAGTGTCGGTGGAGTCATATGAACAAGTCACCCCACAAGATTGACACACATGCGTTCAAAGGCCACCACCCGAAAACTCCCCTGGATGGCGTTGTACAATAGGGCTAGTATGATGGATGACACTCCAGGTCAAAGTTTTGATTGCCTGCAATGTCTCTATGTCGGCACTCTCCTTCACAACAATAGGCATAAAAATGTGCTCATGAGGCGGCCTAGCGAGAGGTCGTCTCCCTTGCCACACAGGATTCGGTTGTGCACCAAGCCTATCCTAAGTTGACCCCCCACCTCTCCCCTAGAACTCCCTCATATCAAAATAATTTGGGATTTGGTTCAATACAAACTCACTATATAGTTTCCTAAGACAATATTGGGGGAATTCACAATTGTTGCACAGTGGGTAATCAAAGACCAAGTACCACCTATCATAAAAACGGTTCCTAATCTCTTGGTGGTGGCACCAATGAATAGGAAACTTATTCGCATTGGGGCTAATATTTTGATTTGTTCTAGGGTTAGTGAATAAAGAGCACAAATCACCTTTAGTAATTTTTAAATCTTTTACTTGTTTATATGATATTTTATCTGCATAATATTCCCTAGCTGCTCACCTCCTATCTTGCCATCATGTTATTTGTTGGGTTATTGAATCAAAAAAAATTAACATCTCTTTCATTGAATTTGTTAGGGTCATTCTTTCTATGGTTGAAGAATTTGGATCACTCAACCTACTGATAAGATCCTCAATTTATTTTTTGTTGTTCTCAATTTTTGTTGAGTGCCAGGAGGGTGTTGAGTGATTGGTGGGGGAGGTTGATTTTGTTGAGGATTTTCCTATTCTTCTTGTTCAGGATTTTGAGGATTTGTAGGATCATTTGCATCTCCTACAAATTAAAAAAAAACAATCAAATCTAACCTAAAACAAACAAAATCAATTTGAAACTAAGAAATTCAAAACAAATAGCAAACAATACTTACCTCTTGCACCTCTTCGTCGTCGTGGTGCCATCTTTGCAAAGAAAAATAAATTGTTGTTGATGAATTTTGTAGAATTCCTCTCCTAGAATGTGAGCGTGAAAATAAGGTTTTTGGCTGTGGGCAAAGCAGAAAAATAGAAAATAGAAAATGAATCACTTTCACTTTTTTTTACATAATGCGCTTGTGTTATGTCGTTTTCAAATTTTTTTTGGAATTGGCCATAAAAGTGTAACCCAACTTCATGCACCCACCTGTATGCTAAATGAACTAAACTAAATGCAAATGAATGTTCTAAATGAGTGTAGATGAATGCAAAATTAAAATCTATGCTATGTTTGAAAACATAGTGTTGTTTGCAAATAAACCTTAAAGAATGAATGAACATGCAAATTAAACTAAAAAGAAATCTATTTCTTAGAATAAGTACACATGGCAAGCTAGAAAATAATCTAAAACATTGATGAAGCCTAGATTTAAGCTAATTGGGACTCATTCGCCACCCAGGGCGAATCAGTCCCAAGTCAAGACTTTTTCTGCACAGAGGAAGTTTCTGACAAACTGCAACCTAGATCTAAATCTGACACCAATTTGGTACCTGAGGAGAGACTCATTCACCAAGCATGTAAAATTAGTCCACTTTTAAATTCTTGCAATCTCATAATTTTGTTCTGCACCTTGAGACCTGTTTAGTAATTTCTAATGGAAACCCGATCTTAGATCTCGGAAAATTCCTGCAAAACAGCTTAAAATGGTTTGTCTAATGGGGGGTTTTCCTCAGTCAAACCCCTAGAAGGGTAATTAAACCTTGAATAGAAAAATATCTAAATAAAACCCTAGCATTAGATGTGTTAAAGACTAGGAAAGTTTCAATCATAATAGAAAACATATTCTATTGCTCTAGAATAGGACATGCAAATATAATCAATGTAATGCAAGATCTCAAACCCTAGAAACCTTACAACACATGACTGAGAGGAATAAAATGACATGCAAGTGATTAATTTTGGTGTGAATATTTGTCTTGTACCTAGCTAGTTCATTCACTAGGTAATTAAGGGACATATTCACATGTTAAATTTACTTAGGAAAAAGATTCTTTCTTGAAGTCTTATTTTGATTTTCTAGAACTTATCTTATCTAGCTAATGCATCATTTCATAGGTGATTAGTTTGTTATTTACCTCATGTCATAGGATTATGACACTTGTCAACATCATATTCATTACTACATCTCAACCTTGCCTATATAAGCAAGGCATCTCTTGTACATTTGCATATATTCAACCATTAATCAATCTTGCATTCCGAAGAAAGCTTTCTTGCCATTCTCTCTCTTGTGGAAGTGGTTTTGGTCACAATTGTTCCTAGGGGTGTTGGGGAGTCACCATTTACTCCCACATGGTATCAGAGCTCTCGGGTGTTGCAAATTCCTTCATAGATTTGAGGGTTTGTTATTGGCTTGAAGTTTTTTCCTGGGTGCAGATTGGGGTTTCATTAACCTCATAGTTGAGATCACAAGGTTCCACAGATGAATTTTGACTATAAATTTGTCTATTTTGGGTAAAGTTGTTTTTGAGGAATTTTTTTTTTGCTAGAATAGCCTCCCAAGTGGTACATTTTTCCTATTTTCACAAAAAATATTTTTTGCAGTATTGTATTTAAAAATTGGGGCAATTTTTTCAATTTATTGGCCAAAAATTATAATATTTTTGAGCAAATTTTTATTTTATGGGAAAAATATAAAATTTGCTTTGTATTAGGCTTCATTATATTGTAAATCCAGCTAAATTTATTTGGGGCAATTTATATTTTTGGATCAATATTTTATGTGGAATATTCTACTTGTACCAGGTCCGCATAGTTGGTCGACACCTATCAATAGTACATTGTCTTTGTAGGCATCAACATTTGTACCAACCACATCCCATCGACTGTCAATACCTGTCCATCTTCATCGGATGACTGTATAGTTGGGTATGCTTTATTTAATTGCATGGTTATTGTATGTTCTTTCTAGTCAATTCATAGTGCATCAACATTTTCAAAATCATCCATCTAGCTACAAGTTGGCTTGGCTATCAAATTTTCACATCACATCTTTGACCGTTCACAACCACAGATCAATGTACCTTCTTTGGAATAGGGTGGAATGGGTCTAATCATCCTCGTCAGCTCTTATGATAGCCTTTATGCCCGACTGGTCACATTAGTCACATCAGATCTCCATTGACATTAAAATCAACCATAGGTTTATATTGTATAATTTATTTTTTTTACAAACCCTTGGTTGGCTTTTATATTCAAAGTTTTGTTTGTTAAGACTTTAGTAGCCGACGGGTGTCTTATATGCCAGCAATATTTTAGTTTTCATTTGTTGTTGATATGGTCACATGCATGAACACTTTGTAGCCTCTAAGTGTTGAATATTTCTGCCTATTTAGTCTTTTGATTGCCTAATTTTTCCCCCATAGTGCCTTTTATACGCCTTTTTTTCATTTTCACATAACTTTTACATACGGAGGCCATTTTTTAGAAACGAGATATTGTGGGAAATCTAGAAGTGTCAACTTTTCAGTGGTATAGATATTTTGTAGAGATTTTGCAGTTTTGTGCCTCACTTTCTAGGTTGAAGACAGATCTCCATTTTTGGCTTTCGGAGCTCATATCTTTTTAAATGGGTTTCTTAATTACTTTGGAGAAAGGGAACTATAGGCAATGGAGTAATTTAATCCTCACTCATCTTGGTGAGAGGAATATATTTTCCAATTTGTTTGCTAAAGTTCCTTGTCCTAACACAACTGATGAGTATTGCATTTGGAAAGGCTTTAGGGTTGGTGTCTTTAGAGTTATTTTTGAAAATGTAAATGATGACATTTTGGAGACACTTATTCACTTCAAATGTCCTCATGCTCTTTGGACTCACATGAGAGAGGTGTATGGAGACCATGATTCTTCTCCATCTCTTGAAGATCCTCTTTCCAACTCCACTATGCTTCTTCATTCTTCAGAGTTGATTACCCACGCTTGTGATCCTTTGGAGGATATTGCAGATGCTTCAGAGGTTCCTAATTCTTCATCTTTTGTTGATGATTCATTGAGTACTACCATTGATTCATTGCAGGTATCTGAGAGTCTTCTTGATTGGGATTATTATTTGACAGACATTGCTTCTTTGTTTGTGGAGTCTCACATTACAGATTTGGAGGACCAATTTGAGGGTTTAGCTCTCCTATTTGATGAGGGTTTGCCTTCAAAAAATTTTCAAGATCAATTTCCACTTGTTCTTGGTTTGTCATATTTTGTTGTAATTGGGCATGTATGTGATTGGATTATGGCATCTTCATCATCCAAGAACTTGGCAACACATGAGTAGATTTCAAAGACACAATCTTCATACATATGGATTCCTCTTTCTACTTCCTATCTAGAATGGGAAACATTCCTATAGTTGTACTTGGTGTATCTTCTTCCCAAGGGGAGAAACATTATTTGTAGGCATTGGATTATGTTTTGTCTTTAGACATTAACCATGCTCACAAGAGATCATTCATTGTGGGAGGGATATCTCATATATCTACTTCCCTCTTATGGGGGGATAAATGATTGTATATACATGATGAATGTTGTCCTTGTGGGGTATCATGGATTCCTCCATTCATCATGTTCTTTTGTTTTATTTTTCTCTCTTTTGGGGAGGAGTTTTGTCCCATTGGGTTTTCTCCTTTTCTCCACTTGTGAGAGATTGCATTGATTTGCATTTGCATTGTAAATGTGTACCTAACATGGCCTAGTAGTTGAGACCCATAGTCATAGTCATAGTTTGCATAATAATCTTCTCCCTAAGTTACACTTAAGGGGGGGTGTTGATGTGAATATTTGTCTTGTACCCAGCTAGTTCATTCACTAGGTAATTAGGGGACATATTCACATGTTAAGTTTACTTAGGAAAAAGATTCTTTCTAGAAGTCTTAGTTGAATTTTCTAGAATTTATCTTATCTGGCTAATACATCATTTCATAGGTGATTAGTTTGTTAGTTGCCTCATGTCAAAGGATTATGACATTTGTCAACATCATGTTCATTACTACATCTCAACCTTGCCTATATAAGCAAGGCATCTCTTGTACATTTGCATATATTCAACCATTAATCAATCTTGCATTGTGAAGAAAGATTTCTTGCCATTCTCTCTCTTGTGGAAGTGGTTTTGGTCACAACTATTCCTGGGGGTGTTGGGGAGTTACCATTTACTCCCACAATTAATATTAAAATGCAAACCTCAATCTGAAGATAGACTAAAAATGGAAGATGGAATCAATAGGAAACCAAGTCCTTAGGCATGATTTAGTGGATAGTTGCACCTCTTCACCCTAGATTTCTTCATGATTCACCATAGACATCCATCGTCAACCCTTTGCAATGTTGAATCTTGATAATAAAAGTGAGCTTCAAGACTTGTAAAAACCCTAGTTTGTTGTTCTAAAACTTCAACTTTTGCTGATGAAACTTGTTGTAGAATATTTGAGTTTTTGAATGGCTCTTGAGAAATGATAAAAGATAATGAAAAATTGCAAAAAGATTGTGTAAAATGACTTAAAACAAGTATTTATAGGAAACACCAACTTTTTTTCTCGTTAATTAGACCTAAGAGGCCGACATTCACCAAAAATAAAAGTTAAAATGATTAATTTCCCGCTCAAATTTGAATCTTTCCTCAAAAGGGGACTCATTTGCCACCCTTGGCAAATGGGTCCCACTACTGTTGTTTAAAGGTGGGTTTTCGAGATATGATGCAATTAAATGATGTTTGTTGGGTTTTATATGATTTCTTAGCTAAAACTTGCCTCTAGATCAAAAATAATGGGTCTAAGGGGCCTATAGATATTGTTTTGAAGAGAAAATGATGTAAAATGACTCAAAAGTGGGTCTAATTATGCATGAAATTGTCTCTTTCTCAAGAGGGTCCAATTTTCTATGACACATTAGCCATCTTAATCTCATTTTGGTCCCCAACCTCTCTCTTTTCCTTTTTTTCACATTGTAAACAAGGGAAACACACTTGATAACATATGACTATATAGTGAAGGATAAAATATATGAAAATGGATGAAAAATAGTAAGAGTTTAACATATCTCATATCTCTTAGGCACATGTATAGTATACACATATTCACACACAACAAATTGAGAACTACACTTACATTGTAAACAAGGGAAACACACCTATTAATGTATGACTCTACCATAGAAAAATATAAGGTAAAGGGATGGAATACAATAAGTCAGATCTTAACCAATCTCATATCTTAAAGGCATGTACAACATACACATACTCATGCACAACAAACTGGGAACCACACTCACATTTTATAGTAGGGAAACACAACTATTTAACTATGAATGTAATGATTGCAATATAAACTGTACAAAAATACAAATGTTAACTGATGATTGTAATGGTTGTAATGAAGAACAATATAAATCTTACAAATGAGAAAAAATAAGAGTTTAACAAATCTCACATCTTTTCTGCATGAACAACACATTCATAGGCATAAATTATATAAATAATCTCAATATAATGCATATAGAGGAATACCTAGAAGAATATGGAAGCTGCTAGTTTGGAATCTGTGTTGTTGCCTCCTCTTCTTGTTAGGTCACTCAATTTTGTGCTTGTTACTCCTCTTTTTCTTATGTCACTCACTCAAGAATAAATGAAGTCTTTAAGGATTTCATGACTATTTGAATAGGGAATTATTATGATTTTTTTCATGCTTGTTTGACATGGCATATTAAATTATTGTACTCTTTCAAATTTGAAATTTGAATGATATGAATTGAAGATTTGATTTGTTTTGACCATTAAATTCTGAGTTTATTGCTTTGGTGGAATGTTTGCATTTGTTTCAATAATTTTTCATGAAGAATGGCAGTCTTATAGCTTAATTTTTTGGATGCAAGTGGGTGTAGAGTTGAAGTTACCAATACATGTGTGGTTCATTTGTCAAGATGGGACAAATGACTGTCAATACATGTTGTAGGGGTCATGTTTGATGAGATAGGCAGATGCTTATACATGTTGTTTTGGTCATGCTTCTGTCAGAAACTTGGTTATAATAAGTTATATTTTGAGTCAAAGATGGGACATATGGGTTTGAATGGTGTTGATGAGGTGGGCCTATTTTGTTGTGTAGTTGTTCATTATCTGTAAGGGAGTCTTGTGTTTTTTTGATAGTTGGGTTTCAATGTTGATGTTGGTGGGGGTCTACTTTTATGATACAACTCTTTTATGAGCACCAAATATCTTGTCAATGATGATGGAACCCCTAATATTTTCATGCTCATTCTTCAAATCTTGCTTAATTTAAATTGGTTTATATCTGTGGCTTAGGGTTTTATCTCATGTCACTATTCAAGGGTTTTGTGTTATCTAGGATCTATGTTAAAAACCCCTTGAGTTTATATCCTCGCTAAGGTTTTAATCCTCTATTGACTCCTTGTTGTCAGCTCTCAATCTCTTAAGTTATAACATGTGTCATTGAAACCCATGAAGTAACCAACCCTTTGGTCTTGTTTTACCTCTTGTTATATGTTGGGCCATTTTTTTTAATTTTTCCTAAGTCAGGTTAAATATTTCCAAATAAAATTGTTTAAGCCTTATCTCATTTTATCTCATGGGTTATTGTCCTATCAACCTAGTTAGGTCCCTCTTTTAAGATTAACAATTTTGACATGTGCAGATATAAGGATCCCTGATGACTTTTCAGTTGTTGCAAATAGATCGCCACCATTCCCCACCTGCTTGTTTTATTTCAATGCTTATTATTTTATTCTCATGGGCTCATGGGCATAAGCCATGTGTCTTATACATTGGCGGGCCCAATGTCTTTATTAGGGCATGCATGTGGTTTTGAGAGGAAATCAACGGTGGTTGTTGAATGATGTGGTTGCATCTTAGTCATTTCCCATGCGCCTGGTTGTTTTCTCTCTCCATTAAAATAATCGCACGGGCTAATAGGCGCTTGCTGCATGTCTAGTCTAGTAGTGGGCCCAGTGGTTTCAAGCGGTCAACATGGTAGAGATTTCAAGTGAATCAACGGTTGATAATAGGTGGCATGGGTCAATCTTGACCACTCCCCGTTATCTCATGCATGTCCCTCCACTGATGCCCATTTCTCAACTAAGAGGTAGGCGATTGCCACATGGAATAACCCACATGGTGTGGAAGCATTGAAGCAAGGACAAATATTAATCATATATTTCAACATGGGGCATGGATAATAAAGTATGCACTACTAAAGAAGATATAATGCACGTGTTTGAAGATCTTTTAATCTAGGCCGTCAATGGTGTAAGAAGAATAAAGTTGTGGGCAATGGTTTTGAATTAAGTTGTGTGTATGTAGAAGTTGTGAGATTTAATCTCAGCCTTTCCCTGACTCCCTATTGATGAAAATTGCACACAAGTTATGACTCATAGGAGCGAGGGGAAGAAGACACGTGGATCTAGGCTACAATGATAAAGAAATGGTGGAGCTCGCATACCACTAGCAAGTGGTTCAATGTGGCTTTTTGTCATTTGGTGAACATTGTCGTTGTGTATAGTCAGATTTTTCAAATCAAGCTGACTAAATTTGGATCGTCCATCAGCTAACACACTTGCATGATCAACGACTAGCATTCAAAACTAGGTCTGAGAGCAAGTGATTCATTCTGGTTCATGCGAGCAAGCCTCAATAGCTGAAAGGACATTGAGCTACCAAAGTAGGAGGTTGCATAATTATTAAAAATTGTCTTAAAGACATAATTCAACATTGTGAAGGATATTCTACACACTCGAGGAGCTCATGTTGTAGTTGCCAGTGTTTTATGACATCGGAGCTAGGGTTGTCAACCTGCAAGGAAAATTAGTAAGTGAATTATTGTCCTCCTATCTGAATTGTTGATAAATTATGGTCTCCCAAATCTCTGAGTTAATTAGGGTTCTCTTGGTTTAGCATTTTAAGGATTGACATTCATAAAAGAGAATTTCTTAGTTCTGCATTGTCATAATTCATGTCAAAAACCTCATATAAGCCATAAGTCTTGTTCCAAGAAACCAGAAACCCTTTTTTGTAATACTTTGTGTCATGGCTCCCAAAGCACAATAAAAGGCATCTTTTTCTAAAGGGGAATCTTCTACTCCCAAAAGGCCTTTAAATAAAGACCTTACTAACCAGTTGCCACCCTTGACTAGTGACCAACCTAAGGGTCAATTGCTTCTCTAAGGAACACAAGTGGTTGAGGGTTTGATTGGCAAAAACAGTCTTTTTAAAGATGCCAAATTACCTTAAATACTGGATGGGAGTTATTCTATGGTTGGTTCAAGAATAGAAACATGGGTATTCTAGTAAGTAACCCTTGGAATTGTGGCTTAGGGAAGTTGATTGTGCCCAATGTCTACATGGATGTTGACTTGCTTAAAGCAACGGCTGCCAATTATTACCTTGTTACTTGAGGACTATAAGAACATATGATGGGAAGGAAATGGTAGAAATTACCAAGGAGGAAATTGCTCGTGTTTTCAGAATCACTAGGTGGAGTGACGAAATTCCTAAAATCAATGAGAATGCTCTTAAGGAGGAATATTCAATAAGAATAAAATTGCATTCAGAGTCCACATATTGCCAAGATATCTAGTAAAAATTGTGAGCCAAAGGATTACAATAGGACAATACGATAAGGATCCTTTCCCTATTAGCTATTTTATTTCCTACTTCCAAAAAACCTTTTACTCCATTTGCTAGATAATTGGTTATGATCTTATCACAAGAATTCCTATGGCATGGATGTACATGGCAACCCATATTCAACACCCCCAATATTGCATAGTGTATGATTTTATGGGGTTTCTTTCATAAAGAATTTGTCACGGTTTGATAGGGTTGAAGAAAGGTGATTTCAGAGTAAGGTTTAGCTGGTATTCATTATTGATGCATATGTTTGGACCATTCAAAGGTGCACCTTACTTTGGGCATAATATGACTTTGGATATGAAGGAAGGTAACTTGGATTTTCCTGTACAGTGTTGGACTACTGTGTTAGACAAAGATGACAGGACATATGATTATGTGACATTTCAGAGCTTGTTTGCTTTGGAATTGAAGAGAGTTTTGGTTGTGAGTTTGCCTAGAATTCCCATAGACCTGCATGATTTCTTGAGACGCAAGGAAAGAAGGACCCAAGTTGGGAGTTGATCACAATTGGGGAGATGCCATCCCATATTTTTATTACACTGTTTTAAGAGTATATGGTTCCATGGTTGCACCTCACTTGCTACCAAGATTTATGCTAGAGAGAATTGGTTTCCTTGTGATATGGCAATTGGGAAGTGTATAAAATGAGCATCTGTTGAATCAAGGAAAAGGAACATTCTTTCCTTTGTACACATGTTTTTCTAATTTTATAATGACAAAAGGAGGATGGAATAAAATACTTGATACACTCAAGGCCTATCGCATGCAAAGATCAGTGGAAAGGGTCAGATATGATCCTGAAGGTTTCATGTCCTGGTTGAAGGAAAGGAATAAAAGTTACAAATTTGTGCATATTTTCCAATATCTAAAGGATGTGATAAGAAATGTGTTTGACCTTTTGGAACAAGAGAAAAGAAAAGCAAGGTGGATTTCCTTCAATAAAATGCAAAGAAAGATAAAGAAAGAAGAGCATGACTTCAAGGTTCTCCTAGAGATTGAAAATTTAATGCAAAAGGTAGAACATGTATCCCAAAATTTTAACACAATAGTGGGACACCTCGAAACTGAAGGGGTGATAAGTAAAGATAGGGGGAAGGCCCCCATTGAAGAAGAACAAGCTAGGGGCGAAGTCACTGCTGTGGGAGAGAAATCTACATCTCAAGCCCTTGATGAACCAAGAATAAATTTCTTTGTAAGGAGAAGGAATACGACAAAGAAGAATGATACAGCTCTTGCTCCCTCCCAACAAGAGGAGAAAAGGCCTCCTTCTCCTATGTCACAAGTACCATCACCATCCCCTCCAAGGCCAATAGAGCTCAAAATTGTGGATATTGATGCTCAACCACTTAATGTATCACCACTAGAAGAGCCATTGTTGAAGAAACAAAAGGTTGAAGTAACTAGCTTGGTGAACTATGTTGATGAAGACTCTGATGAGGACATTTGGGTATTAGAGTAGGAAATACAAGATTGGATGCTCACTGCACCAACAGTGAGGTTGACACAACAATTAGGTATGAGGTTGACTAAAGTTGATCTCATTGGGTTCAATGGCAAAGATGATATGCAGGTGGAAGCATGCTAAAAGTTTTTGGATGATGACTCATTTGTAAAATATCAAGCTTTTATGGAATTTTCATATAGGGCTAAAAGAGATGAATATGTCAAAAGCCTAGCCATAAAGAGAATTCTTCATCCAGAATTACTTAACGCCACTATCCAAAAAAAAGTTTTGAATGAAATGAGAGCTAGGTTCCAAAGGATGACTGCAAAGGAAGGAAGAGAATTAGTGAGAAGTAATGGTATTTTATTACTTCCAAAATAGGATTTAGCTTCTTCCATAGCCTTTTATACAATAAAGAAATGTGATAGGCCACTCTATAATTTAGAAGAAGAGGTTGCAATTGCATTACAAGGGTTTGCCTTCAGTGAACAATGGGATGCATTGGCTATCTGGTCTCTAGCCCCAAGTACAAGGAAGCCTAACATTGTTGAGGCTACACCTAACTACAATGGAGGACTAATGATAAAGAGGGTGTCAGAAACACCAGCTTTAGTGGCAACAAACATGTCAGTACATATTGCACAATTCACAAGGACCACTGTAGAATCTGTAACTGCAAAAAAGGATAAGCTCAGGATAGAAAGCAATAATTTGTTAGTTAAATATGGAAAGCTTGAACAAAACAATATGCAATGGCAGAAAAAGGTAGCATATTATTGGAGGAAAATTTGCAATGTTTGCAACCAGGGAGGCATAAGAAAATTGATGCTGATTCCCCTACTACTTCACAAGAAGCTGAACCCTTCGAATTTACCACTGAAGTAAGTTCTTCATGGGCAATTGTGTCATACAACATTGGAAGTGTGCCCATTTCAATAGTAGAGCCTAGTACATCAAAAGGGCCACAGGCTGAAGAAGATATCAATAGGTAAGAAGTGCTTAGGCAGTTGAATGAATATAAAGAGAAATGTGACAATCATGATAAGGAGGTTTTTAATAGGAATATGAAGATTGTCACTAGAATATTGGAGCATTTGAAAAGAGGAGTGAATAACAAATTGAATAACATTCATGATAACTATTCACACATGGTAGTTGCTATAAATAACTTTGACAATGACAGGGAAAGAGCTATTCCACTTATGGAAACATGGATCCCTAGGATTAAGGAATTAAGATTGATTTCAATTAGATCCAAGCAGGATGCCTACCCTCTTGAAAAGTTTAAGACCACTATTACTCTTGTTGGTAAAATTGAAGGGTACAGGGGAAATATTAAACCTTTGGAAATCAAAATAAGGGAGCTAGTGAAATCCTTTCATGAATCAAATCATGGTCTCCTTCCATCCATTATAAGGGATGATGGTAGCATAAAGACCCTACAAGAATGGAAAGATGAAACTAATAAAGTTATTACAAATCAAGCAGTTTCAATTTGTCAAAAATATGATATGGGCACACTGAAAAGAAATATGGATATGTTGGCTCATGCAGAGGGTGTCTTGTTGGGGTTTGACAAGGAGGCCAACTAGATTGTCACCAAGTATGCACCTTATAGAGAAAGAGTTGATGAAGTCATGAATTTTGATTGGCCTACTGAAGAGGAGTTCCAAGCATGGATAGGTAGATACTTGGAGGGAGTGGTAGATTAATATGAAATGGGAGGGTGATGACTTGAAATTTTTATTTTGAAGTCTACAATCATGATGAATAATAGATAGGTGAAAATGCACTGCATAGCCTAGATTCAATACAAATTAGGATTTTTCTAAAGTATGGAAAATATAGTGCATTTTCTTCAAATTGAATGGGTGACAAGGTTGCAAATGTGGACATGTTCTTCACCTTTTCCTTTTTGTTTCTTTCATGCTTTCTATATTTTCACTTTGTGTGTGTGGGCACAATTTTTGAGGAAACCGTTTGAAGATACCTTTTGAAAGGTGGACCGAATCTCTAACAACGAACAAAGACTACTCTTATTCCATACATATTTCCCACCTCCTGGGAACACAAAGTAACTGAAAATGGAATATATGTTGTAGCAGTCCAATAGGGTGTTGACATGTGTACTTTCTAGCCTGAAGCTTGTTTTTGCTCCTTCACCTCTATAAGAAGGAATTCATGGCCAAAAAGTAGGGGCTCATTGTATTACAATCAACATTGTGAATTGTAAAAGGAATATCAAGCATGTTTTAAGTTTTATCTTAAGATCAAAGTCTGTTATTATGTATGTATTTTTGATAACAATATAGAAAATACAATACAGAGTGATACCAATTTCATGGTTATTGTCTCTCCTTTGTACTCATTTTATGAGTTATGAATGGAAATGATCAAGGATTGTTTTGTTTGTCTCTATTGTTTCTCAATGGATGTTTAATTTCATTCCCGCTTATCAGTTCAATGAATTAATGTAAATGCTTGGATGAGATTGTTAACTTATAAGAATTGGGTGCTAGGATATTTATAAGCAATGATGATCATGAATATAATGTGGGAGTGTTGTAATGCAGTGTTTCTTGAGATTGTATGTTGCTATTGTTGAGTCATTGTCAGGTTGCATAGGTTGAGATTGACTCCGTGTTTGGGATAAGGCATTGGTTCGTGCAAAGTATTCATAATTTAGTTTCTAGGTTGATTCATCAGCTAGTCAACTTTTACTCACAAAATTTCAAATGAGTACTAGACTGCAGTTGTTTTGTGTTGAGTTTATTTTTTCTCATGCTTCCAAGTGTTGGATATCAATAAATGAGTTGCCAACTTGTTTGATATACTATGTTGTGGAGTAATTACATGGGAATTATTTATTATTTACAATGTATTGAAATGTTGGTCATATAAATTCTTGAGTATACATTGTGGGATTACCCTCCCAAGTTTCAAAAAGTCCAAAGTGTAGGAGTAGAACTTTTGTGGCTTTTACTCATTTGTTGGCCAATCCCTTTAGAGTGCTAAGTATTGGAAATGGAAAAGTTCATAGGTATTTCTGAAGATCAGTTTGGTTTTTAAAAAATAACCAACAAGTGATATATCATAAATAGTTTGAATATAGTCTGACTTTTTTGGCTGCCAACTTGTACTTATTTTGCAAAAAACTATATACCAAAAAATGTGCATTTAATATTTGATTAGTGTTTGGGCTTTATGTGGTTTTTTATGCACTTTTTTTTTGGTCATATCTAGAGGAGAGGCATACCACTATGGGCCCCAATGCACGCTAGTCCTATCACATGTTTAGGACCCTACACGTGTTTCACCCCCTCTCCCCTAGCTCCTAACTTCAAAATGGAAACCTAATGATAGTCTAGAAAAATTATTTTAGTAATATTTTATTTTGATTAAATATATAATACAAACATATTAAAAAAATTGTCCACCATATGATCAGGGGCTTAACTTGAAGAAACTTGCCCCCTCCCCTTACTGACATATTCCCTAGTGTAAAAGCCAAGGTCAAAAAATGTGCAACAAAAGAGGGTTTATATTCCTCACAATCTCCAGATGAAAATTGATGGCTTGCATAGAAGTCAACCCCATGGCTTGCACCAAAAAACCCACGCTCTGCAACAAAAAAGCCATGGCCTACACCAAGTTCAAACACCTTTGCCTCTCACAAATATTCATGGCCCCAATTCATAGAGATTCAAGACCTCAATGACCTGATCATGAATCATACTATGCATAGGGTAGGGTAAAACACAAAGGAAAGGGTGAAACATACCACATAGAGGTTAAATACCACTAATCAAATGCCCTTTCAAAGATCTCAATTACCTTAATTAGCCCCTCCATAGACATGAATTGGTTCTAAGAGGTGGACCACGCCTTCCAAAGGCCGAGTCATGATTGTCAGAGGTTCAAATGCTTCTAGAGATTCAAATGTTGCCAATGATTAAATGTTGCTGGAGATTCCAACACCACTTGTAGTTGTGATTGGTCGATTCAACTTTCTTATGGACTATTAATGCACACAATAAATAAAATTACAAAATACAATGTATTGATTCACCTTGCAACCTATTAGTATCTTGAACTGCTCTAATACCATGTAGAAACTTGTAGATCTTTAGAGAAGAGAAATAAGTGCAATGAAAATAGATTGCATAGAGTCAACTAATGGATTAGGCAAACCAAGCGTACATAAATAGGGAAGAAGGAGGCACTTGACCTCCATGAAATAAGGATAGGACTCCTTATTCATGGAGTGGTGGTGAGTTGCCAACCAAAAATGAAGGAAGAGGTGTTCAAAGTGAGTCAACACCTCTCAAGACACCTATCAACATTGAAACCTCACTGAGAAAGAGTTAATGGGATGCCTAAGTAGGCTTAAAGCCTAAGTGTATGCATATAATACAATATATACACTAACAAGGCTACAAGAAAATTGATGAAAACTAAAAACATGCAAGAAAACTCCAGCTTCTCCAATATGCAAATGTGATCTAATGAGTACAACATTAACCCTAATCTCCTCTTGTATTTTAAAGGAGGTGAGACGTTGTAGGTTATGAAAGTAAAGAACAAGAAGCTTGTTAAGCACCACAATCCTATTAGATTTATAAATTTATAAAATTTATATTATCTTTAATTGAAGTGAGAGACAACCCATTTACATATTTACAAAAGACATTGTGCATACAATGCCAACAATGAACCCTAAAACCACAAAAAAAAAAAAAAAACCCTAAAACCACATTAAAACTTGGTTACAAACAACAAAAATGTGCAAAACATTAATAACAAAAAAAACTCTCTCCAAAATTGAAACTGGCATTGAAAAATGGTCCATCGCCTCAGTTTAGAAAAGACCTCACCCACTCTGTAATATCCAAACCCCATCAATTTTTTTGTGTCTATAAACACATTTGCAAAGCCTTCATTGGAAGCCATTATTGGTATCATGAGAACTTGGGATGATAAGTCAGAACCTACAAAACTAAAACATTGGTGATAAACGCCAAAAACAATATAATGAAAAAATAAGTATATATAAGCCTTTAATTGTTCCCTTCCATGGTAGCAGATTATGTGGTTCTCATTGTTGATGGACATGGCACCATCAAAATAACATACTACAACAACAAAGAATGGATACGTGGCAACTGTATTAAAAAATATGAGATAGAAATGTGGATGAGAGTTAGGATAGACAGATTAGAGTTAGGTTTATAAATTTATAGTCATATGTAATTTTTTTAATAATTTCTAGGATTAAAAAATCATTTAACAATAAGATATTATGAGTAAATACCTAGGATATTTAGAAGAAAATATGCATGTATAATTACATTAATAATCATATGTTGTATAATTCTATTAACATCAAAGTCTCATATTTGAGAGATTAAGTGAATTTTTTTTCATGTTAAAATGTTCAAGTATTGGTGCAAGTGTAATTGAAGTCCAACAATGGTAATTGACTATGATGGGTAGGAGGTTAGAAAAATGGTGTTATAGACACTTTTTACAGTTATGTATAATAAAGGTATCAAATTTGATAATGACAACTTGAAAACTTAGTATCAATAGTTGTTTCTGGATTCGATTGTGTGTAAGCTTTTTGAATCAACGTTTCGAATCACACTCTGTGATCCATTATCAGGATAGAGAGCTTAAGGATGATGACGACTTGAAAACTTAGGTTTAAGTTGTCAACTAATCAAGGGAGAAGCCATAAAAAATTTAGAGCCATTCGAACTTGATATGTTGGATTTTGCGAGGCACAAAGTTATGGTGCACACTAGTGGGTCCTCTCCCCTATATTATAAATGCAATTGTATGTGTAATTAATTGCATACAATGGTCAACTACACATTCACATATAAATATGTATTGGTGCTTTTGCAAAATATTATTAAAATTAAAAAAATAATAATTAAAATGTGAAAAATTTATTAAAGATGAAGATGAATACAGCGGAACAACTATTGGAACATAGATCTATAAGGGCTCCCTTCCTCTAGCTTAGAGCAAATAAAAGAGTCTCTTGAAAGATGTTTTGATACCGTAAACTTCTTACCACTATTGTAAAACGACAAAATATGTTACGATGCTAGTTACTAGGAAATAGCTCTGTTATATGTGACAAAATAGCATTCAATGCCTGTAGCACGCAGGCCTTTCTCCGAAACATTCAATGACATTCCTTCCGCAATTTCTCTTCTGTTTCTCGGAAGGACCCAACGCACTAGCGAAGAACAAAATATCTATATAAGTAGAGAACTAGTGATCGCTCCTACCAGTGACTCAAGATGGCTAGCATTCGGAGCATTGCGATGCGAGGGTTCAAACTCTCCAATCCTACTGCTCAGAGAAATGTAGGTTTCATTCAACGAGGCTTTGCTCATGTTCCAAAGGGAGATGTTCATAAGCTTGCTCATTTTCCAAAGGGAGATGCTCATAAGCTTGCTCAGACCCCAGGAGCAAAAAGGAAATCTTTAGAATAGGTTTTTTTTTAATCAGATCATGAATAAATATTTTTCTTTCTACCTGTCTCTTTCTTTCTTGTTCTTTTAATTAACGGTTTTTGGGTTTTGGGTGTATTCTCTTAGGAGAAGAGCCAAATATGGCTGATAAAACCACCGGTTTCTTCACGAGGAAATCAAAGCCTGCCTCCGAACGAATGATTCAAATGTTTTCTATTGTAAGTATTACATTCTACATAACAGTGAACAATTACTGGAGATTACTATATTGTAGAGTTTTGAACCTTTGACCTCCTCGGCCACTCTTGCAAGTTTGAATTTTTTAGTATTTTAGTTACTGATGTGGGCATAATTTGTTTTAATTGCCCGCTTTGTTTCTAAGGTAAAGTCTAGATCGTAATATACTCTGATCGCTTAAGCTCTGCACTCAATTGTGCTTCTTTCTCTACAGCAGGATTTTGTTTTAACTGTAATATAAAATGTGTTCTCGTAAAAGATAAAGAACATTTCGTTGATGCCATAATATTTTCAAAAACGCATTTCTAATTCTGGATTTTGATTGTTGTTTGTGGGTTCGTAGCCACCATGAGTGTGAAGGGTCCAGAAAATCCACCCAAAAATAAAGGAACTCCTCCACAGCATGATAATCAACCGGTCAAGGGTCCAAAAAAACCAGCCAAGGATACAGGGTCTGATTCAAAGAATCTTCATGAAGACCCGAGAAGCGAAAAATAAGTAGAGGGCGTAGCATAAATTATGGAGTATGGTAGTGAAAGTGTGTGTTTGTTCCTAAATTAGTGCCGAGATTTACATAATCGTATGATCCTTTGGATCACACTTCATGAAAGTTATTTTAGTTTGTTCCGCTAAATTAGTACAGATTTGTGATTCTAGGAATCGGTATGATCTTTCTCGGATCATACTTCATGTTGTGTTAGCTTTATTTTTTGACTCACAATCAGATATGGTCTTTAGGATCATATTCTATGATTCATTCATAAAATGTTCTGCTACAGCCTCTCGCTTAATGATCACAAGCTTGTCAAACTGCTTGAAGTCTTGGGATATGGTTCTCAAAGTCGAAAAGATTCACAAGCTTGTTCAAGACATGTATATTTGGATATGGACATTGTCAACATGTAATTAGTCTACTTTAACATGATCAAACTTCTTCAGATCTAATGCCCATATTAGTCTTTTAAGCTAATTCAACCATTTGTGATTATTGTAATTGACAAGGATCTAACATTACAATAATGATTTTTGTTTTTCGCCCCCATTCAAGTGAATTCAAAGAGAATGTCACAGAGAGCACAATTATCTAATGGATTAGAATATACAGATAATATTTATGCATTTTAGGCACCCACATTTTACACGTATCTCTACGTATTAAAATTTTAAGTGGTTATTATTAGTTATATCTTAATTTTTTTAATTTGAAACAAATATTTATATTTTCAAACCTTAATATATAAATTTTGTAATAAAAATTGTTATTTTTAAAATAATTATTAAAATTATAATTGAATACAGAGGTATATTTTCTAACCTTCACATTATTGAAGCTAAACAATTACTGCTACGGACTCTTTTCACATCAGTTATTAATTTCTTCTGGACCAATATCTTTCACATTATATTTTCTTAGATATCATACATAGATGCATGCTTCCACATGAAGTGGCAATGGCAAAATTTCTAAGATTCTATTGAAAATATCAACACGTGTCGAAATTACTCACTATTTACTAATAGTGGCCGACATGATATCTCGGGGTGGGATCACAATCACATGTCAACATTTTTTCATCGAATCTCTCATTATCTACATTCAAAGTGAATAAATAATAGCAGCTTACACCAAAACTAGGCCTCCGCCTCCCTTCCCTGTGTTCGACGCGTGGACTATGCCTTTCATGATGACAAATCTGCCTTATATTTTTCTACTTACCAACCAGCATTTGGGCCAACTCATTAATATTATTGGATTATTGGATAGACACCACAAAACAACATCACGCAAATGTAAGGTACGACCAAATATCCTAAGTCTGATTATTTGATTCACCCACTAAAACTGATTCCATAAACATTTATATTGAAGACAAATAAGGAAAAAATACAAATAGAAAAGAAATCAATAGGTTGCTAAATAATAATATAGTTCTAGTGGTTGTTGGTTATGATGTAAACATTTAATTGAATTTTCAGATGCTATTTTTATCATGTGCCACTCTCTATGCAGTTTGGGAACCTTCTTTACTTGAGATGTCTTTGAGGATTGACATTTTCAAAGGTTCCAAAGAATCCAACCAAGTACTTCTCTTGTAACTAATGGCTAGTCACACAATGGAACTTCTTAAAACACAATGCTAATTAGGTACTCCAAGATGACAATAACAAGAACTCAGATTGTAGGGTTAATAGATTAGCTTTATTGATTGAATGGTCCCATATCCAGTTACAGTAAAAACACCCCGTGTTGGTATTGATCTACTTGAGTTCACCAAGAACCCTTTTAGAACACCCATCGCTAGATCCTCAATCACTCTTCAAGGTGTGATTGCACAATGACCTCACCCTTGCCAGGCGTACCTCTTCATGTAGCTTATAGAACCTTATAACTCCCTGAGCACTTTGATGTTCAGTCTCCAAGTTGGCTTACCTCGTTTGGCCAATCGAGCTAAAAGTGACTTATCTAGTCACACAACCTAGGTCTCCTTGAGATGGGATTGCACCCAATGCAATGACACTCTTTGGTTGTTGAATGAAACTGCTCATTTTGAACCTATTTGGATCGCTCCAATATGGTTCTTAGTTATTAGTCTAATTCCCAAAAACTTATTCCCAAAGAGTTTATATAAGTTATTAGTCTAATTCCCAAAGCTGAAGGTTGATCACAAAGTTGGGAAAACTACCACAACTTCTAATATGACCAATAACTTGCTCTAACCTGGTTTAGCTAATACTCCAACTTTAGGCTTGTTAGGCATTTGATCCAATGTTGGGCTTCAAGGAGTTTGCAACCTCCTAAAATATGTATTGACCTTGTTTGGGTCCTCCTCCTGAGTTTGACTTAGTGTGGGCTTCTTGAGCTCAACTCGGTGCAGCCACTTTCATGCTCGACTTAGTGTGTTCTCCTTTTGGGTCAATTTTTGGTGCATCCTCTAGTCAAGTTTGACTTAGTGTGTCCCCATTACAAGTCTAACTTGGTACACCCCCATTACAAGTTTTACTTGGTGTAGATTGCTCCTAAGTCTGACTTGGAGTAGACTCCACATTTACCTAGTCTTTGGAGGTTACCAACCACTTGGATCGAGACTTTGTTCCTATTTAGTTACCCTTGAAGAGTAACTCGACATCCATGTCATTCAATGTGTAACTTGGCTCTTGTTGCACTTTGGGTCTTAAGTGTAACTTACCAACTTGACCCGAAGATGGGGTAAGGAGTAGCTTGTTGGTACTCAAGCGCAAGTGGTGTGCTTTGCATTCTTGGGATAGCATTTCAATCCCCTTACATTCTCCCCTAGTTAAAAATAGGTGACGTCTTGAACGTTAACACCATGCCCACTTTGACGCATGCGTCCAAAGTGTGCCCAACTCCTTTGGGGCTTATCTGATGGATGTATAGTCACTCTAAGAACTCCAACACCTTATCTTTAAACTTCCACAGGCTTTTTGCTTTCTCCCAGAAGCCTTCCCCCTAGCCTGGCTCCACTAGTGAACCAAAAAATTTCTCCACCTATAGTCACAAAAAAATTGCTCCTTAACAAGTACCTCTTCCACTTGTAGATATGGCTTGTCCAATACATTTGTTGACCCTCTAGTTGGAAGATTTCTATTGGGTTCCACTGAATCTTCATGAAGTGGATGAAATCGACTCACATGGAACACATTGTGCACCCTCATGTGAGCTAGTAGTTCTAACCTGTAGGCCACTTTATCAACTTTTTTAATAACTTCATAAGGTTCATTGAACCTTCTTTTGAGTGCATGGCTCAAACCTCCCATGGGCTTGAATTGGTCCAAGTTCGGCTTCAAAAGCACCTAATCACCTACCATGAAGTCAACGACCCTCTTGCTCAAGTTTGAATACCTTTTCATTCTATCTACAACCCTAACCAAGTGATGGCGAGCTAGAGCTAATCTATCCTGCCAATCTTTGAGATGGTCCACTACACTTGGGCACTCACTTAGTTACCCACTAAGAACTATATGAGGATTCAGTGACTATTTCCTAATTGCCAAGTGAAACGAGTACTGACTCGATCCTAATTTTTGTAAGTTATAACTAAACTAAGCAAAGTCCAATAGCTTAGGCCAATTTGATCCAAATGAAGTGCATCAAGTAGTTGTCCAACACTGCATTGATTCACTCAGTCTAATCGTCAGTCTTTGGGTGATGGTTGGTTGACATGAGTAACTTTATCCCCATTAGTTTTCAAACAACTTGGCCCAAAAATTGCTAGTGAATCTAGGGTCTTTGTCATTGATTATGCTCAAAGGCATGCCCTAGGACATCACCACATTTCTATAGAAGTAGTCAGCAACATCCCATACTTTGACACAAAGATCCCAAACTTTGAGAACCTATCGAGACTACTACCATTATACTTGTGTGCTCAATCACATTAGGAAACCCTATAATGAATTCCATACTTACACTTGCCTAAGGCTTGATTGGAATGGGCAAAGGGCTCAAGTAAGTCTTCCAAAGATTGTGTCACCACTTTTTCTTATTAGAAGATGAGGCAACTTTGAACATACTCATCTATGTCCTTCCTCATTTTAGGCCAATAGAATCCCCTTTCTAAGAGTGTAGGGGTCATCTTATGTCTCGGATGATGATCCCATAGGTTGTCTTGACATTTGTGCATGAGGTCTCTCCACGAGCTCTTCCACTTGGGGACGTAGGCTCAATCCTTGGTGAACACCATGAGTCCATCCTTGACATTGAATTTCCAAGTCCGCACCTCTTTGGCTTGTTTGCATAGTTCGACATCTTGAGGATCATTCTCTAATCCCTGCTTAATAGACTCCAGTACCTCTACTGAAAGTGAAACTTGGTCCTCCCTTGGAGTAGCCCCTTCTTGCACATCCTCAATTGCCATTAATTGTGACTTCTTGCTAAGAGCATTAGCTACAACATTCTTTTTACCTGGGTTATAGATGATATTATAGTTGAACTCTACTAGGAATCCCTGCCACCTAGCTTGCTTTGGGGTTAACTTGGCCCAAGTCTTGAAATAGGTTGAAGATATATTATCGGTGTTGAGTTCACAACATGAACACCCAATAGATAGTGCCTCCAAGTTCAAAGACAATGGATGATCCCTATCATCTCTTTCTCACGTACTAGATAGTTCTCCTCTTTATCTTTTAGCTTCCTTGACTCGTAGGCCACAAGTTGCCCATCTTGTATAAGCACTCCCCCTACCGCAAAGTCCAAAGCATCACTTTGGACTTCAAATGGTCAACTAAAGTTTGGCAGTGCAAGCACTAGCTTAGTAGCGAGTTTCTCCTTGAGAGCCTCAAATGCAGCCTTGCACTTGTTAGACTAGTTCCATTTTTGGTCATTCCTTTGTAGGTTTGTCACTATAAAGACATATTTTACACACAAAATATCACTTGTTTAATGACCTCACAACTAACCTCATAAATTGTCTCATTGTATGCTAAATATACTAAAATCAATGAATACTATCATCATTGAAGTAACCATTACACATTAAAATTTAATTACTAATTATATCTTTGTGAACCAAATACTACTTATAAAATTTTAAATATATATACTTATCAAACTATTTAGTAATATATTTAAATTGTGTTACAAATTACTATGTTGACCCCACCATACATATTAATTAGATTTGCACCAAGCTCCAACATAGGCAAACAATATTTACACTTTCTAACAAATAAATTTTCAATATTAAACCTCACCATACACACCAATCAAACTTGAACCTAGCTAATAAAATGTAGATCCCTTGAAAGATTTATTGATACCAAATTTTATTTGCCATTCTCTTAAAAGCGACAAAATACGTTTCCACGCTTGTAATACATGGAATTAATGAGGGGAAAGGACCTAGTACTTGAGCAGGTTCCAATAGTTGTGATAGCATTTGTTTATAAAATGCCCAATATTTTTAACAATAATGGACCAATAGGTATGACTTTAAAGCTTCTTTTTTCTAAAAAAATGTATTTTATGGCAAACCCCCACTCACACCCCCAGTGAGTCGAGGAATGGGCACAAAGTAAACTATCGGCACCACTTCAAGCGCCTAACCCAATGGGGACATCAAGTGAGGCCCAACACGACAGAAGTGGCCAGCCTGAGGGAATTGACCTCAAGACCTCCCCCATGAAGTATTCAACAAATAACCACTTGAGCTAGCCTATCAGACTAAATTGTGATTTTAAAGTTGTCAGTGTTAATGATGACTACCTATAATTAAACGGAATGTATTCCTTAGATCTAAGAAAACAACCAATCATGTGATGCCACATCCGTGCCCAATTAAACATGATGTAAATGCACAAGTATCAGTCTCACTTTTTTTTAAGGCCTTTTTGGACACTTTGACAAAAAACATGCTAATTAGGTATCATATTTGATGATGTGGCCCTGAAACCAGCTGGGAGTGATTTGAATTTTCCACATAAGATTTTTCAGAAGCGCCAAATTAGGATGCTCAACAACTAAATCTCATGCTTCTAATACGGAATGGTCAGATAGCGAATGATGTTCGAAAATTTAGCAACAAAAACATTATAAGGAATCAGGAGCATGAAAACATAGAGTGTTCAACGCCACCATCCAATTGCACAGATATTTTGTTGAAAGCGGCTTTGCTCAGAGTTCAGACACCAAGGATAAACTTTCGAAAAGATTATTTGTTCAATGAAATCAGCATTAAATATTTTCGTTCGAATAAGAGCTCTCATTGTCAAACCTCCACAAGGTACTTTCATGTCCCAATACAAACCCCACCTGCTCGCTCTTATTTTCTTTTTCTCTTACCTATTGCCCGCTTGCCATCTAATAGTATAAAGCCGTAGGAAAGCCTCCTTACATATTCAAAATTAATAATCAGTCCCCTCATAACTGACCTAGCGTACTTCAAAACCAAAGACCCTGCTCACCAAGATTGGGCAATTTTCGTGGCAAGAGATGAGCAGGGAGTTGCGTGCACGTAAACTATTTCAGACTGGAAGTTTGCAGTGAGGTATTCATTGTTTGGATATCAAATCTCTTCTTCGGCAGAGATTTTTGTACTCAATAAAAGACAATTTCAGGCATTTATTTTTGCAGGCACGGCAGTGAATTCTTTGTAAGCATATTGGGCAACCATTGATACAAGACTTACTAAAATACATAAAGTGTACTATTCACGTAATGACTATAATTTTGTAGGCCAGAAAAACATTTTTAAAAAAAATTACTTATTGATTATAATATATTAAATATTAATATTAATATATTAATAAAAAAATTATATAATCATTTAAGAAACATTAATGTTGTTTATAAGGGTGTGGTTCAGTGGTCAGGTTGCTTAGTTGTAGTGAGGGCCACCAGAGTTCAAACCCTCGCAGGGCCAAAGTGCTGAAAGGCCTTTTGCTTTAAAATAAAATAAATCTTTCAATAAAATAAAATAAATAAAGAAATAACAATGTAAAATGGAAGACACAAAAGATTATGTTTTTCACATTTTCTACTCTACATATATTACACCACTTGCAAACTTTCAACCAACAACATATCAAGTAATTTATTATTTTACTTCTACAAACATTTCTCCCTTTACTATTGATATAGTAAAATTTAAATCTACTTTAATAAAATAATTTTATTCTTATCAACTTGCAATTAAGTAATAGAATCCCTTCTTTGAAATTATATTTGATTACTTTAAATAAAATTAACAGGTTTATGGAGTACTGAAGGTTGATAATGAACTTCTAGATCCCAAGATGTTAGATGTGATCTTGGGGTGAACTTGTCCAAAAGGGGTGCTAACTTAACTAAATGTGTGGGAAAGGATTCATTGCCACACACCTAGCCAAACAAGATGATTTTGATTTTGATCTAAGGATTTACCAAAAGTCTAGCATAGATGATTTTTTTCCAAAGTTCCAAGAGTTGTTTGTGAGATGGGTTTTGATAAATGTTGTGATAAATAGAAGTGTTGGTTTTGATCCTAGATGAACCTAGAAAGACTTCGTTTACAAGACCAAGGTGTTGAAGAACATGTTATTCCCTACAAAGTGTTCAAATCCAAGAGATCAATGTCTGACTTAAATGAGGGGTTCATACTGAGCATACATGTCTAGATTATTTAGCGGAATAAGTCTATAAAACCTTGTTACCTTCTTGCTTATTTTACAGTACTGTCTTAGGTTACACTTTCTAATGTATCTTCTTATAGCTTTTTTAGTATGACACCTAAGTTTGAAGTGACAACATGTAGACCTTTGCTTTGGAATTTTGACTTTGCAGGAAATCATGAAGACAAACACATGTGTGGGGTTCAATTATCTTTTATCTCAATTAAATGGATTCTTTTTACCACATCAACTCATCTCAAGTTTAAATTCCAAATTAAATATCTATGTCTTAGCTCCTTTTCATTCCACAAGGTCCATTATGTGAAAATCAAAGAGTCAGACCATAGTTTTCCTAGGTTAACTTTGAAAAGAGTAAATTGAGATATGAGCCCAAATATTTAGAAACCTCTAAGGATAAAATCCATAGGGACAAGTAGTAATAATTGGACCCTTCAAATTTATTCACTCTTTCCAAAGGGTTTGAAATTTTGATGATTTGTTGAATGTTTGTTTCAATGTTTGAGATTCAAGTAATGTGTTTCATTTGAAAAATGCACAATCTTAGGCTTCAAAGATACTACTTGTTGAGTCCCCACTTGGATTTCTTCAAACACTAAGACAAATTGAACAACTAGAGATTTGGTGACACTGGCTCCCATCCACGACACACACTTCTTGGAACCAAAAATTCTCAAAATCCTGAAGATTCAGAGATCCTAAGGATTTTCCTGTTTCAACTTTGAATAGTACAAATGTAGGCGGCTTTGGAACGACCATTCTTGTACCAACAAGCATAAAGGTTTTTGGATACTAAAACAAGTTAGTTCTTAGTTTGGATATTCAGGATAAAAATACCGATGCCATACATGCGACAAGATTAGCTCAATTAAGAGGCCTCCTACTTTCATCTTAAGAAGAGATTTTAACATATCACACGAATACAAAGGGTGACACTTGTCAGTATGGGACAACCACATCAGCTGGTTGATGAATTTCATCACCACCATTTCATTTATATAGCAGACCGAATATGAAAGCACTACTTTGGGTCATTCCCTCTCTCAAGTTGGGAGGCAGGCCCTTCTAAAGGTGACACTTTGACTTGAAAAAATATGTACAAACATAATGAAGATGTTTTTTGTCACCCAAGATCACCAAAAGGTGTGAGGGGAGAGGATAGACACCTTAAATGCATAAATGCAAGAAAATAACACTTTGAGTGTTTCTCTTCACCCAAGATCGCATAAAGTGCAAGGGGAGAGGATACATACTCAAAGTACATCAAAGACAAGATCACACAATTCAAATACTTGTTCGTTTTTACCCTCAAAGCAATCGTGAATTCATTTTAAGCTCCAAAATAAGTGTGAGTTTGTCTTGTTCAATTTTATTCCACAAAGCAATTTCTGGTAAATTTCTAAGTTCAATTTTAACCAATTTGAAAAAGATCAAATCAATGATTAGTTTTAGACCCAAATTGATCTAGTTGGCCTAAAATAGAAAATAAAAGTAGCAAATGGATGATCTAGACTATTACAATGAGCATTAAAAAAATCATTTTTCCAATTCCAATGCCCACTTTTCGAACTCAAATCTACTTTGGATTTATCCGCCTTGATGCAAGGTAGCAAGCCACAACAAATTTGAATTTTGTATAGTGGCCCTATATAAAAAAATTATAGTTCAAAATCTCAACACAAAATCTAATGTAATCAAACATATGCTAGCTGATAATATTATTTTAGCACAAAAATATTTTTGAATTAATTGATAATAAATGACAGATGTTTCCAAGAAATTTTTTCGAAGGACAATTAATCTCCAATGTAGGCAATTAATTAACAGCAACCTGCAATCATGACAATGAAGGAAAATCTAACACGATCAAATTGTATCTACGACACACTCATGGCATGATAGTAAGTAGTCTAGTGAAATTTTCTGTCAGATTATTTTTAAAGCCTTCTGCAAATTGCACAATGAATACGCAATGTCAAAAAATGATAATGAGGCTAGTGGATGAGTAGTTGCAATGGATGAGAATAAGTAAATCTGCAATGGTCAACAAAATATAATTTCTCACCAACAAGTAAATCGATTATTTAGAAATGTGTGGTTTGAAAGACTATTGATTTGATATAATGTTGCTATTCAAAATTTAATTCAAATGTAGAAAATGTTCTAAATGAACAAATCGATCCAAATCCTTGCTTGTGTCTTCAGTTTCTTCTTTTGCTTTGTTTTTCTTTGTTTGAAGAGAATGGACTCCCAAAGTGCTTCTCACCAGAATGGAATGAATGGCGATCTTGTTCCTTAACTGCACAAGTTCACACTTCCACACAAAAATAAATAGGTGAATTCAATCATTAATTTAAACGCAACAAACTAGGCAGACAACAACATTCTCATAAGATTAATTGAGAGCAAGTCAAAAGGCTACCCCAAGGAGCACACTCATAATGTAGGCTTAGACATGGAGCTTAAACTATTTGATATGATTCCTCAAGCCATATGCATGGTAGGGAATTGAAGGTGGATGTTGGAGTCACTATGGTAACTTAGGTTTGGCTGATAGAAATAATCGATTCATTCCAGAAGAGGTGGTTGCAATAAATGAAGAAAAATTCAACATGGTTTCTTGTGGATGGCGCCCTAGATTGCAATTTCAAATTTGGGTAATGTTTATAGGAAGGACTTAAATTCAAATTAGTTGCCAACAACAATTAGAAAGAAAAAATTCAAACTAAATGATTTAATTTTAGAAAGAAAAAATTTCGAACTACCATAAACTAGATCTGAGACACCATGAAATCATAGCTATTTGAGAAAGCTTGTAGGCAAGTTAACTATTGCAAACATGTGTATTAAAAGTGAAAAAATGGATTTGTGATATGATAAGTCAACAATTTTTTTCAATCCAATTTTGTATTAAAACTTTCAGAAATAAACAATCCCACCTGAAGTATGGCATGTAGAACTGTATATAATATATGAACAATGACTAACTATAGGTAGTGTATATAATATATGAACAACGACTAACTATAGGTAGTGTACATTCACCATAAACTCTAAACATGAAGACGATGTACAATTTAAAGCCCATCTTTTCTTCAATCAAATCAAGAAATTGATGAAATACACTAAATGAAAGAGTTGTACACGTAAACAGTCCTCCATGATCAACAAGTGGGTTTGAGAGATGAGTATTAAAGAAAGTAAAGAGCACAAATCTATTATTGTGCAGATTTGTGCCCTCCTTTAGCTAACCACACATAAACAGTGTGTGAGCATTCCTCAAAGCATACACATACTCATTTTTATCACATGTAGACTTAGATACTAAACATGAAATCAAATACAATGCACACCTTTGTTTAAATACAACTTAGATGAACGCAAAGTAATACCACCTCAAGAACTGCAAGATAAAAGACAAGAATGCAAATGATACAAATATCAATAACTGGTTAACAATCGAGCCTAGTTCATGATGGATTTATTTCAAGGATTCAAGTGAACCCCCTTCACTCGAAGGGGTCAAGGGGGGTTTTCTCGAAGGGGGGTTGCTCAAACCCCTCATTTTTTCCCTACCCCCACTCCTCTAGCAATTTTTTTCCAATTTTTTCCTTTCTGAGCTAAGGTTGAGGATGAAAATGGAGGAAAATTCACAAACCCAAATGGATGACGGTATTCCTCAGAATGAGCTATCCATCAAATACAATTTTAATATATTTTGGTTTTATTATGTATTCATTTTAGTTTAATTAAATAGGTTTTTCATTGAAAATCAAGCTCTTTGTTCTACACATGTGGAAAATTAGTAGATTATCAAAAAATCTAAAAAATATGTTCATGCTAGGCATTGATGTCCTTGATCCAAAAAAAATAATTGAATTTTGATACATACAAAAAAAAATATGTTGTATACTATCTTCCTATGCCTAAATTGTAATTCGTTTGACTTCAAAACTTAATTAAGAAAAAAAATCAATAAAACACTATGAAACCAAATGGACATGCTATATATAAAAATTTTACAAAGCTAAATTAAAAAAAATAAAAAATAAAAAATTATCCATCATAGCAAAAAAGTTATGTTGTTTATGGTGAACATCACTCTTTTAAAATGGTGTTTACTGTTAAAACTAGTTTTCAAAGGAGATGGAAAAAGAAATGCAATTTAATTCCAAATTTATTAAAATATATATATTTAGGATCTATAGACAAAATGTCAGAAGTCACTAGTTTGCATCATCTTCAAGTTCCTCATGGTTTAGCAGCTAAAGGTGTCCCAAAGTGAAGATTTAGTTAAAAAAAATTAGTTCAATGTCCAGTTTGGCCAAAAATTGTAAACCAATATTATGGGATCACCCAATTCTATATTTATTGCCATGTGGTTGTTGCATTCTGAATCTAAAAACCATACATCTCTTTTATTTTCTTGTGCAACATTGCATGCTAAACATATTATGCTCTAATTTTGGTTTTCTATAGAAAATTTTACATTTTGTTTTCTCAAATAAAATTGCTTTCTACTTCATTCATTTAAATACATTTGGTCATACATTTTATTATAATGACATTGAATTTGACATTTTTCATATCTTTGACCATGTGATTAAATTTGAATTTGGTTTTGGGTACTGCCTCTTTGACTTGAATTTGTTGGATTGGTTCTTCCATAAGTCTATACAATTTTTTTCCTCTACCTCTAAAGTTGGATTTTGCTCTGCCTCTACTATGATTGATTGAAACTTACAATTTGAAGGCATGTTCGAAGGATTAGTTTGATGACCTTCTTAGCCTATATCCATGAGAAATAAGAGATGCATTAAGGTCATTTCTAGATAATTGCGAGAGATTTTTTTGTCTCTTCTATGGGCACATCAATGAACTCAAACCTTATGGGTAAACTCCTTAGAATTTTGTAACTATAGTTTTATTTTTAATGGTCCTACTATGAGATCTAATTTGATTAATTATTCCAATGACTTGAGTGAAAAATAAATCTATAGATTTAGAGTCCTCCATACATATGGTTTCAAAATATCTTCTTAACATTGGTAACTTAGTGAATTTCACCTTGGTCATTCCTTGATATGTCATTTCAAAGATATCCCATGTTTTTAAAAAAAAATTGTTTCTATTGCAACCCTTGGAAAACCACTTTCATGTATTGCTTGGAAAATACTTGGAAAATGTAGAATAGAACTTTGGATTCTTTCCTTCTATTATCCCTAAGTAAATCCTCTTTTGCTTGAGATAGAGCATTGTATGTTGTTGCATCAATTGGTTCAAGAAAATTATTCTCTACAAGCTCCCATATGTCTTGAGAACTGAATAAAAAATTCATTGTAATTGATCAATGTTAGTGTATTCTACCCTAGTTAGGCTAACTTAAGCCTAGTTAGGTGTTGGAGTTGTGGCCACGAAAAAAGTATCCCATTTTGCTTGCTTGATTTGGGAGTATTTGATGACAAATTGGACTTAATTAGGCCTTGATTTGGTGTTGTGAGGTGTTTTACACATCCACATTAGGTCTTGGGACCTTGAAAATTGAATTTATTGATGTCATATAAAGGTGTTGTAATGCATCTTCACACTTTTCTAGGACCATAATATCATAATTCACCAAAATAACCTTACCGAGACCTATTTCAAAGTGAACATTGTAAAGTATTTTAATAAAATTTCACACTTTTCTAGGCTTTCCATCAATATTTACACCTTTCTTATGCTTTAAATGGCCCCTTTATACACTTGCAAGCCTTAATTAAGTATCTTGTTTAAGAAGAACTTGATAAACATTATTTAAATTATCACAATTCTTGACATCCACTTAAAATTTCCCAAGTGGACTAAGTCGCCATTGGTGGCAACTTAGTCCCATTTGGCTCAAAAATCAAAATAAAATAAAATTTCTTTTAGGTTTTTATTCCTTAAGACCTAAGGTCAACCTATGATGAGGCATTTTCGAGAATTAGGGAATAATTATGTATAAATAAAGGGTTTTCCCTCTCATTTCACTAATAATTCATTCATTCCATCAATCAATCTTCTCAATCACTCATCATTCTTCTTAAACAAGCTAGGGTTTTGTCATTGCAAGTCATCAAGATAGCTTCCTAAGACATTCAAGGGCAGATTCTTCAAATTTTGCTGGAGAAATTCAAGATCAAACATCATGGAAAGGTATTAACTCCATTGTTGCATGCTTCATTACATTCTTTCTTCATTTGGTTTAATTACCTAAAAAGGGGTTTGACCAAGGAAAACCCCCATGCCCTAACATCCAAAATTTCTTTCTCTTTCATTATGTGTTTGCAAATTTAGACACTTTGAGGGTTTAAAAATCATTGAAGACTTGTTGAAGACCTCTCCTTGTTGACCAAGCCAAAATATCAACAAAAGTCACTTTCAGGCTTGAAAAACAAAGTTTTAGGAGTAGACACCTGTCAAAAAAGCAAGTGCAAACCTGAAGCTACAAATTCTTGTCCTAAGATTCCTGAAATCTATAGGTGGACTAAGTTTCCACTATTGGTAGATTAGTCACACTGCCTAGCTTGAAATTTGGTTTATGCATTTCTAGATACCCTTTTGGAAAATTCCTGTTTCAGACAGTTTTCCCCGAAACTGGGACTAGGTCACCCAACGTGGCATAAGTGTCCCAATCAACAAATTTTTCTATCAATTTCTCAGGATTCTAGAATCTCTCCACACCTAATTTCAAATTTTGGGTGCACCTCTCCAATTATGTTCAATTATTTCATCATTTGCTTGCATTTTTAGGTGTTTTTTGCATATCATAAGGTGATCCCACGAAGTTGGTTTACAATTTCAGCTAGGAGATCCTGATTTTTGCTGAAATCACATATTTTTATAAAATATAATGATTTAAAAGCCTTGAAAAGTTCCATTTAAAGGATTCCAATTGATGAGGGTTTGATCGAACCACCTTAGATCAAACCCCCTTGGATAGAATCCCACTAGTTTTAAACCATACAGGAATAACAAAGTCTCCTTTACACCTATCAAAATGCTGATAAAAAACCACTTTTGATTTACCTATTGGGGGATCAAATGAATTCATTTAAAATTTTATTTTTGTAAGTATGTATTCCTTATTATAAGCTTCCCAAAAAGTATAATTTTAAATAAATTTAATTTTATTATTAAATATTTATTTTTTATTTCTTGTGAATGTAGGTTTTTCACCAAAAATCAAGCTCTTTGTTATGCAAATGTGGAAAAATAGCATATTATCAAAAAAAAAATTGAAAAATATGAGTGCACCAGATATTGAAGTCCTTAATCCAACAAAAAAAGAAGAATTTTGATACATACAAAAAAAATTATGCATTATATGGTCTACCTATGTTTGAATTGTAATTGGTTTGACTTTGAAACTTGATTAGAGAAAAAATATTCAATAAAACACTATGAAACAAATTGGAAGTACTAGATATTGTAGTTACAAATCTAAATTCGATCTAAATTATAAAAAAAATAGAATTTTATCCTTCATGGAAAAAAAGTTATATGTTATACGGTGAGTGTCACTCCTTAAAAATGTTGTTTACTGAAAAAACTAGTTTTCAAAGGAGATGGAAAAAGAAGTGTAGTCTAATTCCAAAAAAGTTGAAAAAAGAAATATTTAGAATATATAGAAAAAATTTCACAAATCACTAGTTTGCATCATGTTAAAATTCCTCACTATTTAGACACTATAGGTGCCCAAAAGTGAAGATTTAGTTAGAAAAATTTATTTCAGTGTCTAGTTTGGCCAAAAATTATAAATCAGTATTGTGGGATCACCCCATAGTGTGTTTTCCAGCACTTTGCATTTCTTAGGTTTAGCATCATTAAATAATTTTATTTTCATATTAGTACATTTGTACATCATAATTAGTCATACTATATCTCATTTACATTAATCTTGAGTGTAAACACCCTTGATTTTGGCCCTATTCCTTCCCTTTTAGGTGAAAAGCCCTAGAAGGGAAAGTGTCCAATATGATTTGCCAAAATATTTTTTTACATTTTGATGAACCTACCTTTAGAACATTTTCTTTCCTTTTGATTTCAAGTGCATCCTAGGGTTACCTTGCATCAACATTATATTAGATTTCAAATGCATTGTTTAATTTGCATCCTAGGGTTTTAAAAATTGCATTAGTGAAAGGCTTGCATATAACTTGCATTATTGCACTTCATTTCATTGAAAAATTATCAAATTCTACATTTTCACTTTACATCTGCATCATACAACACAAAGCACATCAAAATCAATCCAAAACATCTAAAAATTTTGGGAAAAAATCCCCACTAGGACTAATCCGCCGCCTTGGGTGACTTAGTCCCTTTTCAGCCCTAAAACTGCATTTTACAGAGTTGAAAACCCTATTTTTAAGCTTTTTTTTTATGCTAATACCTACCTGTATCAATTAGTTGAGTTTCTGTAACATGCATTTCATCAAATCTAGCTTAAATTAGCTCATTTCATGCATTGCTTAATTTCAAATTTGCATTCTCACATTCTTTCCAAGTTTGCAAAGAAAAAGCTAGTTAATAAGCATGTTAGTCATTCATTCAATGCATGTCCTATCTATGAGAGTCTCTCAATGCAAGAGAGTGAAAATGATAACACTTGCCTTAAACTTACACCCCCTCCTATTTCTCCTATTTGTATGGATGATGTGAAAGAAGAGCATATAATTATAGCTAATCATGATGATCATATTTTTTCTTCTCCCAATACCTCTCCTTTTAGTGACAAAGGTATCTTTGTGAAAGAAGATACAATCATCGAGAATCATGAGGATCTTGTTTGTCCTTATCCTCATTCCCTTTGGGAAGATATTAGACAGTTCAAGAAGAAGAGATCATAGAAACATTTCTTAACATTACCTTACCTAGTCTCCATAACCATGACCATCAACATTGATCTTCTCCTAATATCCCTCTTTGATGTCATGAGAATAGATTGGTGTTAGAATACATTCTTGTTAAGAATCATGAAAACCTTGATACTACCTTCCCTAATGCTCCTACCATTTGGGATAATCTATTTGAAAACCATAATGGTCCTTCTCTTGTTGCCTCCCCCACTTGTGATGAAGCTACTTTACAAATTTTAACCTTGGACAAACATATTACAAACTCTCCTAGTAGGGTAGATAATATGGAACAAGGAAATGAGACCTTAGAGAAATATCATAGCAATCATATAGAGTCTTCCTCGACTCTCCCCATTATCGATAAACACAAAAATTCAACCATTGATTATTCCCCTATGTGTGCTGAAGTTATTTTGGAAAAACCTAAGAATCCTTTCATTCTTTACCCATCATCACACAAGAAACAAGCTCATAGTACAACCAAACTCATTCTTTACCCACCTCAACACATTGTTTTATACCAACCAAGTTACAATGACATTGCTCACCTATATGACAAAGTGTATACAGTCACGTCCAACCCTACACCTAAAAGACTTATGAAACAACTTGAGCAAGGATGTAATGCTATAGAACAAGGTCTCCCTACCTCCATAGAGCCTAAAACACAAGAATCACATCATGGTCTTCGTGATTTTCCTTTCATAGAAATTATACCACCACACAAACCTTCCTTCAATATCAATACTATCACACAAGACTCTTCCAAAACAACTATAACCTTGGTACATCCTAAACTCATATACACCTCATTAAACACGTATCAAACATAAACTTTGTTTACTTATCAACATAAATAACATTAATTGCTGCTCCTTTCCACGCAATAGTTGTAGGATCATAACATACTCACTACTACATGTTTTCCATTCATCGCAAGGGCCAACATACCATCATCCATTTCAAGCTCTCCCTTGTCCTTTACTAAGTGGGGGAAAAGGGTTAGAAAGCCTTATCCTTGTATGTCACATGTCGTTGTCTCTTTTCACTAGTTGTTAACCTTTCATGAACATATAAGAACAAACTTTGGATGTGGACAACATGTATTAAGATTGACTTGCATGTGACATACTACCTTCCTTCATGGCACAACCTATTTAGAAACATATGACTTGGCATAGAGCTTTTTGAATAAGCTCTCATACCTTCTTCTACTTTAAAGTAATTTCCCATAGAATAGTGTGTAGCAATTCCTTTAAAGTGGGGGAATATATAGACAACATCATTTTACAAATTTCATGGTGTGATTTACTTTTTCTTGTAACGTGTCCTATCCTTGGTGGTGTAATTGGGTTTGATTCCTTCCAAGAGTGTACGATCAATTGAAGTTGCCTGATGCGAATGAAGCATCCCATGGATAACGATCTGACAAGGGAATAACGATCAACTGAAGTGGTCTGATGTGAACGAAGCATCCCATGGATAACAATCTGACACTCTGACTTGTTGTCTCTTGGAGGTCCATTAGGCATAATGATCCCTAAGAAGAGAACCTTACATGAACAAAGAAAAATCCCCTTTAACAAAATTTTTGCATACATTCAAAAGCATTTTTGTTGTGGTGCCTTATCAAAGTTATTAGGAGCATAACTTTGGTATGGTTAGTACAATGGGAAGCTGACACACTAGCATGAATTTCTCACTATACAGTGGGAAGCTAACACATCGGCATGAATTTCCCACTAAAACCACTTCTTGTCAATTACTCACCTCATAGACAACCCTATGTTCCATGGCCCTAGAGTGAGCACATCTTTCCCACTTTGTTTTCCTTCTTTCCATTGTGTGATTTGATCTTGGGAGTTTGACTACCTTCTTGATCTCTGCATGTGTACACTTGGATCTCTCTTGAATGGCCACTTTAGCGTGAGTTTGAAGTTGGTTCATCCTCTCACTAAACTAGAGGCTAACTATGGACACAAAAAAAGTATCCCTTTTTGCTTGCTTTATTTGCGAATATTTGATGACAAATTGGACTTAATGAGGCCTTGATTTGGTGTTGTGAGGTGTTTTACACATCCACATTACGTCTTGGGCCCTTGCAAATTGAATAAAATACATTTATTGATGTCTTGTAAAGGTGTTGTAAGGTGTTGTAACACATATTCACACTTTTCTAGGACCATAATATCATAATTCACCTAATTAACCTTACCAAGACTTATTTCAAAGTGTTGTAAAGTCTTGTAATAAACTTTCCACCTTTCTAGGTTTGTCATCAATATTTACAACTTTCTTATGCTTTAAATGGCCCCTTTATACACTTATAGGCCTTAATTAAGTGTCTTGTTGAAGAATAACCTAATAAACATTATTTAAATTATCACAATTACTAACAGGGTATGTGCAAGATCATGATGGGCCAAAAAGTGGCGATATGATGGGTATTTGTAGGGTATGTGGCTGATGACTTTTTTAACCCAAAATTATTGAAACGAAAAGGGTTTTTAAAGGATATTCTTAGCTTTCTACCAATATAAATTATGCTTTACTTTGAATTTAATAAATAATTATTATTTGTTTTCTATTTGAATTACGACTAAAGTCTTGATTGATAGGCTGATTGAAAATCATCTACAACATTCAAACGCTATCATATTTTTTGAATTTGAAACATGTGTCACATTCTATGCTTCGTATACTATAGGATTAAAAAAAAATTGAATTTCATGAAGTTTTTAACCAAGTTAAGGTGGTTAGACGTACAAGTTTTTGGATTTTTTAAAAGTTGTAATAAAAAAATCATAATTAATTATTTACTTGGAAAAAAATTACAAAAAAATATGCATCACATTGGGACATGAGTCCTCTACTTATATCTAAAATATTATAAAAAAATATTATTATTTTATTGTGGTTAGGGTGGTTAGACAGACACCTACTTCTTATTTTTTCCTTGAAATTTAAGTACTACTGCATTAAATTTTCACCAAATAGATTTTGTTTTAAAAAAAATAAACCTAGTAGTTTAGAAACTACATTAAATTTTCTACAAATTCTATTCTTACATATTTTTTAAATAATATAGATAACTTATTCAAATTTTTGCGTCAACTTGCCTAACTCTGATTTTTCTAAATTTTTTGCCACTTAAGGGCCTATTTTTTCCATGATGATCCTGCATATACCCAACATCCAATTAAAACTTTCCAAGTGGACTAAGTTTCCATTGGTGGCGACTTAGTCTCATTTGGCTCAAAAATCAAAATAAATTTAAATTTCTTTTGGGTTTTTATTCCTTAAGACCTAAGGTCGGGTTGTGATGAGGTATTTTTAGGAATTAGGGCATAATTGTGTATAAATAAAGGTTTTTCCATCTCATTTCACTAATAATTCATTCATTCCATCAATCAATCTTTTCATTCACTCATCATTCTTCTAAAGCAAGCTAGGGTTTTGTCATTGGAAGTCATCAAGATAGCTTCCTAAGACATTCAAGGGAAGATTCTTCAACTTTTGCTGCATAAATTCAAGATCAAAAATCATGGAAAGGTATTAAATCCATTGTTGTATGCTTCATTAAATTATTTCTTCATTTAATTTAATTACCTAAAAAGGGGTTTGACCAAGTAAAACCCCCATGCCCTAACATCCAACATTTCTTTCCCTTTCATTATGTCTTTGTAGATTTAGACACTTTGAGGGTTTGAAGATCATTGAAGACTTGTTGAAGACCTCTCCTTGTTGACCAACCCAAAATATCAACAAAAAATAACTTTCAACCCCAAAAATTAGAGTTTCAGGAGCAAACACCTGTCAGAAAAGCAAGTGCAGACCTAAAGCTACAAAATATTATCCTAAGATTCCCTGAGATTCCTGAAATCTGTAGGTGGACTAAGTCACCACTCTTGACAGATTAGTCCCACTACCTGGCCTGAAAAGTGGTTTCTGCATTTTTGGATACCCATTTGGCAGATTCCTCTTCCAGACAGTTTTCCCTAAAATTGGGACTAAGTCGACCAGCTTGGCGTAAGTGTCCTAGTCAAAAACTTCAATCAATTTCTCAGGATTCTAGAATCTCTCCACACTTGATTTTAGATTCCAAGTGCACCTCTCCAATTTTGTTCAATTATTTCATCATTTACTTGCATTTTTAGGTGTTTTTGCATAACACAACTTGTGTTTTCTAGCACTTTGCATTTCTTAGGTTTAGCATCATTAAATCATTTTATTTTTATATTAGTGCATTAGTACATCATAATTAGTCATATTATATCTCATTTACATTAATTTTGATTGTAAACACCCTTGATTTTTCCCTATTCCTTCCCTTTTAGGTGAAAAACCCTAGAAGGGCAAGTGCCCAATATGGGTAGCCAAAATCTTTGTTTACATGAGTGAACCCTTGAATCATTCCCCATGGGGTGTCAGGGTTGTTGAAGGTGTATTAAGAGGTGTCAAATCCCTCTTGACACCTCTCCCTTGCATAGAGGAGAGCAACTTGCCACCACTGCAGGATGATGAGTCCTCTCCTCATTGCATGGCACATGTGCCTATTCTTAAGGCATTTGTGCCTATTCTTGTGTTATGTAGTTTCTCATCCTCATACTATATATTGATGGTTTGAGTTCTCTATTCAATGGGTCAGCTAATACAATTCTTTGCTTTGTTCACTTGTGCTTGCATTTCTATCTCCTTAATCCTCCTTGTTTCTAATATGGTATGAATGTTGGAAGGAGATAGTTGCAGGACTTTAGGTGAACCATTTTGTTGTATTTTCTAAAATTCATTTAGTTGAATTGATCCCACCCTTGGTGATTTGCATTTGAAGCCTCATATGATTGATGGCCGATTTCATTAGGCCTCTAAGTAGTGAAATCCAACATCGAAGAAGGAAATTTTTTAACATATGATCTACATTAATTTTGAGCGAATTGGATGCTACGATTTTGATAGGCTCATGTTGGGAATTTTTTGCTAAATTGTAGGATCATAATCATTGGTGGGTATATCAGTCAACTCGTGTCTAAAATCAAAGATACTAGAGGCATGTTCAAAGCACCAAGTCCTTGATTCATACCCCTCGTAACATGCAAAGTGTAGGTGACATCAATCTGAAGTCTCAATGCTAATGGAGGTGTGATCTTCAATGCATAGGGAGAGCATATATTTTTCTTAACCAAAGGGAAATGGATTGGTGTGGCTTCTTAAACCTGTGCCCTTTTTTTGAGGTTGCACCACATATATTTGTGGCAAGCCCTTGAATTTGGTGGCAGCTAAAGTTGCAGGGTGTAGGATAAATTGCAAGTTGTGGCATGCCATAATTTACAAGGTAATTTGTTGACCGTGGTAACTGCTATTTAGACTTGCAACAACCCATTCATGCCTTCAATAATTATTGCAAGCCATCAATTAGTGAACCCCAAATTTGTGAAAATATATAATTCATCCATTGCAAAAAATCACCCAAATTTGTAGCGTGAATTTAGGTCACATTGGGTGTAGATACCCCTACCCAAGGAGACACTCCTATTTTAGTTTGTTGATCGAGCCTATAAAGAATTTGTAGTTCGATTTCAGTGCTTGTAATTCATATCTCCACTAGAAAGCAGTTCAACTCATAACATTTTGTGATAATCATTAGTGGTTACATTGAGACTATAAGCTCATTCAAAGTGTTTAAGAGGGGGAAGTGCATTTTTTTTTTTTGCCATTGTAATCTACATTTCACCTTGATTCCAACAAGATTTTGGAAGGGTATATTCACCTCTCAGAGATAGGTTTACTTTTTGCTTTTAAAGTGCAACTAATTAAATTAGGTCTTATTGCATGAAATTAATTGTTTAATAACTTTTGCTTGATAGATCGAAATTGAGTACCATTTTTTGCAAAAGTGAATGGTTTTTCAATATCTATACATTGGTCAAATTTATTTTGTAAAATGCACTAAGTTATAAAGTGCCAAAATCTAGGGGGTCCTCTCTTTCAATAGTTTTGTGGGGGGGGCAAAATTTATTTTTTGCTTTGTAAAGTGCTATAGTTTTGATCATGTCACTCACACAAAATCCCTTCCATATGAGTATAATTCAAAAACCTCATAATAAATGGAAACTCAAATGTGTATATTGTGGGATGAAAAGGCATACAATAGAAGAATTTCAAATTCATGAAATTCACAAACTAAGACAACGTATTCTTGATACTACAAATGCTCTAATTGATCATTATAAAGCACTTGTAGAGAAATCTTGTCTCACTATGATATATTTTGAGACATCATCCATTGGGTATGTACATGGTAGTCAGATGACTTACTTTGAGACCCCATCATTACCTGTTGCTACATTTGAATCCATAGTTGATATCTCCATGGCTTCCAGTGATTTGTGGCAACAGGATATTACTTTTCCTATCATTTCTAATTGGGATACATATCTACCTAACATTTCATGTCTTTTCATAGAGTCCTGCATTAGTGACATGGAAGCACACATTGAGGAAACCATTCTTCTTTTTTATGAAAACTTCAATGAAGTTGCATCAACCTTGTCTTCTTTAGATATTCTTGCTCATTCCTTGCCTACATCAACTTCTATAGTGATAGGATCAAATTCTTATGGTTCTAGTTATCATCATACATCTATGATCCCTATGGTCCCTATTCCCGAATCTTTGTCACACATCAACTTTGGGTTGGAGATCATTGAGCATTCTATGAAGACATTATGGGAATCATCTACGTCTTTGGATCTTGTACATAATTCAGAGACCTTTATACTTCTTTCTGCATGTTCCTATTAGGAATGGGAAGGTTACTTGCACACTGCAATGGTTTTCCTTCTTCCTAAGGGGAGAAATGTGGTTCAACATTCATGGATTCTCTTCAAAAAATGTCGTCAAGCATCACTCGAGACTGCAAGATCCATCATCTTATTGCGGGGCTCTCTAGTCTCTCTCCTTCTCTCATATGGGGGGAATATTTCTTGTAACTTTGTGATAGAAGTAGTTCTTGGGGGGTTCTTCTTTCACTTGTACATATTTATTTTTTCTTTCTCTCTTTTGGAGGATGGTTTTTTCCCACTAGGTTTTCTATGATCTTTCTCCATTTATGAGAGTTTTGCATTGTGCATGGGTACCTAACATGGTTAGTAGTCGGGGCCCATTTCTTCATACCCACCTAAGCTATGCTTAAGGGGGGGTGTTAGTGTATTCTACCCTAGTTAGGCTAACTTAAGCCTAGTTAGGTGTTGGAGTGAACCCTTGCCTCATTCCCCATTTTGTGTCAAGGTTGTTGAAGGTGTCTTGAGAGGTGTCCAATCCCTCTTGACACGTCTCCCTTGCATAGAAGAAAGCAACTTTCCATTACTCTAGGATGAGGAGTCCTCTCCTCATTCCATGGCACATGTGCCTATTCTTAAGGCATGTGTGTCTGTTCTTTTGCTATGTAGTTGCTCATCCTCATACTATATATTGAGGGTTTGAGCTCTCTATTCAATGGGTTAGATAATACAATTCTTTACATTGTTCACTTGTGCTTGCATTTCTATCTCCTTGATCCTCCTTGTTTCTAATAATCAATTTTCATAATCTTTTCATTGAACTAGGGAATTTATGGAGTTTTCAAGCTTGTGCTTGAGGTTGCTATTATTGACAATGATGACCTATGTTTTGATAACTTATGCTCGATAAATCCTTGGTTCTAGTACCAAATGATGGCAAAGGGAAAGAAGAACAAAAAATAAAAAGCAAAAATAAATAACAAAGATAAACAACAATGTATCTATGTGTGTACCAAATTCATACAAAGTTTTGTATTAAATAAACACATAGCTACTACTCTTTTTGTGTATATAAAAACATATAATATGATGCTCTATTTTACGTTGGCAGAGATTAAGAAAGAACAACAACCTAATATCCACCTTCCTTTTTTGTTCTTCATTACTTAAAAAATAACCTTTATTCAACATTTATGATATGAAGAGAGAGAAAACAAAATTATTTACACTTAATTCCTTGGCTTCTCATAACATGGGAAAAATATGGCAAAGAATTATGCAATTAATTTCATCTTCTGCAAAGAATGGAAACGTAGATGTCGATGAGTTAAATAAAGTTGAAAAAGATATGTCTTGCATAATTGAGATTAATATTTTCAACACCTACCACTAAATTATTGATACACCTGTGATAAATCCATCTAAAACTTGAGTATGACTTTCTCTAATAATTTTAAAGAAATGAAAAAAATACTAATAATATTATTTTTTTACCTCTACAATAATCGATACCTACAATTAACTATAATTAATTGTAGTTGAGCCAAAGTTATAATAGAGTTGTCGCTAAGCAATCACATCTTTACCAAACAAAGGAAAAGAAATATTTGTGAACTGTCATCGACGCTTGTGAAGTGTATTCTATGATAAAGAATCCGAAATCAGATGGAGATGCTTGCATCCTATGAACGTATTCGTATAGAGTTCAATTATATTTTATGAGCTTTAACGACAAGTGGTTAGAAACGTGCAGGAATACACGGAGTTCCCCACTTATAGGCCTTGGAAAGTGTCCTTCATATCCTTCCACTCTTGGGTAAATGATAGGCCTTGGTGTGGTGATGTTTGTAAGAGAAAGTTTGGTTGTGGACCATTTTGTGGTTTTAATTCTTAATGGGAGGGATTAGTTTATGGACACTTTGAAGGTTTGGGTTATGATAGACCTGAATGTGAGTTTAGTTCCACTAATTTCTCACCTAAGATTCAAGTTTTATAATGTATGTGTTGATTTTGACGTTGAGGAATTTTTTGTGCTAAGATCTTATTTTTTGAAATATAAAATAGAGGTATTATAGGTATGGGAATTATCAATATTCATTTTGCTTTGAATAATAGGGTTGATAATAGTGACATGTTCTACATTTGAAGACTTCTAAATTATTATGTTTAATTTTTTGAGATAATAATTTACATAAAGTGTTGTTCTTATTTCTATAAGTTGTGTGAGGATATCATCCTTGTTTTCAAATAAGTACTAAGTTAGTTGGACCTAATATTGTATGTTGTTAAGCATGTTAGTATGACCATTCTGAATATCATTATGGTCAACATAGTCATCATTGACATCATGATGTTCAGTCATATTTTCAAGTAGAAGTTTATCCAACATAAAGATTTTTGGACATATGAGGTGCTTGGAAGAAAGGTGGTCTCTTCTACAAAATCTAAATCTCTTAGGCTAATATGTTATTTCAAGTTCTTAGGTTAAATTTAGTTGGAAGATAATTTTAGATCAAGTAGATTTTGACTAAATGAATATTTCTTGTTTAAGCTCTAATTTCTTCTATCTTAAAGGTTTGTTATAGGTATGATTTGTGGTTTGGTGTTGAATTTTTTTCTTATTTTTATTTGTTTCATATTTAAACAATAGGATGGAAAAAAAAAAAAAAATAACAATCTAGATTATTCAAGTATTTAAGTGTGTGAATGACTATAAGCCCACCAATATTTGTTTTCTAGTTGTATAATTTAGGGACCATGGTGAGGCCCTAACCACTTTTGATTATCCAAGATTTCTCATAATGGCATGAGAGGTGAGCATATATGGCATACAAACTCATTTATAGGGGCATAGAGTGAGTAACTTCTAGGGGCTAGTTTCTTCTTAGTGCATCATAAGTAAGCACAACTAATGGTTCATATATAGATTTGAACAAGTTTTCTAGGTGCCTCCTTGATATACTTGAATGTATGTGAGGTCTAAATCTATGAATACAATTCATATACAAGTATGTTCATGCACAAGTCCAATTCCACTTCACCCTGTCTCCTTACAAAAATGGAGGTCATTGTTGTGCCAAAAATGATCGTACTCCTTTAAGGTTCAATGTTTTCTCTCACCACTTTGTATTCTTCACAAGAAAATGTGGTTTAGTTTGTCCTCTAAGGTGATAAAACTATTAGACAAGCCTCTAAAGAAAAGAAAAATCAAATATCTTTATCTCCAAAATTGCCTTATATTCTAAGGAGAGAGCATACATACTTGGTTTCCTTGAGATTTAAAGGAATAAAAAGATAACAAAAAAGTGCTTTGATATTCAAGATCAATTTTTAGTGTGAGGAGAGAGAATACACACCAACTTAACTCATACACATAGGAAATAAGTTTTCTCACTCCTTAAAAAATTAAAATGTGAAACTAGTATAATGATTAAAAATATGATCTTCAACAATATTGCTACCAAAAATGATTTGGTAGTTCCAATAATTTTATTCTTGGATAGATAAAGCTTGCAAGAAAGTATGTCAATAAACAACAATAAATACATAAATAAAACCTACAAAACTAATGTTTGAAAAATTTGAGTGTTAATATCAATGATTTGAATATGGTTGTATAAGAAAATAGAGTTACCAATAGTACCAATGAACCATACCACTATGAAGAGGACAAAAAATATAAAATATAAAAAGAAAACACCCAAATTTCAATCTAAAAACTAGGAATCCATAACAACAACTAAGAAAAATTTAATTTCTATAAATTGTTATAAACTTGAGAAAAAAACATATATACCACTATAAACAGAATAAAATTATAGTTTAAAAAAAAAAAAATTAAAAATACCTTCACATGGTCAAGTTATGTTTGTTTGAAAATTACCTCCTTGATTGAAGGTAGTAATGAAGAAGAGGTAAAGGGCCAACAACTAGTTGGCAACAACTAGATAAAGACTAGGTTGAGCACCGATGTAGTAGAAAAATGGAAATTGGATGAAAGGGGTGCAATTGCATTGTTATGTGGGCGAGGACTAGGTAAAGGAATAGGAAACTAGGTGAAGGGGGATTGCAAATGGGTGAAGGTGGCTAGGCATGGTGGCAAGAGTTTATTGGTGGTTAGTTTTATGGCTGGCGGGGCCTTGACTTACAAGTTGTAAGGTAAAGTGTACCATGCATACTTTTCTCATATGCCTACAACAAAAACCTTATTTTATATTTATTTTTCAAATTTTAAACTTTTATTATTATTTATTTTCTAAAAAATAAAAAAATTAAAGAAAAAATAAAAAAAAGTTTTTCAATTATTGTACTATTCCTACATAGAGGCCATGCAACCTCTCTAAGAAAAAATATTTTTTCCTCTACCTACAAGTTTGTCCAAATATATGCCTTTTAGATCTAATGTTGAGTTCCATTTTATGCAAAAGTTCTTCAAAATGTAGGTGACTTAAAAAAAATTCAACCAAAAATCATGTGTATAACCTATTAAAATCGGGCTAACAAAACCTACAAATTATGATTAGATCAAGACTAAAGGGTCCCATCATATATGCCAAAATGTATGCATAGAATTAGAATAAAATTAAAATTTAAAATAAAGCAAATGATTAAAATATATTATTTTGAAATCAAAAAAGCCTCAAATAAATAATTAAGGTGTAATTTGTTTGTGTTGTGATAAAATGTGGATGCTCAACATTCATGCAATATTTCAATAGCATAGATGTATAGATTCTCTATATAATGGATTAACGACGAAGAGGAGGATTTTTAAAATTTTGAATAAAAAGGTAGATAGTTGAGATTGATTCTCTTAATGTGCATGATCTTTGATTTATTTTACTTTTTATATTTAAATGAATTTGCATGTATAAGTGATGAAGTTCAATAATTTGAATGAGAAGAAGCAATTGACATTTGAGAATGGTATGTGAGGATGATTAATCATTTATTTTTATAATTAATTGATTATGTGTATGGATTTTATTTGTAGAATGCATGAGGATAATTAATCGATTAGTTTCATTATTAATTAATTATGTGTGCATGGATTTTATTTGTGAAATGCATGAGAGGATGATTAATCAATTATTTACATAATTAATTAATTATTTCTGCCTAGTTTAGAAATAGAAATTGATAAATTAATAATAGATGTGAAGTGATGCAAGAGAATAAAGATGATAATTAATTAATTAAAAGATGAATCGATTGAAAAAAATTAATTCAGAAAATATTAACTAACAAAATGTAATAATAGTAAGGATGGAGCATGCGAGCCAAAAAGGGAGTGGGAAAGGAATTTCAAATTCCTTTGGTGATGTTGAGGATGAAAGTTCTGAATTAGAGAATGAAGATGAGGATGGTGGTTCATTGGGGGTTTGGTGGCCTACTTTGGTGGACTCTCATTTGGTTCTTTCCAGGCTGTCTCCAAGTCTTTAGGGGGCATTTGATGTCTCTGCTATTTGGTTTGGGTTTGTGGGAGCCCTTTTTACTGCCTTCTTTCCATTTCTGTCTGGTGGTCTGTGGTGGATGCCTTTTGGGGGAAATGGTGAGGTTTGTTTGGTGTTTCCTTCTCTTTTGGTATTTTCTCTCCTATTTGTGAGTGTTGTGCCTTGCACCCGATCATGCTCTCTACTACACAACCTATTTTTCTTGGTTCTTGCCCCTACTATGGTTGGGTGCTTTTGGGTTGCCTTTTGTGTTAGTTCTTAGCCTTGTTTGGGCACCCTATGTTTATTTCCTTCTACATGTTGGAGTGGTGTTCCCTCTCTGGTTGTTGTGTTATTGATCTTCCCTTCTACTAGTTCATCCCTCGCGGTTGGGGTTTGCTTTTCTACTAGCTGGTTGGCCTTGGGTTGGTTGTTTAGCCTTTGCTCGGGCTTCTATTTTTCTTTGGGTTTCTCCTCTCCTACGTTGGTAGTTGATGTGCCTTGTTCCGTGGTTGGGAGGCTGAGCCCCTATTTTGTTCTGCAACCCCTTTCTTTTTCTCTCAAGATATTGGTTGGGGACCATGGTATAGCTGGGGGTTGTGATTTTTTAGGGTTCTGCTTCTCTTTGTTGGTGTTTCCCAGTTAGTGTTCTTTAGTTTTCTTTTTCTGGAGCAACCTTCTACTTTTTGGGTGTCTATTGGGTTTGTGCTTTTGGCCTTTGGTGTGGTTCTCTCAGTGAACTACAGATCTGCCTTCACCCCTTTGGAGATTGGCTTTTGTTGGTAGTTTAGAATGTTCCTAAGGGGTGGAAGATCCCCTCTCTTGCTTCAAATTGGTTTGTGTCTTGCTTTGGTACCCTCCAGCTTGATCTACTTGAGAGTTTCATGTTTAGCAATGCTTTTTCCTATTGCCTTGCTTCTCTAGCACCGGTGGTTTGGGGTGTTGAGTTTTTTTGGGCTGTTTTGTTGAAGGTGGTGGATGTTTTAGCTCTGGAAAGAGTTGTGTATGAGATCATTTTGGTTATTGTAATGAGCCTAGCTCAATCTTACCTTAATTTCTTCAATTTTTTGCCATTCAATTTTGTCAAATAGTTGGTGTGCAATTTTTTTTTTGTTGGTTTGAAGTTTGAAGTTTGAAGTTGATGCTTGAATTGAATGTTAAAATGATTTGAAAGCTTTAAAAGACTTCTACAATGTCTAAGCAAGGATCTAAATGCAATGCAACTCTTTTTTTTTTTTTTTTAAATGCATATAGATGAAAAGCTACACGAAGAAAATGCATCTACAACCAATTGACATTTTGTCAAACACTTGGAATGCATACTAATAAGTTGAGTACAAATGGTATTAAAATTCTCAATTGCAACAATATATGACTAGCAACTTATATCTCCTTGATTGCAAAGAAATTTCCAATACAATGTTCATATAAATTGGCCAAGACTCTTGGCATTTACATTGATATCAAAATATGACAATGTTGGTATGGATGCGCACCTACAGCTGCAACACTAACTATCCTATATGCAATGATATTGTGAAAAAATCATAGAGGAACCTGATTGTTTGATAGCACCCTTGATGATAGTTGATGAAGAAATCAATAAACATGGACAATGATCAATCTCCAAGATAAATCGACCCTCCAATCTAGTCACCCCTATTCTGGCCAACAAGGGAAATATAAAATAATATTCAACAATTCCAAGCCTTCTCAAGTCCCAAACACCATCCCCATGACTCTAGGAAAGGTGTGCTCAAGTTAAGAAGAAGGATTGATGCAATGCAAAGCTCCCACAAGAAAAATGAGTCTCCCTATGGCGTCCTTCAATGACTGCAATTTTATTCCAAATTGCTGCTACAAAAATTAGAGCACTTCTCCAATGCAAAAATTGCCAATGAGATGTCCAAATTAGTGCCAAGATGATGTGCCAATAAACTCCTAAGCAATCTCCACAAAATTGGCCCTTGGACACTAATTTTGTCCAAATGAGATGATTGAATTATCACCTCCACAATTGCAACCCTTCCTCGGCTATGCTATCAATGGGAGTTCTCATTCCCAAAGACAACATTTGTTGATATACTACAAAAACCTTTGGCTCCACAAGATGCTCATCAAATAGAAATATCAATAGCTGGATGATGAGAAGCAAGCCAACAACATCTATTTATACTTTTTTCCCTCAAGGGGTCAATCCCTTCTAGAAGCTTCCAAAATAAACAATATAATATTATATTATATTTAATTATAATATAGAAATATAACATCATAAAGTGCAAATATAAAATTATAACACAATATGTTATCTAACACAATGTGTTATCCAACATCCTAGATATGCAAAGAAATAATTATCCAAGCATCCAATCAGCCAACCAACACCTGGGTAACTACCAAGAGGACCCTCTATCCATGCCCTATTAGCCTACGAGGGCCACTGATAAGCCAATCATGCTAATATATGAATGTCTAACTAGAAGGGGAAATTACAATTATGTTGGTCTTTTATGGCTTGCTTGCTCTTGTTGTGGCTAGCTTGTTGAAGTTTTCTAAATTTTGGAATGGGATGTGCCTGGTTGCTCAAGGGAGTCTAGTTTTTCAACTCTTGGTTGGTTTCAATGGCTTCCTTCTAGTACCAATTGCTCATGATTCCAAAGGATGAGGCGATTTCTCTTTCTACTAGAGTGTTGGCTTTCTATTGGGTTCTATATTTGGAGTCTTCTATTGAGGTGGAGGCTACTCCTATTGAGGTAGAGGCCTCTCCTTTTGAGGTGGAGGTTGAGGATGTAGTTATGGTGGGAAGTTCTTTCTTCTTTCTATGGTTCTTGTTGAGGTGGAACACATATGGTTAGGAGAAGGGTGGATCTTATGGAAAGGGCTTTCATTTCATTCTCTTCTATGGAGGGGAGCTCTCTCTTATTGTGGCGGAGTTAGAGTTGATTTTTTGGGTTGGTTGGTGTTATTGGGGCCTTATGATTTGGGTGGTATTTTTGTATTTGTCTCTTGATGGATCTACCCTCTCCTTTAGTGGTGGGAAGGAAATTTGGCCATTAGAGGTTCTTAATTAAAAATAAAATACATTTATAATCTACAGATGAAATCTCAAAAATCATTAGTTCACATCATGCTCAAATTCTTAATAGTTTCATCGCTATAGGTGTTAGAAATTGAATTTTTGGTCAAAAATATTGATTTCAATGGCTCACATTGGCCAAAAAGTGAGACACTTTATTGTGGGATCACCCATAAATAAATAAATTAGTCAGTGTGGTGATTCTAGAGGGAATTAGCTTGGATAAAGTAATGTGCATAATTGACAATAAAAGATGGTAATTTAGGTGTCTACAAAATCTATTGGTAATGAATCAATACAAGAGCAACTAAGACATAAACTCAAAAAATGACACAAGCTAGACCATCAAAACTTGAAGTTCTTTTCATTCAAAATAAAAATGCAAAGAGGATCGATCCATATTTTTGTTCACACAAAATGGGGTGTGTTTCATGTGAGACACAACACAACTTAACCTCACTAATTTTAAGTTTGGAGAATGGAAGCTAATGCTTAAGTCCAATATGTGCTACTAAACCATGGACCTAAGAATAGGTACATCAAGGATGGAATTTAGATTTACTAGAATATAACTCAAAATAATTCAAATTTAGGTTGAATGTCAACTCTGGTATATAAATACACCATTTAAACACTAGATTATTACAATAAGGACAAAGAAAACAAACCATTGATCTATTGATTCACTTGTGATTATTCCGTCTATGATCTAGATGTAGCTCATTCTCCAACAACCAACACATTCATACTTGAACTATATTATGATTGTTTGGAGTTCTTAATTCAAATATCATTTTGAATTTTTTTTCAACTCAAACTTAAAAACACCCATTTACTATTAAAATGTTCAACCATTAAATATTGATACACTTTTGATCAATCCATCAACAACCTGAATGTGACTCATACTCCAATAATTGTAAAACGAATAAAGAAAAATACCAATAATATAATGCCTTCACCTCTATAATAATCAGTATCTCTAGGAAAGGAAAATAAACATTTGTAACTGTCATTGACACTTGTGAAGCGTCTTCAATGATAAAGAATCCAGATTTGTAATTCCAGCAAGCTTTGGACAGAGTTATTTAGATAGAGGTGCATGCATCCTATGAACGTCTATTATAGACGACAATTTTATTCTATTTTCTTTAATGAAAAGTGGTTAAAAAATGTGCAAGAATATGGTTCCAAAATATGATGTCCTGGTTATAAAATTTGCATAGTTCATTTTACATAGCGACAACAGCTGTGCAAGTGAAAATAAAAGAAATACATACCACACAACCAATTATATAGCAAATTATTATTAAATTTTGAAATGGGTGAGAGATAACGTGTTGTATTAACAGCTTGTGTGTTGAATACAATAATCATACAGCAGATTAAAAAAATTTAAAATGGCTGGGAGATAATATTATTTAAAAATAGTTAGCAGTTTGATTACCAAATATAATAATAATAATGAAATCTTTTAAATATAAATAAATAAAATGTTATGATAATTAAATGGTATTTATTATGATATTGTTATCCGGATTCAATCATGTTGTCAAATTTATTGACCCATGTTCTATGAGTCGGGTCAATGAGTTTGACTCAAAAAATTAGAAGGTTGAATCTTGATAGCAATATCATAATTTGACATGCTATGAAAAATACCGCCTACTTATCAATAAATGGTATTTGTTTTTATATATTTTTTAATTAATATAATAAATTTATTTGATGATTAGTTTTAATATTATTTAAAAAAAAATTAAATTGACTTCAATATTTTATCAACCAACTGAAAATCAATTAGAACAAGAAAAATATCATTTACATATTTAATAAATTAAAAATATCTCACAACGTACTCTAAAATTAAAAATTAATTCCCACAAAAATCTACAATTATAAACTAAGCAAAGAATTAAATAACACTATTGTATTCTCTTCTTATAAAACCATATAAAGAAATCCTAAACAAAACTTGTTGGGCTTTAGGGGAGAGGGGCCTATAGTGGAGCACCCTAACTTCACCTTTCTCAAAATCCTACGTGGAAATTTCAAATCACTCCCAATTTTGTACAATAGTTTATTTGACAACTCACGTGCTTCTATATTTCGTTTTAGGGTCACATCATCAATATGATGCCACATCAACATGCTTTTTGTTTAGATATCAAAAAAAGGCCCAAAAAAAAGTAAGACCGATAGTGGTGCACTAAGTCATGTTTTATTGGTGCACTGATGTGGCATCACATGATTTGTCAGTTTGTGTATTTTATGGATAAAAAGTGTTTTACAATTAGATATCAAGGTGCTTCACTATGGGACCCACTAATGACTACTTCTATCCCCACTATTGAACCCCACTCCACTATAGACCCCTCTCCCCTAAATCATCCTAAAAGAATCTTAAACAAATCAATAAGCGCTAATTCAGAAATCAGCACTTGATTTGTCCTAAAAGCATGACTAAAAAACTATCTCAAATTAACGTAGACACTGGACACAACATCAGTTATCCAACACAATTGTTTATGTATTCTAATAATAATATGACATGGTAATATTCTAATTTAATATATTGAGAGAGATTCAAAATATGTCTCTTTTCTATTGTTTCAGTGTACCCAATCTTGTTGTCTGTTATATTCCAGAAATTGCTTAGAGAAATGTAACTTCCTTATGTTAAGACAATTATTATTTTTATACAAATAGTTGTTTGTTGCTTTGACTCGTTAAGAAATCTCCATTGGGATTAGCCCAAAACACAAATATGATGATAAACATCTTACTAGCATGGCTCATCTACAGTTAAATTAAATATTTTTCAATGAAAGGAGACTATACTTTTCAAAGTCAATTTCATGCTCTAATAATGGAGCAATTACATAGTTCATGGGAATAATATTGAATAGATCATAGGCCAAGGCCCATGTGTAAGTGTGAGCACAGTTAATACAGATTTCATGCATTGAAATTGTTGGAACACAGAAAAAATACACATAATCCTCCAAAGAATGGAAGGAGAAACTACACCACAAAGAAAACCCAGGCGCTCAATTTCTCTGTTTGCCTTCGTTTCATTTCTTTGTTTGCTTCCATTTCAAGCGGCATTCTACCTACAATTGCCTTCTGATGGAAAGGAAGAAATAATAAAACACAGAAAAACCGAGTAAAATAGAGCAAAACAAATTATTACTACATCAATATCACAATCAGATTTTGTTCATCTTCAACTTCCTTAAGTCGAAAACAGATACAAATCCTTATTTTATAAAGATCTTGTGTAGATCGGAAGGCAACTATGAATTTTTTAAACTGTAGAAATTAAAAGCTAAAACGTAGTTTATCACTGCAGTGAATTTTGTTTAAAAAAAGGGGTAAAAACTTTATTAAAAATTAGAACAAAGCATTACATAATAGTAAAGGGCCAAAGTCCCAGGAACCAACAGAAACCACAAGAAAAGCCAGGAACAAAGTGACCCTTCCCCAATACCACTTCCATCCTCCGCAAGAATCTTTTCCAAATTCTGACATAACTCATGGGAAATCTGCTCCCACCCATCAATCTTCCCACCATCTATATTCTCTGAAGCCCATTTGGCCAGACAATTAGCTGCCCTATTCCATTCCCTTGGAATATGGACATAAGACACCGACTCCATCAAAGAGCTAACCTATAATATCTGTTGCACCATCATAGCCAACTGCCAGCTAACATCAGAAATCTTCTTTACATGAAGTAAATTGACCAAGACCTAAGAATCAGACTCACAAATAACTTTACGCCACCCTAAAGCATACGCCCGCTTCAGGGCATAGAGGATAGCCAAGCCTTCCATCCTATTGACAGTTTGTATTCCTTCATTAGCAGAAAAAATAAAAACCACTAATCTAGTAGAATCCCTACCAACCCTGCCAATCCCAGCGGGTCCAAGATTTCCCCTAGGTGAGTCATCCGTATTAATTTTCAAAAAGCCAGCAGGAGGGGGCGACCAACTCCCCACCCTTTGAACTTTTTGCTTCACACGCCTACCTCTCCTAATGCAAGCAGAAGTTGAAGATAGCCCCTGAATTCCCAACCGATCAACCATCTCAGCATCCCCTTTCTCTAACGGCAACATAATCTCACCTTTAGCTTCGACTGTCTCCTGGATCATTCCCACAATTCTAAACCAAACCTATTGAATCCCCAATTTTTCACCCCGAAAGATTCTTTGATTCCTTTCTAGTTCCAAACTTGCCAAAGTAGAAAGATGGGACCAACATACCAAACATCCTGCAAGAAAGAGGCTAAGGAGGGGGGGCCTCCCCAGACTAATCCAAAACTCAACTAGGGAGGAGGCATGAATGCAAGGGATTTTCCAAACACCCCACCATAAATGCCAGAGTTGTAAGGTGATGGAACAACGAAAGAGTCCTCCTCCCCACACCCATAGAGAACACACCTAGATGGGCCTAGAAAACCTCTCTTCCGAATATTGTCCCAAGTCAAACATGTATTCCAAGCCAAAGTCCAGATAAAGCAATTACACTTTGCCAAGAAAACTTATTCCAAAATTTCTTCCACCAATGAACCTCCACCCCCTCAATCTATTGGGAAAGCAACTCCTGATACCCAAAAGAAACAGTGTAAGCACCCTTGGGGTTAGGAGACCAAGCCAACACATCCTCATCCATGAGGGAGCTACAACATCGACAAGAAAGAATGTAATGAAGCTCAATGCACTCCTCCTCCATACCAACAACATGCCATTCCTCTCGATTCTTCCATCTCGCCTCCACCAACTGCCCCTAAAAGGAAAGAGACTTAAATTCGCACACCCTTGACCATCTTGCTTCACAGAACCTCTGGCACAATGTAAGCAAATGAGGATACTGAGAAACAATGGGAGGGTGACCATCCCAAGCATCATGCCAAAAATGTGCCTCAGACCCGCTCTTGCAAATCCAAAATAAGCCACCCTTAATGAGTGCAACCCCTTTCTTGAGAGTATTCCAAATCATAGATCCCTCCCCTGTCAAGCTATAATGAGGGATATCACTCCGAGGAATCCTTGGGAAGTACTTTTGAGTCAAAATTTTGGCCCACACCCAGTCCTGTTCCACACACCAATGCCAATACAATTTAGCAGCCAGAGTCATACCAGACAACAATGACTGCCTTAACCCAAGACCACCAAACTGTTTTGGGCTACAAACAACATCCCATCTAACAAGGCTCCACTTGGAAGATAATAAACTACCAGCCCATAAAAATTGTCTTGCTAAGGAATCAGGATCCCTAACAAAGCCCATCGGCGCCACCTAAATCATACACTTATAAAGAGGGAGAGCCTGAACCATAGATCTGAGCAACTGAACCTGACCCGCAAAAGACAGCCAGCGAAGGGTCCAATGAGTGACTTTGACACAAAAAATTTTCAGAATAGCCTGCCAAGAATCCCTAGACTGCCTACCAACTGAAATAGGAATCCCAAGGTAGGTCATCGAGAGATCCCCAATTTGAAATCTAAGAATATGAGCAATTCTCCTCTTAATGGAGTTCGGAGTATTGAAGAAAAAAATGGAAGACTTGCCCTCATTAATTAATTGGCCTGATGCAACAAGATAAACATCCAACACCTTGCGCATGTTTGAAGCCTCCCTAATAGTAGCCATGCCCATCAAAATAGTGTCATCCACAAACTGTAAGTGAGACTGCACTAGTAAGCCACCTCCCCATTGCCATCCCTGAATGAAACCCCCCTCTACATTCCTTTTTATCAATCGACCCAAACCTTCCACCAAAAGAAGAAACAAGTAAGGAGAGAGGGGGTCACCTTGCCTTAAACCCTGAGAAGCACCAAAGAGTTCAGAGTGCTCCCCATTAATCAAAACAGAGAAAGAAACCGAAGTCACACAACTCATAACCCAACAAATCCACTCCTCCTTAAAACCAAAGGCCCCTAGAACCTTTCAGAGGAAGGACCATCAAAATTTGTCATAAGCCTTAGCCATGTCCAGCTTGATGAACTTAGCCTTATCTTTGGAGTTGGCCATAGAATGAATAGTCTCAGTAGCAATAACCACCCCATCCAAAATTTGGCAGCCCGCCACGAAACCACTCTGTTCCTCATAAATCAGCAGCGTAAGCCACTTTTTTAACCTATCAGCAATCAACTTAGAGATAATTTTATAAATAACATTGTAAAGAGAAATGGGGTGAAATTGACTAAACCAATCAGCCCCATCACCCTTGGGGATGAGAGCAAGGAAGGTAGAATTTAAGGCCTGAAGCATTTGCTTATTCTTTTGAGACTCTTGAACGACTGCCAATAAATCAAGCTTGATAATCTCCCAAAATTCCTGGAAGAACTCAATTGGGAAACCATCCGGACTAGGAGCTTTACCCTTCTTCATCTGGAAAATAGTCTTCTCCAGCTCCTCCAATGAAATATCACTCATAAGATGCTCTTTCATCTCCCAAGAGACCAAAGAAGGAATACAAGAGAGGAAATGAACCTCTTCAACCGAGTCCCCCTACGAATCCTCCTTGAATAAAGAAGGAAAATACTGCACAACTTCATTTGAGATATCCTGAGTAGAAGAAAGAACCTCTCCCCTATCAGTCACCAAAGCCGATATAGAATTACCATGATGTCTAGCCTTCACCGAATTGAAGAAGAAGGTTGTATTCTTGTCTCCCTCCTGAAGCCACTCAATCCGAGATTTTTGTTTCCAGTAGATTTCCTCCCTTAACTCCCACTCCTCCAGAGCTTTCAAAGCCCTAGCCTCATCCTGTAACAAGTCCTCAGACACCCCATCCTCCCTAATCAACCTAGTAATACCATTCAATTCAGCTTGTGCAGCATGCTTCGCATGGTAAATGTTTCCAAAGCATTGTCGGTTCCACCATTTAAGCTGATACTTAACATATTGAAGGAGCTTAGCAAAATTATACATTGCAGTACCATAAGCAGGTTTACCATACCTCCACCATTTAGCAACTCAACCATAAAGGTCAGGGTCTCGCAACCACATTAGTTGGAATTTGAAGGTAGGCATCTGAGGCATCTAAGCAGAAGAGATAACTAGCTTTATAGGCCAGTGATTCGAACCTCTCCAATCTAATATCTCAGAACTAGAGGACCACATTCCCCCAACCCAAAACTAGGAGACCATGAAACAATCCAGTCATTCAACAATGCAACTATCTCCCACACTTCTGTTGTTCCAAGTAAATTGAGCATTGCAAGGTTTGATATCCACAAGATTGAGAGCCGATATATTGTCCTAAAACAAAAATGCAGAAGGCTCTAGTCTTGCAATCCGTTTCTTAGTTAATTCAGTAATAGCATTAAAGTCACCTGCAATGATCCATGGCAAATAGGGAAATAGGCTACGAACAAAACAGATATTTTTCCATAAAAGAAGTTTACCTGGAACCCAATAGGAGCATAAACATTGGAGAAAAAAACACACTCTCCTGACTTAGGACACAAAGCAACCATGGATAAAGAGGACTTGAAGGATAACCACCACAAAGGCTGAATCTTCCGAGGGTTCCAGAAATAAGCCACAACCCCCGAGGATGCCTGAGCCCCAATACACTGGCATTGACCATTCTTCCACAGCTTAGGCGCTAAACCCATCATACACTCAACAGATAACTTGGTCTCCTGAAGAAAAAGAACATCAGGAGAATGACTTCTTACCAACTCACAAACAACCTTTTGTCTATGGCCACTGTTCAAGCCCCTTACATTCCATGAGATAATGATCATTTCAAAGGAGTCAAAAAATGAGAATCCAAGGTCTTAACAGACCCTGACTACACTAAAGTATTCCCCATCATCTTAATCTTTTCCAAATCTTTCTTCCTGCCAAGTTTAGCGCTTTTCTTTGACCCCCCCTTCTTGCCATCCTTTTGCAAAATGCCCAGTTGAGGAGAAGGCTTGCTACTCTTAGCCACATCTGATCCAACATTTCGTGCAGGAAAAGAAGTGCCTCCATCCCCCTACCCCATCTCAACATTTGGACCCGATATCATCTGAGCCCCAACTTGCACATCAGTAACCATAGGCATGGCAGAATCCTCCTGTGGAGCAGGAGGAGGAATGGAAGTGTGATCCTCTAGGCTAGAACCCACCACACTCGGATCCACACTAATTAACCCTGGATTAACTTCTTGCTGACCCAAATCATCCAGGACCTCAAACCTGTTAAAAGTATCCTCATCTTGTCTCTCCATCAAAGTCCTCTTTTGACCTCTATTCCGGTTACGAGCCTTAATAAGAACATAACATTTTGCATCCGCCTCCTCAATAGAAACAGGATTCTTCCCCTTATCAGCATTAGGGGTGTTATGAGGAGGACGTGGAGGCTGAGGCACCATAGGCTTAGCCTTCAAGCATCTACGCAATAGGTGACCATATTCATGACAGAGGTGACATCGAAAAGGAAGGGTCTCGTAATCCAATTGCTGCACCCAAGAATGGGAACCCACACACATATCCAAAGCATCTATCAAAGGTCTACTCAAATCAATTTCCACACAAATTCGAGCAAAAGTCATTACTTTCTTACCTAGGGTTTGAGTCGAAGTCCCCACCAGCTTCCCAAGCATCGAAGCAAGCATGTGCAAAACATCCTCACGACAACATTCAATTGGAAATCTGGGCAACCGAACCCACACCGGAACACGATTTGGAAGCTCCTCAGAGGGATTAAAGCCTACATGCCATGGCTTGATGAACAACCCAACCTGGTTGTGAAAATAGGCCCCCCCCTCAAAAACCCTATTGCGATCAGCCAAGCAGATAAATGTGACCATGAAAAAATTATTTGCGAGCAGCGTGACCTCCATTTCACCCTCTGGCTCCCAAGTCCTCCGAGCCCAAGTTTCCAAAAATTTTAGAGACACTCTCATTCCCAAAAAATTGAATACAAAGAATGCTTTGAATAATATTCAATATCCTCAGCAATCATCTCAAACGAAATCACCAATTTAGGTCTCTCTTTGCAACGCTCAAGGCAGCCGTTAATCTTTGAGATCCGAGATCCACCAAATGAATTTGATTCCATAGACCCTATATTCAGAGAGAAGAGGGTGTTTTCAAAAACCCTCGCTCCTTGTCTTTGCAATTTCAAGCCCACTGCAGCACAAAAATCCATGTCGGGAGCAACCCTAGATGGCTCACCCTAAGACATAGCCACCAAAAGGCTCGGGACGGGCATGCACAAGAAAGATCCGGCCCCAGGCACATCAGATCAGAGGAAACCCTCACGCGTAGGAAAAATGGCCAAACACAACCAGGTTAGAGCTTCAAGGGATAGCCGCAGCAAAAGATTAACCCCCCCACAGAACGAATCAAACACCCACCCCAACCTTCGCACAAATAGAGAAAGCAAACATGAGCTAGGGCTCAGATGCCCTAGCTCAACTCCTTGCAGTTTTAGACTGAAACGCCATCCAATTCTAATATCTTATTGTCTATTCTTTTCAAATTAATTATTAAGGTTTGAGCCTTGGTTATTGGTACTATAGGCAAGAAGCCCTACCAATTCACCAAGGAACCTCCCCTTAATATGAGGGTAAATAACAAACTCCATTGTTGACATGGTAGAGAATGACCCCGCGAGGTTTGAACCTTGGTTGTTGGCTCTACAGGAAAGAAGTCCCACCATTTCACCAAAGGGTCGCCCCTATCACTACAGTGAATAAATTCAAACTGTAGATTGCATTATTCGAAAAACTAAACCAATGAAAAACAAAATTAAATCGATGTTATCGCCATTTATCTCCACCGCACACATGCTAGGAGAAATTATTCGTTATCTCTAACACCCCCCCTAATTTCTACCATTGATTATTTCACCATTTACAATACCCAAACTCTGTCTTAAATGTTCAAATACATTTTTGCTAATGCTTTGGTAAATATATCTACAAACTAATTTCAGATCTACAAATTTTGAATTGAATTTCACCATCATTCACCAACTCTCTGATAAAGTGACATCTTGCATCAATCTGCTTTCTCTTCTTGTGAAAAACATGATTCTTTGACAATGCAATTGTTGATTGGTTGTCACAAAAGATTGTTGTTGGTTCCTCTTGAACTTGCAATAGATATATCAAAACTTTCCTCATCCAAATTACTTGGCATGCTACTGATGTGGCTGCTAGATATTCTACTTCAATTGATGAAAAAATCACTATGGGTGGCTTCTTTTATGCCCATGAGAGTACACCTATCCCACAATGAAAAAAATATTCAGAAGTACTCTTCCTATCATCAATGCTACCTACAAACTCATTATCAGTATAACCATTCAAACAAAAATCATTAGTTTTGGAATACATGATTCTATATCTTGTTGTTCCTACCACATATCTCAATATCATCTTTCCTACTTGTCAATGTGATTCTTTTGGTGACTCCATGAATCTTGATATTAGACTAACCCCATGCATGAAGTCTAGTCTTGTAGCTGTAAGATACATCAAACTTTCAATTAGTCTTTTGAATACTGCAGACTCAACATTAGGCCCTTTGTGTTCTTTGCTAACTTTAATGCATGTTGCCACTGGTGTAGATGTTGGATTAAAATTCAACATTCTAAATATTTTCAACACATCCTTTGCATATTTTGATTGACTAATGAAAATTCCTTTATCTGATTGAACAACTTCAATGCCCAAAAAATACTTCATCAAACCTAAATTTTTCATCTCAAATTCTTTTTTCATTGTTGATTTTAATGTGTCTATAGACAAACTTCCAGTGAAAAGTAAATCATCAACATATAAACACACTATCAAAATCTAACCTTCTTTTTTGATCTTTGTGTACAATGTTGGCTCACTCTTGCTTCTATTGAATCTATTACTATGCATGTATAAATCAATCCTACTATACCAAGCTCTTGGTGCTTGTTTGAGACCATAGAGCACCTTCTTCAATTTGTAGACCATTTCTTTGTGTTCATGCACTTCATAACCTAGTGGTTGTTTCACATACACTTCTTCTAGAAAACCATTCAAAAAAGTTGATTTGACATCCATTTGAAAAACTTTATAGTTATTTTGTGTAGCTATTGTTAAAACCATTATAGCAATATCAAGTCTGGCAACTAAAGAAAATGTCTCATTATAATCAATTACATAATGTTGCACAAAACCTTTTACTACTAACCTTGCCTTGTATTTCTCAATCTCACCTTTTGCATTAAATTTGGTTTTATAAACCCATTTCAATCTAATTGATCTGGTGGATATTTTTAGTGAAATTTGAAGTTTCTCATTTGTCTCCAAAATCTGCATCATCATAAAGAGCTCGGCGTCCTATTCCAACGCAACTCGAACGGAGCAAAAAGGAGTCTGTTTGTGCAAGTTATGGCCAGTCAAACCTTAGGTCAAACTGGGATCAGGGGCATCTAGGAAGCGAAAAAAATAATGTCATCAAAAGTTGTCAAAGTTGGCATCATCGCGAAGAGCTCGTCGAGACGATTCCGATGGCGTTCATTTCATCGAAATCCGACATCGTATGCTCAACTTATTAGTGGTCAAAGTTTGCAGTTGACTTTTAAAATGGGCCAATCAGAATCTGACATGTGGCATCCACGTCAGCATTGTACGGACCCAATTTGATCATGACACATGTCCATCTGTACACAGTCAGCATTCACGTGGCAAGTACAGTGGACGTGCAGTCAGCAGTACGGTGTCCAGTCAGCAGACATTTGGCTTCCACGTCATTGCACAGTGGGATTCCAATCAGTAGGGCCAACGAATTGTCTTCTGCCATGTGGCACCATTCTTACATCCTCCCTGTAGGTTGAATTTGTTTGTTGTTTTGTTTGTTAAAAGGATGTTTGGGGGATTTGATCCCCCACCACTCATCACTGAAACATCCGCTCTAGCCGTTACACCAAGCCAATGCGCTTTACCATATGGGGTGACAGGTTTCTTTTGTTATGTTGGTTGGTGGAGTTAGAGGATAAAACGTGGCCGGCGGGTTTGGAACTGCCGACCACACATATGTCAAAATGTTTATCCACCAACACACCACCGATAATATTTAATATTATTAGGTGTCTTTTATTTTATTGTATTAACTAGCCCGAGGCCTTAACAAAATAGGCTATTTTTATTGTAAACCACCTAACTAATAGCCTTCAAATGGCTATGAACTAAATTTTAAATAAAACAAACAAAAGCCCGAAAGAAATAAGTAGAAGGGCTTAATTAGGATTATTTAATAATCCTAATAAGGGAGATATGATATAATGTGGTTATTTACAAGATATTATGCAAAAATGAGGAGATTATATAAATCTTATGGTTTTCACCAAATTGGGTGAAATTTTTGTATTTAAAGGGGGTGAATGGGTGAGAGTAAAGGGAGTAGAAGACTCATAATTTTCAAGGAAAAATGGTGCTAGGTGATATAGAGAGGAGTTCTAGGAGATTCTTGGAGCCATTTTCGTACATCAGGGTATGGCTATGCTACCGAAGTGCTAGAAGAAATGGTTTTGGCACAGTTGTAATTCTAATTTTGGAGATTAATCGGATCAGTCTCACTCCATTGGAGCGGACCTGGAGACGTAGTCACGATTGTGGCGAACTCCGAAATCAAATTATGTTTTCATCTCTCTCTTTCTTTCTCTCACTTTCTTTATTCTGTTGTTATCACCTTGTCATTTTAATTATTGTAATTATTTCCATGAGTTAATATTGTTTTAATTAACTTGGAATAATCATTGTAAAAGTTAAGCATTTCAATACTGCAAATGGTCTAGATCCTATACAGATCACCAATGCAATCCTTACCTTCAAGTAAATCAACTAGCTCCCATGTGTGATTTCCTTCAATGGAATTCATCTATTTATCCATAGCCTTGTTCCAATGATCCTCCTTAACTGCTTCTTCAAAATACACAAGATCATGAGAGAATAAGTAAAATTTGAGCATAGGTCCAAATTGTCTTCTCCATGATTATAGATCTCTTTCAAACTTCTCACTCTTTTACCTTTATATTTTGACCTTAATGAGGCAAGAGTAGGATTTGATTCATCACTTACTTGTGAATTAGGAGTAGGATGATGTGCATGACTTGATAATTCGCATTGTACAACATTTCATGGAGTTCTTGTTGGTGTGTTTGTTCCTTCTTAAGGATTTGATTGATCACCTTGCATAATTTTTTCTACAGATTCTTCCTCATTTTGTGTTATTGATGCTCCAATTGTGATTGATTTTTAAATGCTTCCATCCCATGTTTCTTCTTCCTTAAATTTGACATATTTGCTAACAATCACTTTCTTTGAAATGGGATTATACAATTTATATGCTTTAGATTGTTCACTATAACCAATGAAAATACATTTCTCACTTTTATCATCCAATTTCCTTCTCAATTCATATGACACTAGAGAATATGCAACACATCCAAAAATTCTCAATTGAAATACACTATGCTTCTTACCATTCCATGCTTCTTGTGGAATTTTTTCCTCGACACTCTTTGTAGGACTTATGTTCAAAATCTATACTACAAAAACTAGTGCTTCTGCCCAAAAATCATTAGACAAGTTTTTTTCCTTCAACAAGCTCCTAGCCATTTCCATTATGGTTCTATTCTTTTTCTCTGCTACACCATTTTGTTGTAGTGTGTACCTTGTTGTAAATTGTTTCTCGATCCCATAATCTCTACAAAAATCTATAAATTTATTAGAACTATACTTACCACATCTATCAAATCTTAGTACTTTGATATATTGTCCACTTTTCTTTTCCACCATAGACTTGAACTCCTTGAATTTACTGAAGGCGTCAAACTTTTGCCTGAGAAAATACACCCAATTCTTCTTGCTAAAATCATCAATGAAGGTTAGAAAGTAAATACTACCTCCAAATGATTTATTTTACATTGGTTCATGTATAAATCATTATGAACTATCTCCAATAATACCCTTGCTCTATAGGAGGTTCCTACAAGAAAACTCTCTTTATGTTGTTTTACCAAGATGCAACTCTCACATGAATTCGTTGGCTACTCTATAGGAGGAAATCCTTTAACCATTTGTTTCTTTTGCAACAAACTCAAACCTCCAAATTATAAATCCCCATACCTCAAATGGCATAACCAAGATTGGTCTAAACATATAGTTTTGAAATTGGCTTCTTTAGCTCCTTGGAAGGACATAATTTGAAGGGGAAAAACTTGATTCTTGGTCATCTCCACTCTTGCAATCAACCCATCATTTGGAAATCTATCCAATATTGCGCAAAAATTGTCCATAAAAGATACCCTATACCCCTTTTATAATAGTTGTCCAACACTCATAAGATTATGCTTTAGTCCAGGTACAAAATAAACATCAGGAATAAATTTTCTTTCACCATTTTTTGCAAAACGTTTATTGCTCCTTTACCCATTACAACCACTTTATTATCATTTCCCAATTTCACTGCAGACTTTATAGAATCATCAAGACTAGCAAATGAATCTTTATTCCCAGTCATATGGTTACTAGACCCACTATCCAAAAACCAAATATTTCTAGTGCTCTCTTGAGAAACATTACATGTGATGAACATACTCTTAGAATTAAATCTAGATCTATTTGTATAGTTACCATTCTGCTTATCCAAATCTCCTTGTTTCTTTCTACATTCATTTGCATAATGTCCATATTCTATGCAATAATAACATTGAATGTTAGATTTATCAAACCTTTGTGAATGTTATTGGGGATGATTGTTTCCATATCCTCTATTGTTGTTGTTATGATTATTCCTTTCACCCTGATCTAAATCACTTCTACCACCTTTGTCTCTGACTCTACCTCTTCCTCTGAAGCTTGACCTTCGTCTTCCTCTACTAGATAGCATTCTTAGAAGAAGTATTGTTATTTCTATTCATTTTGGACTCATGTGTTAACAAATATCCCATTAATTCATTTACAGATAACTTTGTCAAATCCTTAGATTCTACAATTGCTACAACAATAGGAATCAAATTTACCCGGTAAACATCTAAGAATCCTTTCTATAATCTTTTGATCTGTTAAATTTTCTCCATTACATCTAATTTGATTTACAACATTCATGACCTAACTCATAAATTGGTCTATAAACTTTGATTCACTCATTTGCAATTTTTTAAAATTTCTTCTAAGAGATTGTAATTTAGCTACTTCCACCTTCTACTTATTTTCACAAGTAGATCATCCCACCTTATCATCGTCATTATGGGTAAATATATTTTCCAATATTTCTTAGATTTTTTAACAATCAAATTTAGTTTGGTAATTCTCTTAAGAGTGAAAAATGTTTTTTAATTTATGAAATCTTAACATTAGCCTTAGTCAAATCAAAGCCCTCCCCACCTTTAATATACATGAACTTGGAATAATTATTCTTGGAGATATTATATCTTATGTCCTTTGGCTTTTTGATGTAGTCCTTTTCATTAATAATCCCTTCCGAATAATTATTATAAAAACCACCCTAAGTCTTTTCAGGCTTGTCCTCATTTCCCAACACATGAATTCATAGAGAATGACATGTGAGGAAAAAATGGACCACGTGGCCTAAGATCTTATGCCAGCGAATTTGGGGAGGGCCACCCATTCGAACCCTGTACCCATTCTTCATTTGACATGTTTTCATTAAATAGGAGGATTTAAAATTCAAAAAGGGTGCCAATTAAAAACCTCGTTGAAAGAGGCAACCAGAGCTAGGACCCCTAGAAACATGCTAGCTATTACCAGCATTACTCTCTTGAAAATTGAAATTCTCATTACTAATTCGAAACCGATTATCAAAGATGCTAGCTTTAATTTGCTGAGGAAGGTCTCCAAAGTTCCAAATATTCCACTGGGCATAGGATATAATAGTTTTCAAAAATGAAGTTAATGCTTAAGTCTAACATATGCTACTAAACCATGGACTTGAGAATATGTACATCTACGATGAGATTTAGATTTACTCGAAGAGAACTCAATTTAATTCAAATTTAGGTTGAATGTCAACTCTTACATATAAATACACCATATATGAACACTAGATTATTACATTAATGACAAAGAAAGCAAACCATTGATGTACTAACTCACTTATGATTAATCCATCTATGGTCTAGGTGTGGCTCATTCTTCAACAACCAATCTACCTAGACTTGAGTCACACTATGATTGCTTAAGGTCCTTAGCCTTAATTTAGCTCAAATACAATATTAACCTTTTTTTTTGAACTAGCTAGAACTTAAATCTAAGACCACTCATTTACTGTTAAAATGCTTTAACTATTAAATATTGATACACTTGTGATCAATTAACATCCTAAATATGTCTCATATTCCAATAATTTTAAAACGAATAGAAATAATACTAATAATATAATGTTATCGCCTGTACAGTAATCAACACATTTACCAAAGAAAGGAAGAGACATATGTGTAACTTCATTGACGTTTGTGAAGCATTTTCTATGATAAAGAATCCAGACTTATAATCCCATCAAGGTTTTGCCAGAGTTATTTAGATGCAGGTGCATGCATCCTATGAACGTATTCTTACACAGGACAATTCTATTCTATTTGTTTTAATGACAAGTCTTTTAAAAATGTGCAGGAATAGGCGGAGGTCCAAAATATGATGTCACGCTAATGAAATTTTCAATTAACTTATTTTACATAAGGAGAACAGGTGTGCAAGTGGAAATGTATGAAATACATACTATAATGGGAAACGAACCAGATAACCAATTATACAGCAAATTATTATTAGATTTTAAAACGGGTGAGAGATAACGTGTGGTATTAACAGACAATAATGATAAGGCAGATTATTAAATTTTAAAATGGGTGAAAGATAACATTATTTATAAACAGTCGGTGTGTTGATTACCACTAAAGTCTCGTTGTCGGTTCCTGAGTGAGTACATTGACCACAGATTTACTCTTGAAAAGGAAAATTCAATCATTATAATTAAAAATAAAAATATTGAATTTTAAGAATTTATAATTTTATAGAAGTGTAATAATATCATAGAAATATATAAAATGTTGATAGTTATTAGATGGTATTTGTTTTTAAATATTTTTAATTAATATAATGAATTTATTTTATGATTATTCTTAATATTAATTTAAACAATCTAAATATATTCAATATTGTAGTATCAGGTAAATTCATCGTTAGCAATTCATGGAAAATTCATCACTATCATAAATTCACCTCAAGGAAATTTACAATCAGCAATTCATGACCATGTAAAATTTAACGCAATGAATTTTTCCTAGAGGTGAATTGCTGGTAGTGAATTTTCCTTGAGGTGAATTTGTCATGGTAGTGAATTTTCCCTTGATGATAAATTTTCTTTTCTGCAGTGAATTGCTGGCTGTGAATTTTCCTGAAACCTAATATTATATCAATTAAATGAAAATAAATTAAAACAGAAAAAAAAAAAATTATTTATTAAATATTAAATATTATAAAAGATATTTATTTGTTAAATATTAATTCTCTATTTTATTCATATAAAACTATATAAAGAAATCCTAAAAAAAAAGTTTGATAGACTTTAATCATCCTAAAAAAAATCTAAAAAATATCATTTACAATATTTAAAAAGACCTTAAAACAAAATATTAATTCCATTTACAATATTTAAAAAGACCTTAAAACAAAATATTAATTCCCACAGCAGCAAATCTACAGTTTATAAACTAAATAATTAATTAAAAAGCACTATCATAAGATTTTTCATTCTCTTTGTATAAAACCGTATAAAGAAATTCTAAACAAAAAGATTGTGCTTTAAATCATCCTAAAGTCAATATATAAAACTATATAAAGAAATCCTAAATAAAAAGATGCTGCGTTTTAAATCATCCTTAAAAATCTAAACAAAATCAATATATAAAACTGTATAAAGAAATCTTAAACAAAAAGATGCTGCGCTTTAAATCATCCTTGAATTTTTTTTAAACAAGTCAATAAGCTGATTCTGAAGGTTGATTTGTCCTAAAAGCATGACTTAAAAAACTATTTAAAACTAACGTAAACACTGGACACAGTATCAATTATCAAACACAATTATTCATGTATTCTACTAATAATATGGCCTGGAACACTGAATTTTACTCTTCGCTCTGTGAGTATATATGAAAAACTAAATTAAACCCAATGATTGTACTATTTTAATTTAATATAATGGGAGAAATTCAAAATTAAAGCGAAAAGATCTGATTCTTTTCTATGGTTTCAGTGCAGCCAATCTTGTTGTCTGTTAAATTCCAGGCAACGCTCCAAGAGAAATGTAACTTCCTTGTGGTTCTTGTTGGATTTGTAATCCAACTAATTTTATATAGATAGTTGTTCGTGGCTTTCACTCTGTTAAAAAGTTTCCATTGGGATTACCCTAAAACACTCAAATGACGATAAGCACCTCACTGGCATGCCTCATCTACAGTTAAATTTAATATTTTTCAATGAAGGAAGACTATACTTTTTCAAAGTCAACTTCATGCTCCAATAATGGAGCAATCACAGAGTTCATGGGAATGACATTGAATAGATCACCGGCCAAGGCCCATGTGTAAGTGTGAGCGCAGTTAATACAGATTTCATGTGTTGTAATTGTTGGAACACACAGAAAATACACATAATCCTCTAAAGAATGGAAGGAGAAACTGTACCACAAAGAAAACCCAGGCGCTCAATTTCTCTGTTTGCTTCCGTTTCAAGCGGCATTCTACCTGCAATTGGAAGCTCCACTGATATACCTTCTACTCATTCTCGCAAATGGATCATCCCGCCTTATCATCATCATTATAGGTAAATATATTTTCCAATCTTTCTTAGATCTGTTAACAATCAGACAGTTTGTTAATTATCTTAAGAGTGAAAAATATTAGTGAGGCTGTTGAGCTTGGTAACAATAATCTCTGTCCATCCACAACCAACTACTTTTCCCAAATCAGCTGTACAGCTGCCAGCAACAATCTTTCAATTTCATAAAATTGTAAGTTTGTGTCATTGATAAGCTCTAACTTCTGCAGGAATCACAATAAAATTGGTGAAGTGTTCTGTTTGTAATATTAATTGCATCTATTTACATATTGCGAATGAGTATGTTTGTTTGCTCTAGATTAAAAAAAAAAACTAACTATTTCTCCAAGCGCCTAGGAATTTTCTTTCTCTTTCAACCAAATATTCCTTAAAAAAATGTATATCTTGAAATTGTTTTCAATCCAGACAAGAGTACTAGAGGAAGAGATTATTTTTTTCTTATAAACTGTAGCACTATCTCCTTGGTGTCAACCTTGTGCGAGGGAGTTGGGCACCAAAAGAACTGAGAATGAAAAAGGGAGGATCTTTAAAAGGAATCTTTGAAAGAATGTGATTTATAGAAAAGAAGTTACAAAATAATTACTATGGGACAAGATATCGGAGTAGTGCAACACCAAATCAAAAACATTTATGAAAAAAAAAGACAATAAGAAATTAAGAAATGTTAAGGAAGAAAAGGATTGAGCATGCTAATTTGGGTGTTGTTGAGCACGTTAATGTAGGTGTTGTCGAAAAGAAAAATGGAAAAGTGGTCTTAAAAGAAGAAGGGGAGACTTTTGAATCAGAGACCTCTCCTTTGGATAAAGCAAGAGAGATTTTGTCAAATTTGAAAGAAATATAGACAGATAAAAGTAATTTAAGAAGGAATTGATAAACAACTAGAGAAGTAAAAAGGCTCATGTACTCCCGCAATTGACCATAATATCATTACCAAGGCCAAATTTATCTAATATCAAAGTCAACTTAGATGGAAAATTTATGTTTTTCTTAAAAACCCTAGAGAAAACATTATCACTTAAGGAGGAATACTTAGAACAATTAGTTAATAAGAGCATGGTAAAAGAAATAATGTTATGAAGAGTCGCAACTTTGAATTGGGACCCATCTCCTATGTCCTATAAAATAAGAAGAATACCATTTGAAGAAATATTAAAAAAGAAGAAAAGTGCTCATAAGTGAAAGATATAGTAGGTTGGTAAGAAGTTTTAGAAAAAGAGTATTTTGTGTAATTCCCTCATTTTTATAGTATATAGTTGTAGATCAGTGTTTTAGCTTCACCATTTCCTTGTGATTATTTTGATGATATTCTAATTTATTATATTGAAAAAAGATAAAATTGAAATCATATTATAATTTAGAAGAAATTTAATAATTTAATATATTGGAAGAAATTAAAATTGAAATCAAAAGATAGGTTTCTCCTCTACGATTTCAGTACACCCAATCTTGTTGTGTGTTCAATTCCACAACTCGCTCAGAGAAATGTAACTTCTAGTGATTCTTGTTGGCTTTGTAAGACAACTAATATATTTATATAACTAGTTGTTTGTTGCTTTGACTTTGTTAAGAAATCTCCATTGGGATTAACGTAAAACACACACATGATGGAAGCACCTTACTGGCATGCCTCGTCTACAGTTAAATTAAATATTTTTCAATGAAGGATGAATATACTTTTTCAAAGTCAATTTCATGCTCCAATAATGGAGCAATTACAGAGTTCATGGGAATAATATTGAATAGATCACCGGCCAAGGCCCATATGTAAGTGTGAGCACAGTTAATACAGATTCCATGTGTTGAAAATTGTTGGAACACACAGAAGATGCACACAATCCTCCGAAGAATGGAAGGAAAAACTGCACCACAAAGAAAACCCAGGCGCTCAATTTCTCTGTTTGCTTCTGTTTCAAGCGGCATCCTACCTGCAATTGGAAGCTCCACATATATAAATTCTACTCGTTTTCGCAAATGGATCATCCCACCTTATCATCCTCATTATGGGTAAATATATTTTCCAAAATTTCTTAGATCTGTCAACAATCACACAGTTTTGTTATTCCCTTCGGAGTGAACAATATTAGTGAGGCTCCTCCATCCACAACCACCCACTTTCCCCAAATCAGATGTTGAACTGAGCCAAAATCTTTTAATTTCCTAAAAATGTAAATTTTTGTGATTGATAAGCTTTAATTTCTGCAGGGATCATAATACAATTGGCGATGATGTTTTGTTTGTAATATTAAGTGACATCTTTTAATATATTATAGGAGGAGTGTGTTTATTTGCTTCAGTCACCAGAAAAGACTCTTTTTCTGCAAACTTCTATGAACTTTCTTTCCCTTCAAATCAAATATGCCTAAAAAAATGCAGATCTTGAAATCATTTTTAATAATAAGAAAACCATCATACTAAATTATAGTTGTGATATACAGGTTGTGGCAGAATTGGCTGATCGTATTGGTGGTATACACAGCGTGGGTTTCACCATTTGAGTTTGCATTCAGGAAGGTTAACAAGGGTCCCCTGTTTAAGGTCGACAATGTTGTTAATGCCTTCTTTGCCATCGATATCGTTGCCACCTTCTTTGTTGCCTACCTCGACACGACAACATACCTGCTTGTCGAAGATTTCAAGAAAATTGCACTTCAGTAAATACCCTTTCTCAAATCTTGTTTAGTCTTTATCATAAATCTCTCAAATCAAGAGATGAAATCAATGAAGAAATGAATGATCAATAGACAATAGTTTTATGCTTTCAAAAGCAGTTTTGCTTTGCTCAATAAATCTGCATGTCTATGCAGAAAAACATTTTTTATTTTTTATTTTTCTTATTTAGCTTTAAGCCTGTTCGATGCATCTTTCCTTAGTTTTTGGTTTTAACTTTATTTAGTTTTGTTGAATAATATTGCAGTCTTTTCATTTTTTTTCAATCTGCTGTTCAACTCAATTCAGTATAATGTTAGAGCTTGAATTTTCAATCTTTCAATCAATTCTCCTCTTAACCTGATCCTCTGATTATGGTATGTTGAGGCAGGTATGTTTGTAGAGGGTTTATATTGGATTTGGCCTCAACAATCCCATTTCAGATCATTTATCTTGCTTTCACAAAAAATGGAAACGCAAGCCATGAGATATTTATTTTTCTTAATATGTTGCGCTTGTGGCGATTGAGAAGAGTTAGCGAGCTTTTCACCAGGTGAGTTTTCTTAAATCCCTTGGCTATTGGGAAATAACTTATTATCCTTCAATTTATACTCTGGAAACATCTTTCTTAGTAGATATGATTTTTCCAATTATCATGTAAATGAGTTCATAAGGTATTTTCCACAGCATGTCAAATTACGATATTGCTATCAGAATTCAATCATGTAGATTTTCAGTAAAACTCATTAACCCATATTTCATGATTTGACTAAGAAAACTACAGAATTAAATGCTGATAGCAATATCATAATTATCATCAATGTTGAAATCAAATGATCTATAGACAATAGATCTCTTAAAAACAATAGAAATTTTCTTTTCTGCTAACAAAAATTTTAAATATAACAATAATTTAATTTCAGGATTGAAAAGGATATCCGGTTCAACTATTTCTGGACGAGAATTGTAAAGCTGATTTCTGTAAGTCAGTATGGCTAACAATAAATTTTGCACCAGAAATGGTTAAATGTAAATATACTGATGGTTTTTTTAACTCAATTAATCGCAGGTTACATTATTTGTTGTACACAGTGCTGGTTGCTTTTACTATTGGCTGGCAGCACATTATTCATCTAGTGGAAACACTTGGCTTGAAAGTACTATTCCTAATTTTCAAGAAAAGAGTATATGGAGGGGATATGTGGCTTCTATGTATTGGGCAATTACCACTGTAACAACTGTTGGGTATGGAGATTTACACGCAGTGAACACTAGAGAAAAAGTGTTTACTATATTTTACTTGTTCTTCAATTTGGGTTTCACAGCCTACTTGATAGGAAATATGACTACCCTTCTCGTACACAGCGCAATCAAGACGTTTATGTTTGTAAGAAATATTGACTCTAGCTTTTATGCTTGTATATTTTGTTTTCTGTTGAACCTTACTTTCCTTTAACTGTAATTCTGTTCTTTGTTGTTTTTTTATAGAGGGATACAATTGACGAGGCTTCAAAATATGCTGCGAAAACCCGTTTACCAGAATGGATAAAGATGCAAATGATGGCACAGCTGCGGCTCAACTTTAAGACAAGAGAACTTCAACAGGACACTTTGGCAGGCCTACCTAAGGCCCTCCGTTCTAACATCTATCACCATCTCTTTCTACCAACAGTTGAAAACACTTACATATTTAATGGAGTTTCAAGAAATATGCTCTTGCAGTTTGTGAGTTTTCTCTACAATGCCACATATAATTTTTGATCCAACAGTTGAAAACACTTACATATTTAATGGAGTTTCAAGAAATATGCTCTTGCAGTTTGTGAGTTTTCTCTACAATGCCACATATAATTTTTGATCTAGCAGCATTTTCTAGTATAGTTTTTTTTCACAATAAATAGGAAGTATTTTCCACAGCATGTCAAATTTGATATTGTTATCAGGATTCAATCATGTAGTTTTTCGAACTTGTTGATCCATGTTTCACGATTAGTGGTTCACAAGAACCCATCTCTAATGATAATGAATGAACATTGATCGAATAACTAATCGTATAACATGGATCAACGAGTTCGACTCGAAAAACTACACAGTTGAATCCTGATAGCAATATCATAATATTTTTTGTATTTAATTCTGATGACATGACCTTTGTATAATCTATATTTTTATTTTGTTTTGAACACTCTCTAAATTTATTATTCTATATTTTCTATCCTATATAATTATTTGTAGACATTAATAAAAAAGTAAATGGAAAGGTGAATAACTTTGTAGACATTGTCTTTTCATGTCTCAAGGTTGCAGAGATGAAAGGAGAATACTTTCCACCAAATGTAGATATCATTTTAAGGAATCAGATTCCCAGTGATTTTTACATAATTGTCTCTGGGACAGTGGTATGTCAAACATTTAATCCTTTTTGTACATTTCTATCTTTAGCGATCTATTTCTAGATTAGTTCACATCATATCCATCTCAACACTTTTAACACGTACATTAAATTCTCAACTCACTGTCTATTTACAGGATATATTCACCCATTCAAATGGGAGCGAAAAGGCCAGTATTGCTTTCAATATATTAATCCTTGCTATTTCTGAATTTTCATTACAATTATATGAGAGTATAAACATTAAATATTGCTTTAGATTTACAGACAATTCATTAATTGAACTGAGAGTGATGCATTCATTTACATCTAAGAAAGTAATTTTATTTTCCTAACGCAAAGATCTTCCTTACAATCTTGTTAACTCTCCTACAGTTTCTAGAAAAACAAGGAACTCCAAATTTGATTGGGGAGATTGCTGTACTTTTAGACATCCCACAGCCTTTTACAGTAAGAACTACAAAACTCAGCCAGCTTCTTCGATTAGGTCGCCATGATTTCACTCGAATCGTGCAAACAGATATTCAAGATGGAAAAATCATTGAACAAAACTTTCTCCAGGTAGGGGTTTAAAAATTGGAATCAGAGATCAAATACTGAAAGTCCTGTCATTTAACAAATAATAAACCAATTTCTTGATATGGCTGCAGCATTTAAAGGGACTTAAAAAGCCATTGTTGGATGAAATATCTTCAATTGTAAATTTGCCATTTACAGAGAAAAATTCAGATGTGCACGAAACTGATCATTCGGAATGGCAGCATAAGTTAAGGCCTATCAATGATCTCGAATGCACTGATAAAATCAATTACCAATTTGAATCTACACATATTGGCTTGCAGACAAGGCCTTTATTAGTAGAACAAAATAATGTTTCAACGCAAGAAATTGAAACAATCAATTATACAAAATACCCAAAACGAGTAATGATATATAATTATCATCCTAAGGAACATCAACAAGAATATACACAGGAGAAGCTTGGAAAATTGCTTCTGTTGCCCAATACGCTGGACGAGCTCCTCAACATAGCTAGTAAGAATTTTGCATCTGTATGTTATAATTTTTTTTAAAACTCCATCAGTTTGTGGCGTGCAGAGAAGATTTCAATATTTTATGTTGTGTAATAATGGAATGGATTGCATTTGTAGGTAACAAGTTTGGAAAGCAGTGTAGTATAGTTATGGACATGGAGTCTTCCCATATTGAAGACGTGGATGTTATCAGAGATAATGATAGCCTCTTTTTATGTTAAACATGAATAGAGATAACCAAGTCCTCCATATTTCTAAATGTTAGACAGAAGCTTGCTTGGGATGTATGGCAATCGTTATATTTACAGACCAATAGTTTTGGCGAATAGATAAAGCATTCTATTGTCAAGTTGTAACTTTGTTCCCACTTTGGAAAGAGGCTTGGAATTCCACAAGTACCATTGGATCATATATTTTGTGTAGATATGGTGAAAATTTTATATTTTAGATTTCTTCTGTTTCTTTTTTGGGTTGATGAGGAGTAAAAGGTGATTTTGACAGAATTTTTTTTATAAAGATTAGTATTAATTCAAAAAAAAAAATTAAGTATCATAGATGTTGTAAATAATGAGTAATTGGTGAATTTAAAGTTATTTTGAGTTTGTCATTGCTAAATTTAAAGTTATTTTAAATTTGTCGCACATATTTAGAGTCTAAGCTTAATTTACAGGTTTTATTATTCATGATTTTATAAGAACAATAAATTTAATTTGATGATCTGCAGATCCTCTAATGGGAACACAATAAAAATGTAGACGATTCTTCAAATCTTCTTGATTGATTTGAGGAAGAATGCATATTTATACAAATAATTCACAATTGAATAGAATTTGGCTCCTATCTAATTGTACACTAACAAATAAATATTCTTTTGTTAATTAAATAATAAACAAAGAATGTTCCTTATTCTTTTGTTCAAACAAAAAGATCTTCATTATTCTATCTTTTCTACCCCAGAATGAACATTAGGAAGAAGACCAAGAAAAGCTCAAAGTGTCCAAAATCAATCATGAGTAGGGGTTCATGAAGATGCTAGTGATATGTCTTTGTAGGACAATATACAAGTTCAACCAAGCCCTATTGAACTAACTCATGGATGTAGTGGTGTTGCATCGAACAATACACTTAGTTCTATTGTGAAAAACCAAATCCTTACTCATCCAAATAGTACTCTAGTTATCACAATATATCATGGTAGCACCATGCTAGATGTACCATATAACCTACAATAGGTGCCTCAACCAAATTGTCAAGAAAGCAATGAAAGTGATAGCTTTATACTTAGTTTTTGCTATAGAAAGGGATACAATAGGCCATTTCTTGTACTTCTAAAAAATTAGATAAGTAAATTTATAATCATTTATCTACTTGATCCTATTGAATCTAAAATAGTATACCCAATCAATTTGCTCACCTTTGAATGTTAAAAATGAATACCATAACACAATGTCCCTCAAAGATATCTAAGAATTTATTTTTGTAGCAATCTAATGTGTCTCTTTAGGTTCCAACATGAACCTAGAGGCTAAGCTCATTACACATGTGATATCTGATTGAGTAGTAATCAAATAGATTAAATGATTAATCAACTATATATAGATAGCTAGAGTTACTAAGGTAAACTCATTAAAAGTGGATGACTTAGGTCCAACTTAAAAAGGTGATGTTAGAGGCTTGCAATCCTTCCTTTTAAATCTCTAGAGAATATAATAAAACTATTTTTATCGAGAGATGATATGTTATCTTCACATTGCCAAACTTTGAGATCAAGAAAATGATGTATCTATTCTAAAACAAACATTTCAAATTTTAAAACCATAACTATTCCAAACTCTACCAAAAATATGAATTATATTCCTAATTAAGTTAGTATTTTCCATATAAAGAACTAGGATGAGAATAAAATCACTAGAATGATTAATATACAATGTATGACCTAAATTAACACATTTTCCCTTCTCTTTTCTATTAAATACACCTCTCTAAATAATAGGATTCCAACAATTTTGACTCTAATACAAATTTAAAATTTAAAACTATTTGTTTCATTATTTCCCAAAAAAAGCCATGCAATGCTTCAACATGATATTTTTTCCTACTAATACCATATCCTTGCACCAAAATATTAAAATATTAAAACAATTTATCAAAATTGATTGGTCTTTTCTTCATACACTTCCATCCAATTAGGTAATATTCCTTTCCTTTTTTAGATCTCGGATATGTAGGGGCGACCCTTTGGTGAAATGGTGGGGCTTCTTGCCTATAGAACCAACAACCAAGATTCAAACCTCGTGGGGTCACTCTCTACTGCGTCAACAATGGAGTTTGTTATTTACCCTCATATTAAGGGGAGGTTCCTAGGTGAATTGGTGGGGCTTCTTTCTATAGTGCCAACAACCAAGGCCCAAACCTTAATATTAAATTTTAAGGGGCGACCCTTTAGTGAAATGGTGGGGCTTCTTACCTGTAGAGCCAACAACCAAGGTTCAAACCTCGCGGGGTCACTCTCTACTGTGTTAACAATGGAGTTTGTTATTTACCCTCATATTAAGGGGAGGTTCCTTGGTGAATTGGTGGGGCTTCTTGCCTATAGTGCCAACAACCAAGGCCCAAATCTTAATATTAATTTTTTTAGGAACTCGGTTTTGAAAGGAGGATGGTGTCTCTGGTCTCTGCGTGTCAAGCTAGGGCATCTAAGCCCTAGCTCATTCCTGTTTTCTTCTTGGTTGTGTGTTGTGAGGGGAGGGCATTTTTCTGCATGCAGGGGGTTTGGTTTCTATAGTGTTTCGTGGGTGACGCTTGGTGTGGGTTGTGTGCTAGATTGGGGGTTTTTGGTGCTACGGTAGAAGGTTTTTTGTGTGCCCTCATTTGAAGAGGTATGGGGTTGTGTGGTGCCTTTTTTCCCTTGGGTGTTCTTTCTACTTTTGGGGCTCTAGTGGGCTTGCATGTCAGATTAGGGAATTTTTTCCTATATGTTGCACGGGGAATCTTCTGGGGGTTTGCCCCAAAATGGATTTCTGTTCGGCGATTGGTTCGAAACCCTCTCTACAGGGACTGAAGATTTTCGATAATAATATTTTTTCGGTGGAGCCAGAAAAAGTCGAGATGGGCTCGGTAGGAGGGCCTAGAATTCCGAAGATTAATGGGTGCCTCAAAAGGTGTAAAGAGAGGCCAAATGTAGTCATTCCGATGGAGATGCTGGCAGAAGATATTGACTGTTATTCAAGAAATTCTCTTTATTGCAAATTCTTGGATACATGGGCTCAAAGGACATGGATGTCAGAGGGGGAGATGGAGATCCGCCTTTTGGCGAATAACTATTTCATGGTTACATTTGACTGCATGGCTGATCAGAATAGATTTTTTGAAGGAGGCCCGTACTTTTATAACCAGGTGGGCTTGTTTATTAAGCCATGGCATGTTGGCTTCAACCTGGCAGAGGAGCTTCTGAATCGGGTTCTAGTTTGGGTTCGTCTTCCAAGGATCCCTATGGAATGTTGGCACGAGGATGTGTTGTACTTATTAGCCTTGAAGTTGGGAAAACCAATGGGTTCATCACAACAAACACAATTCAAAAAGGTAATGACTTGTGCCCGATTTTGTGTGGAAATTGATTTAAGCAAGCCATTGCCAAACTCTTTAGAAGTGAGTGTAGGGGAATATTCATGGGTGCAACAACTAGATCATAAAACACTACCTTTCTGTTGTCATTTCTGTCATGAGTATGGTCACCTTCAGCGTAGATCTCCAAAGGCCAAGCCTTTGGAGACTCAATCTCCTCAGCCTTCAAATAATCCACCCATAATGGATAAGGGAAAGGATCCTATTCAGGGTTTTGGTGGTAGGGAAGATGGTTTTACTCCCATTAGAGGCTGAAATAGAAATAAAGGACATAAAAGAACTTTGAAGGATAGGCAAGAGGAGGACACCTTCAATAGGTTTGAGGTGTTGGAAGATCTTAGTCAACCGGAGGTGAACCCAGGATTTTTGGATCTAGATCATGGGACTTTAGATATTGACCAGCATGGTCCTTCAGTTGAGGCATTGCATGCTCCCCAACAGGAGGGGGATATGGGAGTGCCATGCTTAGAGGAGGGCAGGAATGATCCTAGATAGGAGAAGCTTAATTCAGAGGTGATTATGGCTCCGCATGTTGATGGGACTTTGGACTTGGCGACAGAGCAATAGATGTGAGTTCAGGATGAGTTGGGTGGTAGTGCTGAGGCAGTGAAAGATAGTGCAGATAAGGCTCACCTCTTAGAGAAAGTGAGTTCTAATGTGGGTAAGAAGAATAATAAGTTGTCCTCTCAGTTGGGTATTTTGCAAAAAGATCTCAAGAAGGGGGGCTAGAGAAAATGTCTAAGCTGGGAAGGAAGAAGGATGTGGAAAAGATTAAGATGATAGGGGAGACTTTGGTGGAGTCGGGGTCAGTCAAGACTCTAGATTTGCATTTTTCATGCCCTTTGAAATGATAGTTCTCTCTTGGAATGTACAGGTCTTGAACAGTGTCCCTAGATAAAAATTTGTTCAGAATTTGATTAGGCATCATTCGCTTGATGTTCTTTTTCTGCAGGAGACTAAGCTCTCTGTGGAGGGTATGATGGATCTAGTTCCTAAGTTATGGAGGAATGGTGAATGCCAATGCACTGGTGCTCAGGGGTCTTCTGGAGGGGTGGCGTGCTTATGGAACCCGCGGAAGATCTGCCCCCAATGGTGGGTGTCTTTTAAGTCATCCCTTTCCATGGTGGCTTCTTGTTTTATGTCAGGAGAAATTGTTCTCTTCTCCAATGTGTATGCACCTATGGAGTTGCAGGGAAAGCAACTCTTGTGGTCCAACATTCGTTTAGTTTGTATCTTATTTCCTTACCATCCTTGGATTATTGGAGGTGATTTTAATGCTATCACGGAGCTTGCGGAGAAGTGTGGTGGTATCGCAAGGCTAGAGGCTTCGGCATTGTTGCTTCTAGACAATATCTCCACTCTGAATCTTGTGGATATCAAGCCGGGAAATGGTCTATTTACTTGGAACAATAGGAGAACTGGAGATGCTTCTATTTCATAAAGACTTGATAGATTTTTGGTGTCTAGTTTTTGGTTGGGGGATAGGTGGATGACTAGTTCTAAAATTTTGGATGGTCAAGGTTCTGACCATTGACCAATTAAGCTGGTGGTTGAAGTGCCTCAATGGTGTGCTAGACAGACCTTTAAGTTCCAGCTCATGTGGCTCAGGGATGAATCTCTTCATGGTTTTCTCCCTGGCTGGTGGGATCTTGGGAAGCCAGCTTATGGCACTGCTATGTACTCTTTCTCAAAGAGGCTCCAGTATGTTAAATACAGGTTGAAAAGATGGAATAGGCAGCATTTTGGTAATTTATTTCAGGAAAAATAGAAAGCTTGGGATAAGATAGACCTAATTACCAAACAGATTCGTGACCAAGGCCTCTTAGAAGAGTTGAGTTCTTTAGAGGTTGTTACAACAAAAGAAGTTGAGGAATGGGAATTAAGAGAAGAATTTTTTTGGAAACAGAAGTCTCGTATTGAATAGCTTCAGGTTGGTGATAGGAACACTTCTTTTTTCCATAACTCAGTTAAAGATCGGAGGCAAGGTAATGTTATTACTTCTCTCTTGTTGTATAATGGGGAAACTTTGTCCTCTTTCGCTTTTATTTTTGCTGAATGTATTCGATATTTCTCTACCTTATTCTCTAAGGATTCGCCTCCTGTGAAGGAGGATGAAGCATGAATTCTTGATTGTATCCCACAGCTAGTGACTAATGAAATGAATGAATCATTTCTTTCTCCTATCACCTTATCAGAGCTTGAGAATGTTGTGTTCCAAATGAAGAAAGGTAAAGCCCCTGGGCCTAATGGATTGCCAGTTGAATTTTTTTAGGAGTTTTGGGAAGTGGTTAAATTAGACCTCTTAGAGGTTGTTAAGGAATCCTTTATGCATAAACAAATGTTGAAGTCTTTGAATGCTACTTTTTAAGCCCTTATTCCAAAGAAGGAGGGAGCTAATTATTTGGACCTTTTTAGGCCTATTGCTCTATGTAATGTTGTGTATAAAATTATTACTAAGTTGATTGCGGAAAGGCTGAGACCTTGGCTTGGTGGGTTAATCTCTGAGGAGCAGGGGGTTTTGTTGCTAGTAGACAGATCCTGGATGGGGTTGTTATTGCTACTGAGACCATCCATTCTATGGAATCCTCAAAATAAAAATCTATGTTTATCAAGTTGGACATGGCTAAAGCATATGATCGTGTTAAATGGAACTTTCTGTTTAAAATTATAGGAGCTTTTGGCTTTGCTGAGGGTTGGATTGAATGGGTCAGGAGTTGTGTCACTTCTTCTTCCTTTTCAATGCTTATCAATGGTGAGCCCACTTGCTTGTTTGGTGCTTCTAGAGGCCTTAGGAAAGGAGATCCCCTATCTCCTTACTTATTCATCCTTCTTGCGGAAGGCCTAGGAAGGCTCATTCGTGCTCAGGTTGCTAGCATCTTGCTTCAGGGTTGGAGTTGGGGAAATGATATTCCCCCTTAGTCTCATCTTCAGTTTGTAGATGATACTGCCTTGATAGGTAGGGCAAAGGTTGAAGAGGCTCTCAACTGGTGAAGTGTGTTGTACTGTTACATGGCAGCTTCTGGGCAACGCATTAATGAGGGGAATTCCTTCATCTATTTCTTCCATACTCCTAAGGTTATCCAAAGGAGGATTGTTGGTATTCTTCATTTCCAAATTGGTTCACTTCCTTTTTCCTATCTTGGAATCCCTCTTGCCATTCGTTCTCTCTCCCAAAAGGTTTTGGCAAGAGATTCTTAACAAGTTTCGAAGATTGGTCAGTCATTGGACTTGTAGGTGGCTCTCTTCAGTAAGTAGAGTGACTCTTCTGAAATTGGTGGTCTAGGCTCTCCCTCTTTATAGATGCTTTGTTCTCTCTATTCCTTCTAGTTTTATTAAAGAGTTCGATAAATTGTCTCATCAATTTTTGTGGGCTGGAAATCTTCTTCATAGAAAATGGAGTTTGGTGAAGTGGGATATTGTTTGTAGGCCAAAGCAGGAGGGGGGTCTTGGTCTACAACAGACAGATTTGAATGGGCAGGCCTTGGCTGCTAAGTTGTATTGGCGTTGGTGCTCACAACAACACATGTTGTGGGCTAAAATTTTGACCTTTAAATATTTGGGGGCGGTGGAAAGTAGAGAGGTTGTAAGATTCAATATGGAGGGGAAAGGTTATATGATCTAGAGTACCCTTAAACGAGGTGCCAAGTTGGTTAAGCAAGGAATTTTTTGGATTTGTAATGGGGGTCGGTGTTAATTCCTTGAGTTCAACAAGTCTGAATTTTCTTTAAAGGTATTCGATCTACAAGAGCAGAAAATTTATTGATTTCAATGTCTCCAATTGTGGATCGGATCTACATTAAATATATAAGGAAGAGACACATCCCATGAGCGGACATGTCTCCACAAAGTGGAGGCATGTCCGTTCATGAGATGTCTCATGAATTGTGCCTTTTCATCTAAACTAAACACCTGATCAGCAATTCAGAGTTAGTTACTTAATAAACATAAATGCTTACTAAGTTCGATCTGATTTTATCTTGCACAAATAAACAATATCCAATTTGGAAATGATCACCGATAATGATGCTCGATCGGGATCCTATATGAAACATGAAATGGTAATAATCGACAATTAATAACCTCTAAATGCAGATCGATAATATACTTGGAATGTATTAGATTTCGATATAAATGATGATGTATACAATTAATATATATGTGTGTACATACTAACATACTGACATATATATATACACACACATATGATCATCATTCCTATATCTGACCGAAGGTACCATATTTCAACACTCCCTCTTAGCTAGGGAAGATAACACTAACCAAGTATATAGTGATATCACCTTACTCATGATATCAGAAGATATGGTATGCTTCTAAGAAAGTCAAGTCACTTGACATTCTTCATAACACATCTTCATTATGGTATGTGCACTGACATCAAGTCACATGATGTCTACCATAATTCATGGCATATCCACGGATATATAATTATCCACCATGATTATCTCTTAAGGATCACAATGATCTTCAACTGATATCAAGTCCCATGATATTCATCAAAAGTGTCCAAGAGATACTATTATGACATGTCCACAGATATCAAGTCACATGATATCTATCATGATAGTTCAACTCATCATTGTAGAGTCGTCACTTTACAATGTCAAATACAAGTGTTCATTATTGAAAGATCATCACCTTTCACTAATGTACACGGGGGAAGTAGGCCCATAAGGTCATGGAGTCACACACATGACAAAAGAGTTTACACATTAAACATCTTTATATATTAGTACAACTTATAAACAATTTGAATTTCAGACATAAATATCAAATTACATTTCAACCATACCAAGTTTCTTCCTGAAGTGTTCTACCTTGATTCGGGAGAGAGGCTTGGTGAGAATGTCTGTAGTTTGATCATTTTTACTAACATACTCCAACTGGATCACTTTCCTTTCTACCATATCTCTTACATAATGATAGGGGATCTCAATGTGCTTAGATTAAAGAGTCCCACAAGCAATTTATGAAGCAAAACTGCTTCTCTTACTCCCATAGAGGCTGCAATGTATTCAACTTCTGTTGAGCTTTGTGCAACTGAAGACTATTTTCTACTACACCAGGATATCATCGTAGACCTCAACCTAAAACAACATCCAGAGGTACTCTTTCGATTATCTTCTTTAGTTTTAGTAGGCTCCCTCTGAATCTTCAAGCACTTGCATCAACCTCCTGACCTAATCATCCAAGATTGCCTCCAACACATGCTTTAGGAAAATTTTTTCCAGTGCACACCTTTGGTACTGTAGAGAGTTTAGGGTAGACCTCCTCAACCTCATAGCATATCACTCTATCCTGAATAGGTTTGCAGAGCTACCAATATCAAATACAGATGAAAATCTTAGAGAAATTTTGATCTTAATAGTTGAAGAGGACTTTCAAGGGTTTAAGACATGGCCTTGCAACACTGCAACCTACACTTCTTCTCAGTGAGTTACATAACTCCCTCTTGATCCC
>VDFB02000363.1:61228614-61262448 GCA_007258455.2 Sequoia sempervirens | reverse complement strand
GGTATACAAAAAAGAGGTAGTATTACCTATCTCCTTAGAAATTCTTGCCTTGCAACTATTGAAGGATCTGGAAATTGAAGAAAGCAGTGGAATGGAAGTACAACTAGCAGAGCTCCTTAAGCTAAAAGAAGATAGAAAAAAATCCTACGACACCATGATAAACCTTCAACAAACTATAAAGCGGTGGTTTGAAAAAAATACTTCTAACCTAGAATTCAAAGAAGGGAGCTTAGTGCTAAAGTATGATGAGAGTACTACAAAGCCAGAGCAACACATAAAATTTGAAGCACTATGGAAAGGACCCTTCTGAATCAGTGCATGCAAGGAAAGGAATGCATACGAACTTGAAGACATGGAAGGAAACACTTTAAATATACTATGAATGGTATTTATCTAAAGTTATTCCATTAAAATTTGCAATTATTTAAATTTTTTAACAATTATGTACCATATGTTAAAAATTGTAAATACATTCTAAATTTTGAGAATAAGCCATCTAAGAAAATACTAAAGAAATGATAAGTTGTATTATATTATATTCATCAAAAAATTTACAATATAATGCAAGGCCTGAGGCTCAGATTTAAACATGAGGCTCTCTCGAGTAGACCCAAAAGAGCAATAGAGCAAAAAGGAGGTAAAAAAGGAGGCAACATGCAAAAAAAATAAAGTAAAGCCTCTAGTCATTATCAATGAAGTAAAAATGGCTCGTTATTAGGTTCTTCTTCTTCTTCTTCTTCTTCCTCTTCTCCTTCTTCTTCTCATCTGACGGGTTGCAAAAGGGGGTTGAACACACAATACACACGGGCTACCCATAGTGTAGACCTAACGTCTACTTTCCATGAATTTGCACCAGGAAGTCAAAGTTCTTCCTCTAGGTGAGTCCTAGAATGCACTCCACCCCATACTCTCGCAGCAGAAAGTGGTCATTGGTTGAGAAGAGCAGCTATGTGTCTCAAGGTCCATGGTGTGGAAGTTAGAAAGGAAGGGAAACTAGGGTACATCTACCCCAAAGTCCACGTGCCTACGAAGATCCAATGGTGCTCGGGATACCAACCCCGGGGATAGCCACTTTCACTACCTCACCAAGCCCTTCCATCAATGAAGTGTTGAACATTTGGTAGCATAGCTCAATTATCATGGGCTTGGACACATTTAGGTCCAATAACAAGGCCAGAAAGTAGGAAAGGATGTTGCAGTTGCTCCAGAGCTAGTTTTCATCATCAATGAAGTCCTGGCCAACCACCCACCTAAACACAACCATGACAAGGTAGTCGTATTTCTTCACCAACTGCTTAATTTGGTCACTAGTTGCCTCTCCTGCAAAACAATATTGTGGCCTCCATGGGAGGAGCTAAATGGGAGTGCCTAATCCAACATACATTCTAATATGCAAAAAATTATGGTGGAATGGGAACCAATAGCAAGCTTGCTAAACTTAAGAGACTATATTTTTGAATGAATGTTGCAAAATGTGGCATAACTATATATAGAAAGGTGAGTCGGCTAGCTCAGCCAATGGAAGGTCTATTTTTGGTTGGATGGCAATAGAAAATATGAAGGAAAAATGGAGAAGGGAAGATGAATCGTACGAAGAATCTAACATAATGCCTTGAGAAATAAATTTGGGCATTAGGAGTAAATGCTCTTGTATGTCAATTGTTGACATGTGTCCTTTGCCATCATTAGTGCCAGCCAGCTTACTAATGGGAAAAGATATGGATTAATGTGCTAAACCAATAACAAATTAATGGGCACATCTTTTCAAGAGTACCTTGCATCACTTTAGCATGTTTCACATAGCAAAAAACACACTTTTTGATGCAAAAAGTTTATTTGTTAAAAAGGCGGCGGAGGGAATGTACTAATTTAATTCTTGTGTAATTTTTGGAATTCTCAAGGGATATGGATTTCCAATTCGCATGTATCACCTTGGTGGCAGCATTTAATGAACTAGTGGTAATGGTGTAGCTCTAACTGCATGTATGAGTCAGAGAATTAATTGCACTGAAAAGTAGATTTTTCTAAGGAAGAAAAAGGCAAGTGGTCATTATTTCCAAGAATCTCTCTACAACTTCTTCATACAGCCATGGCAGAAGCATCAACCTTTGGTAGGAAAGTCGTAGTTTCAAATAGAAGGCCATTCAAGCACTGTAAGAAGGTGCTACCTAATAAACGCATCCCAAGAGAGGTGGTACAAGACCTCACCGACAATGTTTTTGACCCTAAGTTGTGAGCTAACCCTAAAAGCCTTAGGGAAGGTGTGTTTTAGAGAATGCTAGAGCATGAACTGTCAGAAGGTTTTGTGTTTTGGCTCTAGAATAGTAGTCTACCATAGTTTATGCTGCCTATTGTACATCCATGCCTAGAGTTGGTTGATGCATGTGCAAAATTTTTTAACAAAAGGATAGAAGCCATGGAGGGTTGTGGGGTTAAAGTGGCCATTTCTACCAAGGCCATACATGATATGTTGTGTATCCCTACCACCTGGGGTGCTAAAATTTTCGATGAAGAAAAGATGGACGCCCTCAGGGAGGACATGGTTAGGAAAACAATTTTTTATGAGGATGAGATGAAGGAAAGGCAGAAGAGAGGTAATCTTCTCTTTCCTCTTTCATGCAAGAAATTCAAGAAGGATACACAGTTCGTGTTCTCAATGCTTTGTTGGGTTTTTGGCCTCAACAATGATGAAGAGGTCAACCCCTTCCAGTTTGGCCTAGCTTTCGTGTTAAAAAGGGAAATAAGCCAGATGTACTATGATTTTGCTAAGGTAATAGCTGGGAACATGGGGGAACAACTGAAGAATTATGGAAATGAGTCTAAATTTAGGTATTCTTCTGTCTTAGCTCATTTTTTTTGCATCAAAATTTTGAGTGGTTAGGGAGGAATGTAATAGTGTCTAGGCTACATGAAAGGGGTTTCCTTTAGCCAGTCTTTGTATGGGCCCATGTACTTTCAAGGACCAGGGATTATTATGGGTTTGTAGATAACTTTCTAAGGCCAATGCCCCAAGATTTGTTGCCTCACCCCATTGGCCATTTCTCTCAAGAGGTCATTGAATGGATAGAAGATCTTCTGACCCCACTGGATTATTTCCTGGGAAAGGATTTCACATCTATCAAATTCCATGGTTTTCTCGAGGAGCCTTTCGAACTACCCAAACTTATAACAGACAATGTCTTTGCATTAGAGGCATGCCGTCAAGTGACCATTGTTGATAGGATTTATGGTGTCAGAAGGAACAGAACCAAGGTTTACCCAATTCCCCTCCTAGTTGCTAAGAGTCGAGTAATACTGACTAAGCAAAAGCCCGAGGATGAGATCACAAATTTACTAGTGGCCTTAGGCCTGGTCCTCATTTGCGACAAGTGGAATTACAACTCGAATGAGGTTTACAATTTGAAACATGAGATTCTAGAGTACTTCAAGACGAGGAGGAATCCAACTCAAGAAAGCGCAGAGATATGTTGAATCTCAGTTGTGTTTATAGTTTTTCCTTGATGACAAAATCTCTTTCAGTTTGTTCTCATTGATAATCTGTCTCAGGATAGTTCTCCTTGCACATCACAGGTTTTGGATGTTTCTCTTTCGGGCTTACAAATATCGGCATGAGTATGGCAGGGTCTCCCCGATCCACTTTGAAATGTCTAAGTTGCCTATCGGCAAGACATTTATGATGTTATGTCAATTGAATTTAACATTATGGCAGCTTTCAGCATGACATTGTTCATGGTCTTGGCGATAGAAGAAAAATCTTTATCGGCATGAGTTTGGTCATCGGGATGAGCGATTTTATTATGTCTCCTTGGCCCGCTTCAGAATGAGCATATCAGCAAAGCAAATCATCCTCGGGGTAATGTCATAGCAAGTCTTTCTTGTCTTACCGACTTGTGCTCAAAACATTTTATCTATTTTTTTGGGAGGAGTCTCACCGAACAACTCTTTGAGAAATTTTGCCAAACTAAGCAGTATCGGGCTGAGGTCTTGGCGATTTCACTTGGTCTCACCGACTAATGCATTTGGAAGTCTATGGGTAGGAGTGTTGTTTTCGATATGTAGTCTCTCTGAAGACATAGTGTCACACCGACCGCCGTTGGACAATTACTTTTGGCAAGACATTCTGGAAGTCTCGGTGAACAAGTGTGAATTCGGGGTGTTTCGGTATGACTAAAATGATCTACAAGATGTCTCCCCGATGGTTTGAAGTTACAGTGACATGTATTGTATAGTTGGTCTTGTTGGTAAGAAAATCCATGTGTTACGGCAACCAATGTGTATCATGTGGAATTTCGGTGAAACGTGGGGCAATCTCTATAGTGTCTTCCCGACTATGCATTGTCTTGTTGACCGCTGATGAACAAATACATTTTGGTAAGACTCATATGTTTCGATATAATTTCATAGCGAACCCGTCAAGTCTTGGCGACTAAGTCTTGAGGGGATTTCAGTGAGAGATTGGTATGTTATAGCGACTCTCATAAGACAGAAGTGTGCATCAGAGAGAGAACCATTATGTTACAATGACATCACACAAGGGGTTTCTATCAAAGGCTCATCGGTGTGAGATTGATACTGTCTTGGCGATCTAGGGTGAGCTCGAGATGTTTCGACCAAACAAGGGGCAGTCTATATAGCATCTCCCTGACTTCATATTGTCTCAGTGATAGGGGGTGAAAAGTGACTCAAAAAAACATTATGAAGTCTACAAGAGGTCTCACTGATATCATTTGGTCACAGTGATAGTGAATGAAACTAAAGGAGATCTTGGTGAAAGACTTGCTGATGTCTTAGAGAATGGATAATACTCTAAGGAAGCCTATCGATGAGACATGATGTTTTCGTTATGTGTTCTTCCCGACTCTGATGGCTCACAGCGAAAGCAAATAAAGAAAAGGCTACAGTGACAGTGAATGAAACATAAGGGCATCTTAGTGAGAAAGTCTCTTGTGTCTCAGTGAATGGTTAACAAAATCTCAAACTCTGTGGCCGTTTATGGAAACTTCAAAATATAGTTGTAGGCTGACATCATTGATTGAATTGAATCTCAGAACCGTTACATGGCAGCATATTCATTGAGTTTCCTCTTTGAGTAGTTGCATTTTTGTTTTAATGGATGATTTGCAGCTCTCTGGATAAGCGTTACTATTGATTTTTAATCATCATTGACAGACTATCAGTATGCAGCTTTATATTCAAAAATCAGCAAGAGAATCTAAGATTTGGTGAAAAATGTTTTGAAGATTTCTTCACAACCAACATACTTGAAATGTAATTTAATACCTGTGTTGAAAACTGTAAGGGTTGTTGATTTTTTAATTCTAAGAGTATCATTCCTTGTTTGTATGGAAATGTATGAATGAACTCTGTAGAAAGATATGTGCTTAACTGAAAACAGAGAAATCCTCTGAGTCACTATTATTGTTCAAAACATAATTTGAGGGGTTGGTACTCCTTGAGATGGGTGTCTCAAAATGAGGGGCTACTGCTCCTTGAGTGGGTGCTCAAAAATCAGCCTATAAGGCATTGTGAACTTTTGTTTAAAGATTAAGCCTAGAAGGCATTTAGGGAGTGGTTTTTATACCCCAAGAGGGTATTTCCACTCAGTAAAATCTGGAGTCTTCTTGTTCTTCTGAGTTCCCTTTGCTTTACTGTGTTGTTCATTATTTCAACTCACTATTTGGTTATTACTTTTCTCAATTCTGTTTATGAATGATTACATTCAACTCATGAATGCATTAATCAGAGTATATTGAGATTTGATCTATGCTATAGTTTTCAAATTTATGAAAATTGGTCAAATCTATTATAACACTGATTCACTTCCCCTCTCAGTGTCATTTTAACTCCAACAATTGGTATCAGAGCCTAGGGTCCTCTTATAGGTTTAATTACCTTGGATTGATCTTGGTCTTGGAGTCTTTTTTTAGTGGCACATTCTCAAGATGGTGTCTCTTTATCCAGAGCTCCATTATTTGATTTTAAACAAATTTGGCGTGTTCTGAAACTGAATGTTTTCTTTACAAGATGTTTGGCATGGTTTTAGAAGATTACAATGTACTATTCCACCGATGTCGCTTAAAAGAAGAAGTATGAAACAAATTCTAGAGCTACATGCTCTCTTGTGTGTTAATCTGCATGTGTTCTATTAAAGTCGCATTGCAACTGCCATGGAACTGAAAACTTGAAAGTATATATCATGGGGAATGGAGAAGTCAACTATCAGGTCGATACACTCAAACATTAGTTTGAGAGTTGAAAATGAAGGATGATGAAAAAGTATGAATATTTCCTAAGAGTAGATGAAGGTCATCCAATGAAAGGTCTAGGTCAAGAGGGTTAATGACTTGATGTGGTCACAAAGGTTGTTAGAACTCCCAATATCCTCAAATTTGAATCTAAGGTTTCAGCCCTAGAAGAAAAAGAAACACTTTGACAAGCTTACCTTAGACAACCTACAAGGAATACTTACTGCCTATGAAATGAGAACTAGCAAAAACAATTCAATAGGTAAAGAAACTACCTTTAACACTGAAAAGAAAGAAAAAGTTGAAGTTAGTGAATCAGAGTTGTCTGATTCTAAAGAATCCCATTTTGTTAGAAGATTTTAAAAAGGATCAGGAAAATATAAGGGAAAACTTCCCTTTAAATGTTTTAACTGTGGAAAAATAGGTCACTTTGCTGCAAAGTGTCCCTATGATGATCAAATCTATGACAACGAGACAACTGAAAAATAGCCTATGAAGAAGGCCTTCAAACCTAAACGAAACTTCAATTTGAAAAAGAAGAAAATTTTGTTTAGTAAGGATGAATCTGAAATTGAGTCTGAAGATTCATCAACTGAAGAAGATGAAACTCTATTCATGGCTGAAATTACTCAGCAAAATGATTCTAACACCTTTGATGCTGAAGAAGGTGTAGTAGATCTTGAAAGTGAGCTGAAATGTGCTTTACAAGAGGTCAGAAAACTCAAAAAACAAGTCCTAGCTCAAGAACACAAACCAGATCAAGAAATGATCTCTCTGAAAACTCAGCTTGAAGAAGCAAAAAGAGTTGAAGACTATCTTTGAGAGACTGTAAGCTGCAAAGATCAAGAAATTCAAAAACTGGAACAAGAAGCAGTTTGTCTTAGGAAGGAAATTGAAAGATATGAAAGCACTCTAAAACTAAATGAGATGCTCAGCAAGCAGAAGATGTACAAAGATAAAACTGGTGTTGGTTTTGAAAAGGGTGAATGCTCAATTGACCATGCAAAACAAAACCCCTCTTTTGAATTCAAAGGTTCAGGTTCAAATCACTCAGAATTTGGTAAAGATCATGTTCAGTCTTTGAGAGGTAATAGATATTCATACAGAGTCAATCCTTTCTTCTATGGTTATTATTTTTTCTGCAACAAATTTGGCCATAAGGTGAGCACTTGCAGGCTTATGGATCCTAGGTTTGGTCTTAGGAAACATTATAGTTTTGTTAGACAAATCAGATGTTTTAAATGCAATGCTTTGGGACATTTTGTCAAACAATGCAGAACTGATCTGCAATCTAAACAATAAAAATTTAAAAAGGTTTGGAAACCTAATTCTGTCAACAACATTGAGCAAACTATGTTGGTTCAAACAACTTTTCATTTCAAGAAAAAGGACTTCTTGGTCCTGGACAGTGGATGTTCTAACCATATGACTGGTGACAAGGATAAGTTTGTAAATCTTGAAGATTATGTAGGTGGATATGTTAAGTTTGGTGATAACTCTGGTATTCAAATTAAAGGTAGAGGTTCACTTCTTCTGAATGAAGACACTCCTATCTATAATGTGTACTATGTGGAAGGTCTCAAGCACAATCTTCTAAGTGTTAGTCAAATTTGTGATAGTGGTTATCATGTTCTTTTCAATTCACAAGGATGTGAGATTAAGAACAAGCTAGGAAAGGTTGTTGCAGCTGGAAGGAGGACAAAAGGAAATGTGTACAATCTTCTTGACACATCAAGCAATGAAAATAATCAAGGTATGTGTTTAATGAGCCAAATTGAAGAAAGCTGGTTATGGCATAAAAGATTAGGACACAAAACTTTGAAAATCTAGTTAGAATAAGTAAGAATCAGAATGTTAGAGGTTTACCAATACTAACAAGCCGTAAAATTTATGTGCAAAGAATGTCTAAGTGGTAAACAAACTAAAATCAGCTTCAAAAACAAAAGAACATTCTTTCCTCAAAACCTTACAACTTGCACATCGATGGCGTGGACCAACTAGAATAAGGTCTATTAATGGTGAAAGGTACTTTATACGCTTGTGGATGATTATACTAGAATGGTTTGGGTCACATTTATTAAGCACAAATCATAAGCATTTGAAAGGTTTAAAATCTTTTGTAAATTGGTTGAGAAGGAATATGATTTGAAACTTAAATGTCTACGATCTAACAAAGGAGGTGAGTTCACTTCTCAAGATTTTATTAATTACTGTGAGACACCCAAAATTGTCCTCTTGCAACACCTGTCTCGACATTTCATCATTTAGGCATCTTGTAGCATGCTTTGCCCTAGGTACCCATGTCATCATTTATTTAATTAAGCATTGTTTATTTAATTAAATAAATTTTATTTATTTAATTAAATTCATATTCATAATCCATCCATTTCGCTAATGTTAATTAAATAGTTTATATTATTTAATTAATTATATCATTTCTATTCATTTTTCTAATATTAATTAAATAATTTATATTATTTAATTAATGAAATCATAAATTCAATGTTAATTAAATAAATCCAAAATTTATTTAATTAATAAAATCCTAAAAGATCTTGTCGCTTTCTTTCCAAAACTGAACTCGTGTGCATCTAATTAATTTATTTAATTAGATAATTCGTCAATTATCCTTCTCGTCTTTTTCGAGATTTATTTCCTTAAAACAGGAAATGAAATCTTTCCATCTTTTTTGAAATCTTATCTCATCTCATTGTATTTCCTCTTTTGTCAAAAATCAAATCATTGTCGAATCTTGTCAAATCTTATCTTCGTAAATGTCACGGCTCTATAAATATGGCCTCTCGCAATCCATTTAGGAGGTTGATTGGTCCAGCATCCAGACTCTGTCAAAATCAGTCTCTGTCTTTATCTATCATTCTTTCTATTTGTCATTGTCATTGTCAAGTCGTTATGCTGTAGGAATGAGCAATCAACATTCCTCTCCATTGTCAACCTCTTCAAAATCTCACATTTCCCGGCGCGTGGAAAGAAGAGCAATGGAGATAACCGTTCAGTTTGAGACGGCTTGTTTTGTTTTCTTGTTTTAATTTTTCATGCTAACAGCGCTCTGGCTTGTGCTTGATAGACGCATCTGATTATTGTTTACTAAGCACAAATTTGTTGATTTTAATCCCCGATTACATTGGTGAACCCGACTATGAGCGAGCCAGACGGTTTTTGTTGTTTTGCGTGTACGTAACGATCGACGCTAACTATTTTTTAAAAACATCACAGCATTTGATGCGCCACGACGCATCTACCTACGTGGCGACGCATCGACTCGACGTTTAACCGACATCCGCATCCATTACTATCTACCCTATCGAAATGATCCGCTCGGTAAAAATTTCTTTCGCTTTAAGCATTTTGATTTTTAGATTTTCGGTTTTTCTCGCTTTAATTTGTTTTCTGCTTTTTCTTTTTTCTGTGTCTTTATTCCTGCATGTTAACTAGATTATATTTTTCTTGTATTACTAATCTTTTCTTGTAGCATGTGGCAATCCTCATTCGTTTGTCGAAGACCATTGCATAAGAGACTACTAATATTCATTGTTTGCAGATTCGCATGTCAAAGAAGGAATAAATAAACTTTGTGTTTGTTCTTTTTAGACTAGCGAACATTTGAGTTTGGTGCATATAAAATGAAATCATGTCTTTTATGCTTGATTGTGATTATGGAATGGTAGGTGAGTATGCTCTCACTTGGTGAAAACCTTGTGATCAGAAAACCAGACCCATTCTTTTATGTTATTTACCCTGACTTGGTACATCGGAGTATCCTCTCCCCTCGCGCTTTCAGGCGATCTTGGGTGTAAGAGGAACGGTTACCAACTCTAGAAATTGGGCCTGCTTGGGGATTTCATCACCCCAATGTGACTCAAACCGGCAACGGAGCTAAAGCCAAGCTACCCCCAACCGGTATATAAATGTAAACCTTAAGGGAAAACCTAAGGTTGTGAGTGCGGATGTGTCATACGGACGGAGTTGTACTCCCTTAAATCTTGTTGAGCTTAACCTCTTCAGGCTGGAGTGCCACCTTAATGGTGATTAATCTCTTTCCCCATGTATGGCCACTCGAACGGGGGTCCCGAACTAAAAACTCTTGTGTAGTAAGCCAAAATCCTTCTATTTGCTAGCACAGCACCGGTCGGTGTGAAGGCATCGACACCTTCGCAGTTTGTAGTAGAGGTGATCAGTTCGCCATGGGAGTTTCATGGGGGTTGGAAGCTTGGTTGGCCTGAGAAGAGAGTGCACTGTAAGGGGGAGCCTGTGCAGCCAAGCTTCTGAATTCACACGCTACAGATATGTGGTTATGTGGAATCTAGCGAATACTGTCATGGCCTAACCTAGGATCGTGCTTTTCTGATGTGTGTTTGGTTACTTTATAAAACACTGTGTTTGTCAAGTGTTTCTGGTTTTACCATAGTTAAAAAAAAATGGTAATCAAACAGATCAAAACTTCCATCAAAACAACACGAAAATCACTTTGAAACCAAACTGTGTCGCATCTGTCGAACCGCAACTGATATTATGCAACACAACTACTCTGATAAACTGCATTTGAGACTCAGAATGCCGCATCTATAGGTGTCGCGACACATCTGTCAACTTAAAAGCCGCAATTGCAAAATAGAACCACATTTGCTAAACTGTGACGCATTTGCCAAATTGTGATGCATTTGCCTTTCAAAATTTTAAACTTCACAGTCAAAACCTGAGGTCTCCAAATTGTCAACCATTTGTCAAACTCTGTCACCAAGAAGATTCTGTCAGAAACTAAAACTTGAAATTGCTCAAAGTCTTGTCTAAACTTGCATTAGTCACCATAGGTTTCATACATCATTCCTTCTAGTTTCATACATTCAACATTACGTTGTCCCTAAGTCCATACTTGTATACTTAGGATTAGGAAAATCTTAAGCATGTCTTTGCAAAAACATCATTTTCGACATTAGACCCTCTTGGACTAAGTTATCAAACCTCCTTTAGTCATTGTCCTCTTTTGTGAGATTTCTTCCAACTCAAAAGTCTAGTTAGGAAGACTCACTAGTCATTTAGACCTAGTCAACTTGTCATTTCCAACGAAGTCCTTTAGCAGTCAAAATCAAAAACAAAGTTCGAGTTTAGAGGTGCTTAGATAACCTTGTCTTACATTGCATAGAAATTGCATATCCTTATTCACAAAAAAGTCCAAAAACATTAGTCATTCTAGTTTTCATCTTGAACCTTAGACTTCACATAGTGTCATACTTGCATTTAGGCTGTCATTCCTTTTTGAGCAATCTCATTTATGGTTGAAACCAGACTTCAAAAACAAAAGAGACAAATGGAAAAATTTAGACAAGACCCCCCATTTACTATCAACAATCCTCTATATGACTCAAACTAGACCTTGTACAATCCATTTACCAATCTAGACAATCAACCTCCAACAACAACGCAATCCTCGTCAAATAGTACATTCGAACTCTACTTGCAAAGAGATGAAAATGGTCAACTACTTCAGGGAAACATAGAGGCATTGACACAAGACCCAGAGGTCTATCAGCTTGTTGAAACAATAGCTCGTCAGGATAGAGACAGATTTGTAGCCATGCTCTTGAGTGAAGGAGCTAAGTTACCACCAGGATTTGATGCCAACATGCTAAATTTGACACTTCATGACCCTAATGCCAATAACGCACATAACATGTCACATAGTGGTCAGCTTCTAAATACTATGAACAATACTTCCTTTGGGACCACCACGACAGTACATACCACGCCCAACATCCCAAACATCTCCAACACAATAAATGCTACATCTATTGGGGGATCACAATCATCCACAACATCCACAACACTACCCCAATCCGATGGAACCACTCTTGGCTCCTCAACAACGTGGGAAAATTATTCCAATCCTCTTTTTACTGCAACAGTAAATACCACAGGGGCATCATCAAGTCACCACAATCCCCCTTTGACAACTACATCTACTACCATGAACACAACTTCGACAAATCCGTTCAGTAGTAATTCACAAAATCCTTTGGGAGGAGCCACATGATGTATCTTTATTAAAGGACAACAACAAAACGTTAACATGACAACACAGTCAAATGTCATTGCCTCCCAAGGCACAAATACAAATGTCCCCCTTGTACAAAACCAATAATTTACACAAGGTGGCCAAATAACACAACCCATGACATCATTGATACACCATAACATTCATGGTCACAACATCCCCCAAATAATGACACACATGGCTGGGGGACATATCCCAACATACTCATCCAACATTCATACTCATCAACAAGCACCAAATCATAACTTCCAATACCAACAACACACGTCATACGTACCACAACAATCTGTAGCACCACAATATACCAACATTCACGTACACTAGATAGGAACACATGGTGTACTAGGCAACCCAACATACGGAAACGTAAACGACCCTACCATAGATGAACTCAAAGCAAGAATGAGAGATATGGAGAAAAATATGCAAAACATGTACATTTCAGGCAGGAAATCAGAAATATCATATGACCTAGATGTATACCCTTTTGACACAAACTTACGTATGCCTACATTTCCACCAGGATACGTGTCACCCAACTTTACAAAATATAGAGGCAAGACAAATCCCATTGAACATGTTCGCGAATTCGCAACCAACTGTATGGATATCGCCTACGAACCAACATACTTGATGAGACTTTTTTCCAAAAGTTTGGCAGGCCAAGCCCTTGAATGGTTTTCAATGCAAAAAGATATCCAAACATGGGATGAGCTCAAATGAAAATTCATAAGAAATTACGCGTACAACATTGACATGGATACCTCTATCACTAGCTTGTGCAATCTCATGCAAGAAGACTCTGGTGAGACATTTATTCCATTCTTTCAAAAATGGAGAAGCCTTGCTAGTTGATGTCACATTGACATTCCTAAAAGGGAAAAAGTTGACATGTTCGTCCAAACACTTCTAGGACCCCTAAAATTTGCATTGCAAATACATTGTTGCACAACCTTCACAGAATTGGTCGAAAAGGGAGTCTAGATTGAGAAAGCCCTTATCACAAAGGGAGAACTGAGATATGGTTCCACGAACATCAATCCACCAGCTGACAAAAACAAATATTGGGTTAAGAACAAGCATGTTACAAATGACGGTGTTGCTGATGCCAAGACTGCAAATACTGTAGGTCCCGTATTAGCCCTGAAAGGGGTTCAACAACAAAATAGACTAACAACGACATTGACACCTCCTCCCAATACTTTTTCAAACAACCAAGGTGGTCAAAACAGTCAAGGGCAATATTGTCAAATGAGACAATTTCCTAGGGGTCACACATACACCCATTTGGGTCAACCCATTGAAGAAGTTCTTAAGAAATGCATCCAACATGGGGTCATCACACTTCCAAAAATAAAACCATATGACCCAGGATAGTTCAAACCATCATGGTGGAATGACAATGCACTTTGCGAATACCATCGAGCCAAAGGACATACAACCTCTAACTGTTGGCAACTGAAAAACCTAATTCAAGATCTTATTGAAAATCGCACAATCGAAGTAGGTGGATCACAAATCACCTCCAATGCAGATCATACTATCCACAAGAACCCACTGCAGGATCATGGTTCTCATAATGCATCCACGTCAGGTTCACAGAACCAAGCTAACCTCGCCCGAGTCAAGTACGATTATTCTAGTGGACCAATTATAAACAATGTCCGAACTGAAGATGGGTACATCAATACCATTATGGTCAAGAGAGCACCCTAGTGTAATGCTACTACTCGCAATGGCAAGGTCACTATAGCTGGTCCGCCTCCTCCTAAACAAGCCAAAATCACAATACCAGGCCCATCGGCTAAACAATCACAACCTGCTGCATCGGCTAAATAGCCAAAACCTGTCTCAACCCCACAACAGTGGAAACCCAAAAGCCAGTTCAACCTCATTGACCAACTAGGAAAGACTCCCGCGCAAATATCTATCCTTGAGCTACTTCGTATCTCTCCCACACACAAAGAAATCATAGAAAAAACTCTCCTAGAGTCATCGGTCCCTAAGGACATCGATGTCAATCAGTTTGAAACTATGGTGGGATATCTCACCATGCCACACCATGTCACCTTCTCGGATCAAGACTACTCATCACATAAAACTAACCACAATGACGCATTACATATAGAAACTTTTGTCCACAAGCACAAAGTTAGATGGGTTTTAGTAGATGGTGGAGTAGGCTTGAATATATGCTCCCTCAAATTGGTTAAGGCTCTCAGGTTCTCTAATGCGTGCGTAGACCCAACGAAAAGCATAGTGATCAAAGCATACGATGACAAGGAATGCTCTTCAAGGGGTGTTATCTCTCTCCCTATCAGAGTGGGACTGGTCATTGTAGACACAACCTGCTAGGTCCTAGATTTGGAACTACCATATAACATTTTACTTGGCTGTCCATGGATCCACGCTTTAAAAGTCGTTCCATCAACATACCACCAATGCCTCAAGTTTCCTTTTGACGGTACAGAAGTCACCATATATGGAGACCCCGACCCTTTCCAATATTGTACCAATTTAAGGGGTATCTCCGAAAACCGAGTACCTATTAATCGAGAAGCACCTGGCTCCTCATCATCCAAGTACATCAACCCCTCCACACTCACGTCATCTTCCACATCCACTCCATCCACGTCTTCCACCATACCACCACCTTCCACCAACCCTAAAACTGAATCAACTGTCAAAATCCAAGACCTTGGTTGTGGAGAATTCAAACTGCACACAGCATACAACATAACAACAATGCCTAGATCTCCCAAGGACTATGGTAGGCCATGTTTCCGAATGGAACCTCAGGAAACCTTCATAGTCCCACCGAATACAGTTTTTATCAAGTGGGGAGACATGAGTGAGGAAGACCTTGCTGACATCACAGGATGGATCTATAAGGATACAGTCACATTACCCCCATTACCAGTTCAAATATATGGCAAAGGTTATGACTTCATGAAGGCTAAAGGCTACGATGGTACTAGTGGCCTGGGAAAAAATAAAACTGGCCGAAGGGAACCCATAGAAACTTTTCAAATTCTGAAGTATCTTGGATTAGGGTTTGGATCACTTGCCAATGGTGATCGACGTACCTCTAGACTTTTAAATGAGCGAGTACATGCTTCTGACAGTGTCGAGACTACAAAGGAACCCCTCACCGAAACTGACTCCCACGAGTGGGAATTCAGCTCAGAACGATCCCTAAGTGACTATTGTCTTGATGATTTGTTTGTCGAACCAGGGGAATTGACCTCTGAACAACGATTTTGGAAAACATTCAAAATTGAATAGGCACCAAATAGTCAAAGCCCTACTACCACTTCCCATAACACACAACAGTCATCATCTGACCCCCCTCAGTCCAATCTATCCGAAGTGTCAGACAATATTGATAACCAGGACTCTAAAACCTTCACTCCTTATTACGATAATGAATATGACACTAGTGAAGGAGAATATTGGATAGAATCCGATGTAGAGTTGGATGATGATAACCTCATCTACAACATCAATGAATCCATCTGCATGTTGTCCACATCCTCACCCCAATTCACTAGCCTTGACGATGGCATCTCTTTAGTTTACCCTGAACTAGTCGATTGGGACCAACAAGGACTGCTAGTTCTGGACACATTCCAAAATGATGAAGCCATTGCCGAATTCATGGGATTACGAGAAGGCATACCCAGTGGGGACCACAAATCAGGATTTGCTATTGATTTAGACTGCACGACATACTTCGGCGAGACTGTTCAGTCCTCTAGTCACAAAAGTAAAAATAAAGTAAAAAATGAAACGTCTCTAGGTGAAAACCAAAAGGCACCTCTTGACAGTAAAATAGTAAAAATAAAAGATGAATCTGTGGGTGAAAACCTCTCTAAGGTGCCCAAAGATGGAGGACTAGACTTTCTCCCCGTGCAACAGGAGAAATTGGCCATGCTTATTGAGGACACAATAGAGGATACCATTTCAACTGCAGAAGACCCCAAGATGGTCCTATTTGCCGCATCATTGACTGATGAAGAGAAACCAGAATTTCATAAATTATTTACAGAACGGAAAATCAACTTCGCATGGTCCTACGCAGACATGCCAGGATTGGACCCCAAACTGGTTCTGCATCATCTGCCACTATTACCCAATGCTAAACCAGTCAAGCAAAAGTTGCGCAAAATGCACCCTCAAGTGGCCCTATTGGTCAAGGCCGAGTTAAAGAAATTACTGGATGCAAGATTCATAAGGTCTATAGATTATGCTGAATGGATTTCCAATCTAGTACTGGTGACAAAGCCAAATGGGCTGATTCGGGTATGTAAAGATTTCTGAGACCTAAATAAAGCATGTCCAAAGGATGAATTTCCTTTGCCCAACATTGACATCATAGTCGACCTAACTGCAGGACATGAGATGCTATCCATCATGGATGGTTTCTCTGGTTATGATCAAATCCGCATTGCTCCTGAGGATCAACACAAAACAACATTTACTTGCCCATGGGGTACATATTGTTGGAACGTCATGCCCTTCGGTCTCAAAAACATAGGTGCCACATATCAAAGGGCTATGACCACGATCTTCCATGACATGATGCACAATATAATGGAGGATTATGTAGATGACCTATTGGCCAAATCAGCAACTAGGAAAGATCATTTGAGGGTACTTGACATAATTTTCAAGAGACTTGAAGAGTACAAAGTTTGGCTAAACCCTAAAAAGTGTCTTTGGGGTCACATCGGGAAAACTATTGGGATACATAGTTTCCCGAAGAGGCATAGAGGTCGATCCAGCAAAGGCCAAAGAAATCATAGACATGCCTCCGCCTAGAGGGATCAGTGAACTCAAAACTCTGCAGGGCAAAGTACAATCTATTCGCCATTTCATAGCCCAATTGGCAGACAAGTGCCACCCATTCCAGTACCTGTTGCGCAAAAGTGTCCCCTTTGTATGGACAGATAAGAGTCAAGAGGCCTTCCAGCAAATCAAAGATTACCTACTGTCAACACCAGTACTCATGCTGCCCATTCAGGGAAAGCCGTTGATTCTATACATCTCCACTACTAGTTCAGCATTGGGGGCATTGCTGGCCCAAAATGATCACAAAGGAAAAGAAAGAGCAATTTATTACATCAGCCGCACACTGATAGGCTATGAGTTAAACTAAACATACATTGAACGTGCATGCCTCGCTGTTGTCTTTGCATCCCAAAAACTAAGACACTATATGCTCAGTCATCAGACACAACTGGTTGCCAAGATTGATCCATTGAAATATCTACTAAGTCGAGCAACATTAACAGGCCGGTTGGCAAAATGGGTTATGATCCTAAGCGAGTATGACATACAGTATGTTGAGCACAAAGCAATAAAAGGGCAAGTAATAGCGGATCAATTGGCAGATGCACCAATTCAAGCCACTCATCCATTAGTAACTGATTTTCCTGATGAGTCTATTTTTCATGCGGAACCGACATCACCATGGAAACTGTATTTTGATGGGTCGCATACTGGTCATGGCTCAGGCGTTGGAATCTTGTTTATCACACCACAAGGGGATTCAATTCCTAAGTCATTCAGGATCATTTTCCCTTGTACAAATAACATTGCCAAATATGAAGCACTAGTCACAGGTCTTAAGTTGGCAATTAAGTAGAAAATTCAGACGTTGCTTGTATTCGGGGACTCCCAGCTCGTAATCAACCAGGTGAATGATGACTATGAAACAAAGGATGAGAAGTTGCTTCCCTACAAGAGGATGGTGGACAATTTCTTGACATACTTTCAATCAATTTCTTTTGAACAAATCCCCAGGGCACAGAATAAGGTAGCTGACGCAATGGCTACTATTAGTTCTCTCTTGGACATCCCTAAAAATGTGTCACAATGTGAGTTCTTAGTAGAGAAGCTTTTGATACCGGCATATGATATCCCATAATCGAAAATGGTTTGTGAACTTGTTGGTCCCAACTCTCCTTGGTATCAAGACATTTACGATTACCTAAAGTCTCACACCCTTCCACCGAACCTATCAAATAACCAACGAAAGTCCTTCATTAGAAAATCCACAAGGTATGCCATTGTCAGTGACACCCTATACCACCGTAGTTTCGACGATACCCTCCTTAGATGTCTTGACACCGACGAAGCATGTACGACCTTACGAGAAGTGCACGACGGTATATGCGGATCTCATTCGAGTGGTTCTACGCTAGCTAAGAAACTGACGAGACTTGGGTATTATTGGCCGACAATGGAAAAAGATGCAATTGAATATGTCAGGACTTGCCACAAATGTCAAATATAGAGTGACTTGGTCCATGCTCTAGCACAAGAACTCTGGCCCTTCGCTCAATGGGGACTCGACCTCATGGGTAAGATTCATCCAACCTCATCCAACGGCCATAAATTCATTATTACCACCACTAAGTATTTCACAAAGTGGATTGAAGCCATTGCATTGACATATATTACGGGAAAACAAATATCAAAGTTCATCCTTAATTACATCATTTGCCGGTATGGCCTTCCACAGTCTATCATCACTGACAACAGACGTCCGTTCAAAAACCAAGACGTATGTGAGTTATGTGAATGAATCCATATCCAACACCACTTTTCATCTCCATACTACCCGCAAGGAAATGGCCAAGCTGAGGCGTCCAATAAAACCATTGTCAAGATCTTAAAAAAGACTGTCAATGACGCTGGCCGTGACTGGCACATACAACTTAACACTACTCTATGGGATTATCGAACTAGCATTCATACTCCTACAGGGGCCACCCCGTTCGCCCTAGTCTTTGGCGTGAAAGCCATCTTACCCATTAAGGTCAAAATTCCCTCGCTACGAGTCTCCTTGAAGGGTCTTACTAATGAAGAGGACTACTGACAATCACGTCTGCATGAGCTAGAAATGCTGGAAGAGAGATGACAAAACTCACTGAATCATCTCCAAGCATATCAGAATCGCCTTTGTCGCAGCTACAATAAAAAGGTTATGGTCAGAAAGTTTGACATTGGTGACCTAGTTCTAATGCAGAACCCCAAGAACCAAGTAGACAGAGAAAAGCCAAAAAAATTTGAACCAAATTGGCTAGGTCCCTATATTATCATATCTTCTTTTAGTTCTGAAGCTTATCAATTGGCAACTCCAGATGGGGAATAGTTGGCAAAACCCATCAACAGTTTACATCTCTGAAAGTTCTACGCATAGCATCAGAGGATGGAGCTGAGAATCATAAAATACAAAAAAATTGAAAAATGATAAAAATCGTCACCTTGATGAAAACCTGGCAAACAGGCATCTTGGTGACACCAAAAAAAAATTCAAAAAGTCAAGAAAATAGTAAAGAGAAAAATGATTCGTTCAATAGTAAAAACTTGGCAAACAGGCACTTTGGACAGGTACCATGGTGAAAACCTGGCAAACAGGCGTCATGTGTAATCAATCATTACTTTGCCATCTACGGTCACTTGGTCTAACTTGGCCTAGGATGAAAGGTATTTCTACCATTATTCTGCAAATTGCCATCACATCCTACCCTACCTGTCATAGTAGATAAATGATTGACATCAAGTCCTGACGACTGTCTGTCTAGCAAGTCAACAGTATCCCATTCATATTCCTTGCAAATGGCTAAGTATTAGACCTGACTGGGGGCAAAGTGTTTACCATGCAACTGCAGTGGATGTCATGTATGATCACAAAAACATCGCAAAAAGTCCTAAAAAAAAAGAAGACAAAAACATTACAAAAAGTCTTGAAAAAAGACAAAAACATCACAAAAAGTCCTGAAAAAAGCCAAAAACATCACAAAATGTCCTGAAAAAAAAAAAGAAGACAAAAACATTCGCAAAATGTCTTGAACAAAGAATCAAAAAACATCATAAAAAGTCCTGAAGAAAGACCTAAAAATCATAAAACGCCCTGAAGAAAACATCGAACAAAATCATTAGACCACTCAAAGAACATGAACACACTGTCATTTCTGGTCAAAGTCAATCATGTCAAATTAGTCTTCTTCATCTGTCTGAACTACGTTGTCTCTGTGCATTTGCTACATAGGCAAGACTCATATTTGAGTCCCCAAGACATTAGGTCAATCCGTTTAGGTTTGTCAAAATAAAATCATGACGCAATCTTTGCTCACCAAGACAAAGTCATTGGTCGTGTCAAACTACGAGGTCTCTGAGTGTATGACATAGGCAAGGCCATCTATTGATGAGCCCCCGAGGCCGCACTAGGTCAGTCCATTAGGGTTGATGGCACTACATTGGCACACACGTCAAAAGTCTTCAATCAATTTCAACATGGGGAAACTCCTAAACCAAAGTAAAACAGTCATTTGTTCAAACATGGCTAATCTCACCAACATGTCACTCATATCATCAAGGCAATATCGTCATATGATCAACACAAGTCAAAATCAGTCAAAACAAGTCAAATTATCACAACCAGTCAAACTATCAAGTCTTGGTTACCTTTTAGATGGGTCCTTCTGAAGAATAACCTCTGCCATTGGTGCCTTAGGATGTGTCCTTACTAGGCATCGTCCCTATCATTTGACAGTTTTGAGGGATCCTTTCTGACACTTAAGGATCATTCCTCTTGACAACAACGTTCTTTTAGATGTGTCCTTCTGAAGAACACATCTCTAACATTGGTGCCTTAGGATGTGTCCTTCCTAGGCATCGCCCCTATCACTTGACATTTTTGAGGGATCCTTTCTAACACTTAAGGATCATTCCTCTTGGAATCACCGTTCTTTCAAATATGTCCTTCTAAAGAACAAAACCCTGACATTGGTGTTTTAGGATGTGTCCTTCCTAGACATCGACATTATTCAGGATGTGTCCTTCCTGAATATGGAAACCTTCGGCATTTTTCATCTAGGCATCATTTAATTTTACATTGACACATCAATGCACTCGGCATCCAGACACACTTGGCAAACACTTGACAATTGTCTTTTGATCTTTTATATGTTATTATTTTTTCAGCGAGATCCCACTAAGCAGGATTTAGAGAAGCAACGACGTAGCATGACAATCGACGCACATGACTACTAGCTTCTCAGCGAGGTCTTGATTCTGGGATTTAGAAAAGCGACGACATATCATGATAGAGACTTTTATTTTTTTATTTTGGCAATCATGTCACTAGTTTCTCAAGGATGTCCTGGAAATAGGATTTAGAGAAGCAGCGACGTTTCATGATCTGTCCTTGTCTTTTTCTATTTGTGGTTGTTTATGACAACAAGACTTGGGCAATCACGCTCATAGTATGAGTCATGATCATCCTTGTCTGTGACTGTTTGTCTTATGTAATGGTACGACCTTGCACACCTTGATCTATGTCATATCATGGTGTTTGTTAGCCATTACAATAGTTTTCCCAATGATGATTAAGAGCAATAAATATTAAAAGTCCTACAGTAAAGTTTTGAAGGATTTGGTCTAGGAATTAACATGCATTTTCATAGGGATCATGCCTTCTCTTCTTTGATCTGGTCATCTTCTCTCATTAGTCTCATCATCCTCTCTCGTCCATCCTAGGATGATATCCTGTGACATCCAAAAACATAAGTGCATACATGATCATACACATTGCATTAGGTCCATACATACATCATCCATGTCATTAAATCATATACATAAGCACAAGCATTGCATTAACATAATCATCAACATTGCATCTATTACATCAATACATCATGCACATCATTAACATAATCATATAAATAAGCATTGCATCATCATGGCATCAAAAATCACAAATAGGCATCATAAGACATACAGGGCATCATAAATTAAACATCATACATGTCATAATACATAAAGAAGAGATCATCACATAAAACATGTAGGCCGCATCAAAACTACATCATCATATAAGATCATCTCAAAAAAGGTACAATGTCACATGATAGAGTCAATGGATATCCCAAAAATGGAGCTCGCAGGCTCAATAATATACATAGTGTGACAAAATACAAGTATTCCCCTAGGGTAGGCTCTCATCATCCCCTTGAGGTGAGGAATGTGGTGGTTGAGGCCCTGTCACTGGCTCTGAAGCAATAGGCAGCTGATCCTGTACTGAAATCTGCGCTGAAACTATGGAAACCTCTGCCTGTGCCACTGACGGAGCTGCAAAGGACAGTGCCATCTCAATAGTATAGAACATCTGTGAGGTCACTGCGGCTGGACTCTAGGAGATAGATGGATCTGTCACTGGTGGCTGGCCCAGTACTAACCTCTGTGCTGACCCAGTCAACCCATGGCTGTGACCCAGAGTACATCTGCGTGAATGATGTGACCTATGCCTGGATGTGTGACCTGTCGAGGTAGACCCTCTGACGCTGGTGTGACTCCTGGTATTGCTGCCACTGCCTGACCTGTGACCGCTACCTGTCCTCGTCTGTGATCGGGACAAGGTAGGATCTCGTCGCTCTGGCAGCACTGCCTGCTCATAGAGAGTCTGGTACTACCCCAATCTTGTGCTAACTCTAGCTAACTCCTGAGCCATGTCTCCCATAGGTCCTGTGCACAAAGCGGAAAACTTGGTACACCACTAGGCTGCATCCTGCTGGAAGATCACCACCTGATCCCTCTCTACTCGGTCTACCTCCAAAGCTGACTATAGAGACCTGACCTGTGCCAAGCTGGCATCCAATCTCTGCTGAAGGTCTAGCACCCTCTGATCTGCTGTGGCATTTGGCGGCAACCTTGAAGTGGACGGTATCTCCTCCTCCCCCTCCACCATCTGCCATCTGAGAAGTCTCTCGGCCTCACCTATGGCATCATCCTCCTCGTCATCATCGTCATCGTGCCTTGCCACCTCCTCCTCCTACCCACCCACCTCCACCTCCATCTCTGGCATATCCTCATGCCTCTCTGCCTCTGCCTCCTCCTCCTCTCCCCTCACCTCCGTCTCCTCCTCTCCCCTCACCTCCACCTCCTCCTCCTCTCCCCTCACCTCTGCCTCCTGCTCTCCCCTCACCTCCACCTCCTCCTCCTCTCCCCTCACCTCCTCCTCCTCTCCCCTTCACCTCTGGCTCCTCCTCTTGTCTCTCACCTCTCCCTCCTATCTGGGCTGCTCCTCACCCTCTCCCTCCTCACTGGCCTTGGGGATAGCATCTAACGCTACCCTCGCCATGCACTGTCGCACCTTGCGGCTTGGTACCTATTTATAGCTTGACAGGGGCAATACCTTGTTTGTTTTTGTATCATTTGTGCATGCTTGCTTGCTTGTGTGTGTTATCATTTTATCTTGCATTTGTATCAAATCCATATCATTCCAGCTAATATTCATATCTTGTGTGTGTTGGAATATCTTTTTGCATTATCGTTTGCATCTAAGGTCACATAATACCTTTTGTGCATTAGGACTTTAATGCTCTAAGCCTCTTTCCTCATACGTCTAGACAAGGTTGTATTATGTTGGGGCATGAGACACATCATCACCTTAGTCCTTATATCTTGGTGCATAACGTCTAGTGCTATATCAAACATCATGGTTGCTCATCTTTCATTGCAGTGTAACGTATCATCTGTTCCTCCATCTTTAGTTCTTGACCCATCCCTGTCATTTCGAGAGCCTACCCATGTTTGTTCAACCCGCCTATCCTCTTGAGGGGGCATCATCCTATCTTTCTATCATTGTCCATTTTTCTCTATCCATACCTTAGTTTCTTTGAAATGATGTTACTAGACACAAATCACATCATCTTGAACATCATCTCAAAGAGGGGCAAAATGTAGACACCCAAAATTGTCCTCTTGCAACACCTGTCTCGGCATTACATCATTTATGCATCTTGTAGCATGTTTTGCCCTAGGTACCCATGTCATCATTTATTTATTTAAATAAATTATATTTATTTAATTAAATTTATATTCATAATCCATCCATTTCGCTAATGTTAATTAAATAATTTATATTATTTAATTAATTAAATCATTTCTATTCATTCTTCTAATGTTAATTAAATAATTTATATTATTTAATTAATAAAATCATAAATTCAACGTTAATTAAATAAATCCAAAATTTATTTAATTAATAAAATCCTAAAAAGATCTTCTTGCTTTCTTTCCAAAACTGAACTCGTGTGCATCTAATTAATTAATTTAATTAGATAATTCATCAATTATCCTTCTCATTTTTTTCAAGATTTATTTCCTTAAAACAGGAAATGAAATCTTTCCATCTTTTTTGAAATCTTATCTCATCTCGTTGTATTTCCTCTTTTGTCAAAAATCAAATCATTGTCGAATCTTGTCAAATCTTATCTTCATCAATGTCACGGCTCTATAAATACAACCTCTCGCAATCCATTTAGGGGGTTGATTCTTCTAGCATCCAAACTCTGTCAAAATCATTCTTCTGTCTTTATCTATCATTCTTTCTATTTGTCATTGTCATCGTCAAGTCGTTATGTTGCAGGAATGAGCACTCAACATTCCTCCATTGTCAACCCTTCAAAATCTCGCATTCTCATGTAGGTGGAGAAGAGCAATGGAGATAAATCAAGTCTAGCTTGGAGATCGGTTTGCTTTGCTTTCTTGTTTTAATTTTCATGCTAGTTTGTGCTCTATTGTGCTTGATAGGATCTAATTAGATTATTGTTTTCATTAAGCATTAAATCTGTTGATTTTAATCCTATTTACAATTACTGTGAACATCATGGCATTAAAAGACAGTATGCTGCAACAAAAACACCTCAACAAAATGGGGTAGTTGAACATAAAAATAGAACTGTAAAAGAATTGGCTAGAACAATGTTAGATGAACCTAAGTTGCTTGATATGTACTGGAAAGAAGTTGTTCCTACAACTGTATACATTTTGAATAGAGTGTAGATTAGAGTGAAATCTAAACACACTCCTTATGAACTATGGTATGGAAGAACCGCTTCTGTCAAATACTTTAAAATTTTTGGAAGTAAGTGTTTTATCAAAAAGGATGATGATAACATTGGGAGTTTTCAATCAAAGAGTGATGAGGGTATCTTTTTGGGATACTCAACTCATAGCAAGGCTTATAAATTCCTTAACAAAAGGCTTAACAAGATTGTTGAAGTTGTTAATGTAAAATTTGATGAGAGATCACATTTGTATGTTGAATCTTTATAAGATAATGAGGAAGAAGAACTTGAACCAGAAATAATTTTAGAAGGAACTAAGTCAGCAGGCCCTAGAAATGAAATAGCAAGTCCTAAAAAGGTTGCATCAAAAGCTCTAACTAAATATCACCCCAAAGATTATATTATTGGGGATAAAGATGCAGGAGTTCAAACTAGAAGAAAGGCTGTAGAATCTGATGAAAAGGCACAAATAGCTTTCTGTCTAGTTACTCAGTTTGAGCCTAAAATTTTTAATGAATCTCTCATAGAATCATGTTGGCTTAATGCTATGTAGGAAGAAATTGATCAAATTGAGAAAAATCAGACTTGGGAGTTAGTCCCAAGACCAGATGACAAGAATGTCATTAGAGGAAAATGGATATATAGAAACAAACTTGATGAAAATGGTAATGTCATTCGCAACAAAGCAAGATTTGTCTGCAAAGGCTATGCTCAACAAGAAGGTATTGATTTTGGTGAAACCTTTGCACCCGTTGCTAGATTAGAATCTATCAGAATATTCTTGGCTTATTATGTTTATAAAGATTTTACTGTTTATCAAATGGATGTCAAAACTACTTTTTTAAATGGCTATTTAGATGAAGAGGTCTATGTTGAACAACCTAAAGGATTTATGTGCAAAAATAAGCCTGATCATGTTTACAGATTGAAAAAGGCCCTCTATGGCTTAAAACAAGCACCTAGAGCTTGGTACTCTAGGCTTGACAATCATTTGCTTTCAAATGGTTTTGTTAGAGGAGGTGTAGATAGCAATCTTTATGTTCAAACTGAAGGTTCTGATATTCTGGTTGTTGAAATTTACATTGATGACACTATCTTTGGCTACAACAATGTTACATTAAGTAAAAAATTCTCTCAGCTAATGGAATCTAAATTTGAAATGTCATTATTAGGAGAATTAAATTTCTTCTTGGGTCTTCAAATCTCTCAATGTGAAAATGAAATATTTCTTTATCAAACCAAGTATGCTAGAGAGATGCTTAAGAAATTTTAGATGGATGAATTCCATCCAGTTAGCACTCCAATGATTACTGGATGCAAACTTACTAAGGTTGATGATTCCCCTGATACAAATCAAACTGAATATAGATCAATGATTGGTAGTATGTTATATTTAACTGCCTCTAGACCTGACATTATGTAGGAAATTTGCACTATTGCATGGTTTCAGGAATCATCTAAAGAATCCCATGTCACTGCTGTTAAAAGGATTTTTAAATATATTCAGGTCACTCTTAATTATGGCCTTTCGTATCCTAGAAGCACTAATTTTTCATTGATTACATATACTGATGCTGACTGGGCTGGTTGTTTGGATGATAGGAAAAGCACCAGTGGTGTTGCATTCTTTCTTTGTGATCATTTAGTGGCTTGGCACAACAAGAAACAAGAATTTGTTTCTCTCTCTACTGCTGAAGCAAAATACATTGCTGCCACTTCATGTTGTACTCAAGTTCTTTGGATGAGTCAAACTCTATCTGATATGGGTATTGGAATTCCTAAACCTGTTTCTATTCTCTGTGATAACACAAGTGTGATAAGTATCTCCAAAAATCATGTCTTGCACTCTCGTACTAAACATATTGCTCTCAAGTTTCACTTTCTTCGAGAAAAGGTTTTGGTTAATGAAGTTTTCTTACAGTTTGATGGCTCTCAAGATTAGGTGGTTGATATTTTTACTAAGCCCTTAGCTAAAGAGTTATTTGAAAGGTTGAGACTTCGATTGGGAGTTATCTCTCAATCTTTACTTCTCTGATTTTCCATACATTGGCTTAGGGGGAGCATGATATATGTTTTGATTCACTTACAACTCTCCTACAATCTTGGTTGTTGCACTCTATTATTTTTTTTGTAGCTGTTTCTCATGTTGTTTTGATTGGCTTCTCAGTTTTGTTCATCTTTTCTTTTCCTTGAGGCAAAAAGGGGGAGAGTCTTTGGTGTTTTGCCATCAAGGACAAAGGGGGAGTTTGTTGAATCTCAGCTCTGTAAATACAGTTTGTCCTTGATGACAAAATCTCTTTCAGTTTGTTCTCATTAATAATCTGTCTCAGGATGGTTCTCCTTGCACATCACAGGTTTTGGATGTTTCTCTTTCGGGCTTACACATATTGGCATGAGTATGGCAGGGTCTCCCCGATCCACTTTGAAATGTCTAAGTTGCCTATCGGCAAGACATTTTTGATGTTATGTCGATTGAATTTAACATTCTAGCAGCTTTCAGCATGACATTGTCATGGTCTTGGCGACCTAAGAAAAATATTTATCGACATGAGTTTGGCCGTCGGGATGAGGTCTTAGCAATTTTATTATGTCTCCCCAACCCGCTTCAGAATGAGCATATCGACAAAGGAAATCGTCCTCAGGGTAATGTCATAGCGAGTCTTTCTTGTCTTACCGACTTGTGCTCAAAATGTTTTATCTATTTTTTTGGGAGGAATCTCACCGAACAACTCTTTGAGAACTTCAGCCAAACTGAGTGGTATCGGGCTAAGGCCTTGGAAATTTCACTTGGTCTCACCAACTAATGCATGTGGAAGTCTATCGGAAGGAGTGTTGTTTTCGGTATGTAGTCTCTCCGAAGACAGTGTCACACTGACCGCCGTTGGACAATTGCTTTCGGTAGGACATTCTGGAAGTCTCGAAGAACAGGTGTGAATTTGGGGTGTTTTGGTATGACTGAAACGATCTACAAGATGTCTCCCTGATGGTTTGAAGTTACAATGACATGTATTGTATAGTTGATCTCGTTGGCAAGAAAAACCATTTGTCACGGCGACCAATGTGTATCATGTGGAATTTTGGTGAAACATGGGGCAATCTCTATAGCGTCTTCCCAACTATGCATTGTCTTGCTGACCGCTGATGAACAAATACATTTCGGTAAGACTCATATGTTTTGATATAATGTCATAGTGAACCCATCAAGTCTTGGCGACTAAGTCTTGAGGGGCTTTCGGCAAGAGATTGGTATGTTATAGCGACTCTCATAAGACAAAAGTGTGCATCAAAGAGATAACCATTATGTTACAGTGACATCACACAAGGGGTTTCTATCAAAGGCTCATCAGTGTGAGATTGATATTGTCTTGGTGATCTAGGGTGAGCTCAGGATGTTTCGGCAAAACAAGGGGTAGTCTATATAGCATCTCCCTGACTTTGTATTGTCTTAGCGACACGGGGTGAAAAGTGACTCTTGGCAAAACATTATGAAGTCTACAAGAGGTCTCACAGATATCGTTTGGTCACAGCAATAGTGAATGAAACTAAAGGAGATCTCGGTGAAAGACTTGCCGATGTCTCAGTGAATGAATAATACTCTAAGGAAGCCTATCAATGAGACATGATTTTTTCATTATGTGTTCTTCCTGACTCTGATGGCTCATGGCGAAAGCAAATAAAGAAAAGGCTACAGTGACAGTGAATGAAACAGAAGGGCGTCTTGGTGAGAAAGTCTCTTGTGTCTCAGCGAATGGTTAATGAAATCTCAAACTCTGTGGCCATTTATGGAAACTTCAAAATATAGTTGCAGGCTAACATCATTGATTGAATTGAATCTCAGAACCATTACATGGCAGCATATTCATTTATTTTCCTCTTTGAGCAGTTGTGTTTTTTTTTTAATGGATGATTTGCAGCTCTTTGGATAAGCGTTACTATTGATTTTTAATCATCATCGACAGAGTGTCAGTATTCAGCTTTATATTCAAAAATCAGCAAGAGGAACTGAAGATCTGGTGAAAAACATTTTGAAAATTTCTTCACAACCGACATACTTGAAATGTAATTAAATACCTGTGTTGAAAACTATAAGGGTTGTTGATTTTGTAATTCTGAGAGTATCATTCCTTGTCTATATGGAAATGTATGAATGAACTTTGCAGAAAGATATGTGCTTAACTGAAAATAGAGAAATCCTCTGAGTCACTATTATTGTTCAAAACATAATTTGAGGGGTTGGTACTCCTTGAGATGGGTGACTCAAAATGAAGGGCTACTGCTCCTTGAGTGGGTGCTCAAAAATTAGCCTATAAGGAATTGTGAACTTTTGTTTAAAGATTAAGCCTGGAAGGCATTTAGGGAGTGGTTTTTATACCCCAGGAGGGTTTTCCACTCGGTAAAATCTGGAGTCTTCTTGTTCTTCTGAGTTTCATTTGCTTTACTATGTTGTTGATTATTTTAGTTCACTGTTTGGTTATTACTTTTCTCAATTCTGTTTATGAATGATTACATTCAACTCATGAATGCATTAATCAGAGTATATTGAGATTTGATCTATGCTATAGTTTTCAAATTTATGACAATTGTTCAAATATGTTATAACACTGATTCACCCCCCCCTCTCAGTGTCATTTTAACTCCAACAAGATATACATTGATCTAGCCCACAACCCATTGTAGTGGCCAAGATTCAGTTAAGTTTCTATGAGTTGGAAGTAGAATATCAGAGGAACCTCCCGATGGGAAAATCCCTCAACATGTATTTGAAGTGCAGAGGATGGTCAAAAAGGAAAAAGGAAGAGTTCTAGAGATTTTGATAGGAGATGAGATGCTAGGGTGCCTTGTTTGGTATCTTTTAGCGACTTGATGATGAATTCAAGGACATATATGATAAAGAGGTTGATTCCAACAACAACAACCTAGAGATGAGCCATGAAATCAACGAGGAACAATTTCCATCTCATGCTTCTTGGACTCAGGAATCTGACAGTCAAAGAGACTTGAGGCAAAGGGATTCACAAGCTCTGTCCTCTTCCAGTGCCCGAAGTAAAGGGAAAAGAACCTAACGGTCTCCAAGGGGGTTTGTTGCTACTGTTGAAGGCCAAGCTTTAGAGGGATTAGCTGCCTAAGGATCAAGATATACCAGTTCTATTGGAAATATGTGCCTCAAACATTACAGGTTGAAACCTCCATGAGTGCCAAGTCAGTGTAACAGGTTCCATGTCTGGCCGACTAGCAGTTTGCTTTATTCAGTTCTAACCAGGTCGTTGTGACTTTGTTACTGTCTTGCTGATTTGTACACTGAGAAGTCTATCGCTATTACATATGTGCTGTCATAATAGTGGTTTACAATTCCTGAGAGGAACAAATTTTAGCTGAAATCACATATTTTTAGAAAATATAATGATTTAAGCCTTAAAAATTTCCATTCTAAGGATTCCAATTGAAGAAGGTTTGATCAAATCACCTTAGATCAAACCCCCTTGGATAGAACCTCGCTAGTTTTAAACCATACCTATAAATGCGTCTCTTTTACACCTATCAAAATGCTGATAAAAAATCACTTTTGATTTAGCTTTTGGGGGATCAAATGAATTCATTTAAAATTTATTTTAAATGATTATGGTATTCCTCAGAACAAGCCATCCAATGAATATAATTTTAATATGTTTGGGTTTTATGTATTTGTTTTTAAGTTTTATTAAACATAGGTTTTTCATCGAAAATGAATTTCTTTGTTCTTCACATGTAGAAAAATAGAAGATTATCAAAAAAAAAAAATTGAAAAATATAAGTGCACCAGATATTGAAGTCCTTGATCCAACAAAAATAAAAAATAAAAAATTGACATATACAAAAAAGGTTACGCGTTATCACGATTAAGTAACATGTCACGAATTGTAGTCGTTTGACTTTGAAACTTGATTAAGGAAAAAATATTCAATAAAACTATATCTAACCAAATTAAGGCACTAGATATAGAGTTTACAAATATAAATTTGAAAGAATTATAATTTTATCCTTCATGGAAAAAATTTATCGTTATCACGGTGTGCGTCACTTTTTAAAGAAGGCGTGTTGTTTAAAGATTTTAAAATTAGGAGATGGAAAGAAATGCAATTTGATTCCAAAGTTGCAGAAAAATATTTTTAGAATCTATAGACAAAATTTGATGAGACTTTAGTTTGTAACATCTTCAAATTCCTCACATTTTAGCCTCTATAGGTGCCCGAATGTGAAGATTTAGTTAAAAATAATAATTTCAGTGTCCAATTTGGCCAAAAATTGTAAACCAATATTATGGGATCACCTCATTGACATCAAGTGTTCGTTATGTTCTTATAGCACTCGCGAGACCTCTGGCCGACAAGCCATTCAATCATGAATCAGAGTGACTCTTGGTGACTATGGGCTTCAAGATTACTGAAGGTTCTCGCTAAGAAGTCTCAGTGAAGTGTTGATCTCTTGCCAACATCGTATGTATTGATGTCTTCGGGATAACTCTAATGTATCAGTGAATTCTGTTCTGATGAATTTTAAAGATACTGTAAAGACCATGGAATCAAAAGACACAAGACTACACCTTATACTCCACAATAGAATGGAGTTGTAGAAAGGTTCAATAGGACAGTGATGGAGAGAGCACGGAGTATGCTTAGTAGTGCTAGTTTGGAAGAGAAGTTCTGGGCTAAAGCTACTGCTACTGCATGTTACTTAGTTAAACAGTCTCTAAACTCTGCTCTTGTTGATAAGACACCTATGGAAGCATGGTCTAATAAGAAGCCCTCTCTTAGACATATTAGAGTCTTTGGCTATGAAGCATATGCTTATGTGCCTGATGTAAAAAGATCTAAGTTGGAGAAAAAGGCTGTCAAATGTATTTTCATTGGCTATAGTGCTAACATTAAAGGATACAAGCTTTGGAAGCCTGCTACAGAGAAGGTTGTATACAGTAGGAGTGTAATCTTTTGTGAGCTGAAACCTTCCACCTTGGATCTGCAGTCAGAGACAAAGTCTTAAAATAGTAAGGATGTAGCATCAATTCCTCCTACACCAGAGAAAGAGGAATTGAAAATTCAAAACGTACTTGAAACTGATGAGAGCTCAGGTAGTTCTGAAAGATCTTAAGAAGATGAACCTCAGCCTCAGCCAATGAGGAGGTCAACCTGAGAAAGGAAACAACCAGATAGGTATGGGTTCTCATTAATTGATTCTACTTGTGCCTATGCCTTGATTTCTAGCACTGATGAGCCTAGGATTGTAAAGGAGGCAATTAAAATGTCTGATTCAGATTCTTGGTTGGAAGCCATGGAGGAAGAAATGGCTTCATTAGATAAAAATGAAACCTGGAGTCTGGTGCCCTTGCCTAAAGGCAGAAAACCTGTGAGTTGTAAATGGGTATTTAAGAAAAAGATTGGTCTGGATGGCAGTGTAGAAGAATACAAAGCACGACTGGTTGCAAAGGGTTATTCCCAGGTAGAGGGAATTGATTATGGGGAAATTTTTTCTCCTGTAGCAAAGCTGATGTCCATTAGATTTCTATTGTCACTTGCAGCAGCGTATGACTTAGAGGTTGAAAAGATGGATGTGAAGACAACATTTCTTCATGGTGATCTTGAAGATGAAATCTATATGTCGAGCTGACACTTTGTTGAGAAAAGGTAAAAAAGAAAATATGGTATGCAAAATTAAAGAAATCTACGTATGGGTAAAAACCAAACACCTAGAATGTGGTACTAGAAATTTGATACTTATGAATTATCTTTAGGCTTTGTGAGATAAAAATCTGATCACTTGTGTATACTATAAAGCTGAAAGTGATCAAGTACTTGTTATTGCTCTTTATGTTGATGATATATTGTTCATAGGAAATAGCAAGCTAATGATTTCTGATCTTAAGTCTCAGTTGTCTGCTAAGTTTGAAATGAAGGATCTTGGTGTAGCAAGGTATATTAAGGGATGGAATAACCAAAGGCAGGAAGAATAGAAAGCTTTGGCTTTCGGTCCCGGAGTAAGTATATAAAAGGCATTCTAGAGATTTTGTATGAATGATTACTGTCAGTTAGTTGTTCTAGTTATGTAGGGAATGAAGCTATATGTTGAGGATTGTCTAAAATCTCCTACTGAGATGGAGGACATGACCAGTGTGCCCTATGCTAGTGTTGTAGGAAGTCTTATGTATGCAATAGTCTGTACAAGGCCGGACATTATAGCGGTGGGAGTACTTAGTCGATTTATGGCTAATCCAGGAAGAATACATTGGGATGCTGTGAAGAGGGTGTTTAGGTATTTGAAGGGAAATTTAGATTTTGCTTTGTGTTATCATGGGAATTCAGATGAATCATAGAGGAATCTTAGCATTTGGGGACATGTAGATTATGATTGGGCAGGGGACATTGACAGCAGGAGATCCACCAGTGGATATGTTTTCATGTTGAATGGTGGTGCAGTGAGTTGGATGAGCAAGCGACAGGCTGTAGTCACTTTGTCCACTACAGAGGCTGAATACATGGCAGCTACCCATGCTTGTAAAGAAGCTGTATGGATGAAATTTCTGTGTTCTAACACTAGTTTTGATGTAGGGGAAATAACAATCTTATGTGATAGTCAGAGTTCTATTTGTCTGGCAAAGAACCCAACTTTCCATGCTAGGACAAAACAT
>VDFB02000363.1:61196612-61228514 GCA_007258455.2 Sequoia sempervirens | reverse complement strand
TGTCACATTTGTTGGCAACATAATTAGAAATTTGTATATCTTAGTGATAACATAATTTCATGCATATTTTAACATTGTTTTTGTTAATGGTCATGTAGTATGTGTTGCCCGCAGCAATACCAAGCACCTTTGATCGTGATGTCACGTTAACTATTTACAAATTATCCAAATATTTGAGGTATTTTGAATCCATCATGCATACTCTTCCATGACTCTTATCCTTTGAAGTGCATTATTGGTAATACCTTTATATACGTTTATTCCTTTAGTTTTGAACAAATAATAAGTCTTTATTATAATACACATTAATATCTATAGGTGGGTTTCATCTAAAGAGATACATCAGGATGAATTGAATTATTGGAAGAGGAATGTTCCACTTTTGATGTGTGATATTCAAATGTACTTCCCTCCAAGCTTCTTCAATTCTCAAGAGCACTACCTTGTACACCTAGTAGAAGAGATTGAATAGTGTGGTCCTATCCATATTCGGACAATGTGGCTCGTGGAGAGATATATGAAGGTTCTAAAACAATTTGTGAGGCAAAAGGCTCGACCAGAAGGGTCCATGGTTGAGGGGTACATGGTTTTCCAGACAATGGTTTATTTGAGTGAGTACTTACCTGAATTACATCTTGAAGCTCCTCGATTATGGGATGGTAACCAACCCCAATCATTTGAAGGAGAAAAATTAGAGGGTCAAGGGACTTCAAAGAGGATAAAAGGTATACAAAAATGTTTGAAGTAATTGTTTTTATCTTAAATTTTATAGGACATAGCTTTAAATCATTATTAATTTATTGAAAAATTCTATTTTTCATTGTAGATGCTAAGGAGTGGGAGTCATTACATTTGTATGTTGCATACAATTCTGACTTTATATTGGAATGGATGGAAAAGTACACTGAACAAAAGAACTTAGAGGATGAAAAGGCATGGACCAATGTATATAATAGACATGGTCAAAACACTGCTCGAGGACTTCCTGCAGCCCATAAAAGAAAATGGCTAGATAGATGCTCATGGAATTGGCTAAAGACCAATATTGAACATGAGGCAACAAAGGGGAAGAATAGAGTGACACAACAACAACTAAATTTTGTTAAAGGATCTAGAAATGGGGAGGTGATGCATATATACTAACATATTTGAGGTATTTAGTGATTTTCCTTTTAAATTTTTCATCCTTGAATCTAATTAGTTAATATTTATATGAATACAGGTAACATATTACAAAGGAATGTGGAATTTTGGTCATCATTTTCGCATCAAAAAGGTTGATGACAAGAGACAAACTTATGATTGTGGAATTTCAGCATCATTTGAGGTGGAATGTCATTCACATGCAAATGATAGACAACCAATCACAAACACACTTCGCTATTATGGAGTGTTGGAGGATATTATAGAGCTTGATTTTATATCTTTCAAAAAAGTTATTTTTTGTGTTCAATGGTACAAGCTTATCAAAGTGGGTGAAGACAAAACTATATTTCTGCACAAGAATGGATTCCATATGATCAATACATCTAGGTTTGAAGCCACTTCTGAACCTTATGTGTTTCCAAATCAATGTGAGCAGATATTTCTCATTCCCAATTTAGAACAACCTGGTTGGTCATTCGTGATTGATTATGATCCAAGAGGACGAAGAGTAACATTTGTTCAAGATGTAGAGGACCATGATTTTCTTGAAGATGCAGAAGTCCCCCTTGAAGACACAGATGGCCAAGATGGAGATGATGAAAAATTTATTGGTAATGATGCATATGACCAAGATGAAGATCATGATGAGTTTACTAAAGTTTCTGAAGGATATGAGCAACCACATGAGCATCAAGTCCATGAAGATGATGAATTTATTAATTTTCATTTACCTGTAGTTGAAGGTGAAGAAGACCATGAAAACTATGGTATTAATTTATTTGTGGATTTAGGGCCCATTAATGATGGTGCATTTATACCATCAGATGAGGATATTTCATGTGAGAATGACATTGTTTGATCATCATGTTCACTTTAAGATGGTTGTGAGGATTCAATACTTGATATAATTAACTCTTTACAGGTTCAGTATTAGTTCTGGGAGTTTACAGTGTAGATGATTAGGAATTTTGAGTCATTAACTTGTCTATTAGTAACAGACTTATGCTCAGGTCAATCAGGTATATTGAGTTTTTGTTAACCTGTGTTAAATCAGGTGGCTTGGGAATTTCAAAACTAGGAATGATTGTAGGCCAGGGTAATGCTGATAAAGAGGAAGATGCTGCAATGGTTGACTGTGTGGAAAAAAACTCTATGAATTGCATCATGGATTCAGCATTACATCTGCTCATAGTTGACTTCTTATAATTGTCACCCTCCACACCTGATAAAGATTTCATTTTAGCAAAAATGAACAGCCGTAGAAAATATGTTGAGTTTAAATGTCACATGTCTCTACAGTTAAAAACTATATTAATTGCATATCAGTTTTATATGATGGTATTTTTGTAATCAATACCCCTACACATCTAACCCTACACTCGTACTTACCAACAACCTTCTATATAGTTACCTTTTAACTGCAAACCTGCCTAATGTTAAAGCCCTGCCTGAAAAATAAAAAATTATATGCCCTGTTAAATACCATTGAAAATAAATATGTAATGTGAACTAGTACCTCTTGGATTAGTGTTTGAATTTTGGTCTTCTAGGTTGCAATGGACTTTGCTAGATGAAGTAAGTTTAGGGTTGTGAGGTTTCCTTCCATAATATCTTTCCACTAATACCTTTAGAGACTTCTATTCAATGTGGTGTTCTGCAGAGAGCCTAGGATCTGATGTTTCCTTTCTGAGAAAATCCCAAGGCCTTCATTTTCAGGTAATAACATGCTATTAACATGCTAATTAACATGTTATTAACATGATAAAAATAGACTGGGTGCCTGTAATTTGTAACCAACTGTGATCCATAAAATTATTGAAAATCATTAGTCTTCAGCTGGGAAATCAATTTCCTCTTTGGATGAATCTTCTGAAATTGATTCCATTGACAACGTGTCATAGCTACAACACTTGAATATAATGGAGTGTGTAGGTTTAAATAACATCCTTGATTCCATTGGTAACCTATCACAACTACAGCACTTGAACATAGAAGGGTGTAAAAGTTCAAATAACCTCCCTAATTCTATTGGCAACCTATCACAGTTGCAACACTTGAACATAGAAGATTGTAGAGGTTTCAAAAAACCTTCTTGTTTCCATTGGCAACCTATCACATCTGTAGTACTTGAAAATAGAAAGTTGTAGAGGTTTAAATAACCTCCCTGATTCCATTGTCAACCTGTCACAGCTGTAGCACTTGAACATAATAGGAAGTTTCAAAGGTTTAAATAACCTCCTTGATTCTATTGACAATCTAGTGCAACTGCAACACTTGAAAATAAAATATTGTAACGGTTTAAATAACCTCCTTGATTCCATTGGCAACCTATCACAGCTACAACGTTGAACATAGAAGGGTGTGTAGGTTTAAATAACCTTCCTAACTCCACTGGAAAACTGTCACAGTTGCAGCAATTGAACTCTTGAAACCAAATGGTTTTCATCCTCTAATCTCCAAAAATCCTAAGGAATTTTCATCCTTATATATGATTGCTTGAACATAAGTGCTTAGGGAAAATTTGACAAGAGTTTACAAAATATGGAATACTACTTCAAAGAAAATAAAAAATATAGCAATGGCCTTAAAGGGTTTAAGAAGTTAAAAAACAATGCTGAGAATAAATTTAATATCAGGGAATAGCATGCATGGAATTTGAATCACAGGGGAGAATGCCACAATGTAAAGTACAAGGCCAACCAAAGCTAACCAGCCATAGTTACTTGGGCAAGATTGTGTGTACCAAGATCTAGAACTACTAGTGCAAATGCCAGCAATAGTCCCATTGTGATTAGTGAATTTCATAACAGCATATTTGCTACCCCCTTTGCATACATCTGATGCATGAACTAGCAGCAGTTTCAGAGCCAATGCTACAGCAGTTATAACACAACTACATACAAAAATTTAAATAAGATACCCATTAAAAGCCTCCTGGTTTGGTATATGCCCTGATCTCAGAGATTGAAGTGCCCAGTCTGAAAAGATGAGGTTGTATGTGTATGTCAGCAACATCAGTATGGAGAAACCCTGAGTAAGGTGTCATGCCTAGCCCCTACAGGATTAAAGGATTATGGTGCTTAGTCCATGGGCAGTGAACTAACTTCAGAAGTAGCTGTGTTTTTAATTGTACACAAAATGTAATGGAAATTAAGTAATTTGAATATTTTGAGTGTTCTATTACTGGATGTTTGTAACATCAATGAATATAGCTTGCAATTTTTTTCAATTGGCAAAGTTGTTTCATTTTATTTTTTTACTTTTAACAATTAACCTGAAAGACATTTTTGTTTTTGGAAGCTTTACGCAATCAACACCTATGAACTTTATGCAATTGACACCTAAGCAAGAGAAACACAATACCTTAAAGCTGAAAAAACTTTGGAAGTTGAGGATTGTTTATGTTTTTCTTATGTATGGAAACATAATGAAAATTATGTATGTTATTGTTCATGTGCTAGTGAATTTGACTTATATTACTAATATCAATTGCATATGTTCTTTAATTAATATTTTGTCATTTTATGTCATTATGTGTTTCTTTAAGAATGTGTCAATGGGTACTCCCGATTCTACTATGGGGGATCCATTGATCTTAAATGGGCTAATTGAAATGCTAAGGAATGGGCAAGGGCAAAACATTGCTATGATGGTGAATGAGGTAAGTTTGAAAATTATCTTTTATAGGTTCAATTATCTTATGTTTCATATTATATTATGTTAATTTATGTTTGTGGAATGCAAGCCATCTCTAAAGTCGTGTCGACACCTATCACGCCCTTTAATACATCTAGTATTATGCCAGGGGTAAGATTTGATCTAGATTCTTGTGCATTTAATTAACTTATTTCACCTTTTATATTTTTTTAATATTTGTGTTTTTGCTATAGGACATTTCTAGAGTAATTCCCCCAAGAATGCATCTTGTTGGCATGCAAGATCCAATTATGCCATCCGATACACCCAATGTTGTGCAAAAAGTAAGATTCAATCATATGTTTGTGTGGGTTTGATTATGTTATTTCTACCATAATACCACTTTAATATTTATATTTGTGCCTTGCAGGATGTTTCAAAAAGATGTGTCATGCCCTCTACATCTAGACTGGAAACACCTATCACAAGTGTGGCATCAAGCACAATACCTCATAGCATGCCCTCTACATCAAGTCTAGGTTCAGTTAGAGTTCTTCCACCAACACCCAAACAAGTTTCCTTCAGGAGTCTTATAGAGTCACAATCAAGAATACTAAGGATCCTACTAGATACTCCTAAAAATGTTGAAATTAGGAGAGAAATATCTAAGAAAATTGAGTTATGGGAGAGGACATTGTTGGGGAGTGCAGGGCTTACTTCAGATGAACAGGTATAATTATATGGAAATATTATCTTATTATTCTTTTCTAGTTCATATTTTACTTTTATCAATGTCATAACATGTTGACTAGTAAAAGTAGTATTGATGATTACATGGTTGCTTTGTGATTCTAATTTGTGATTAAATGGTTGTTTGATGATCTCATTGTAAATACAGGAAACAAATGACAATGTGACTGATGTACCTATAGGGGCATCTACCTCAACCCCTATAACTACAACAATATCCTCGGTGACCACAAAAGGAACACAAGAAGTTACAATCTTGCTCACCTCAGAAGGAAATGTCTTGAAGGATGAAATGGGGTTGAAATTATTTCACTTCATTTTTCGTCGTGCAGAACAATTATTTGGCAATACCATTCAAATGGATTGGAGGAAGCAAGCCAATGCTAAGAAGGATGAACTATTTAAGGATGTCATAGTAGCATTTGGAAATCCCTCTACCTTTAATAAGGAATCGCTATCTATTGCTTCGCCCGGTAAACATATCCATCAAACGAAAAGATAACCCGAAGGTCAAAAAGCCAATAAAAAGGACGGGCGATGATGTCTCAGACATCCAAACGGATCAGCGTACTGGGCGCATGGGCGGATGAGCTTTATGAAAGCATTTTTCTAACGAAGAGGCCATTCCACAATAATCCAAACCCTTTATAGGCCATTTTGTAACGACTCGCAGATCTAAAAAGCAGCTTCCCTTGAGATATAAATAAAAGCAAACCGAAGCCGGTGCCGGTAATGGGATCCCCGCCACCTCGGTGGATCTGAAGTGGGTAATAATTTCCAGTACTAAGTGCGCCTGGTGTAAGTCAATATTTCTTTTATCTATTGTATCTTTATTTCCATAAATTCATGATTGAATCTCCCTAGAGCGAATTCTGTAACTTTATGATTTCCATTTATACCCTAAGAGTAAATTATTATAATTCCTTTGTTTGCGAGGCCCAAATTCAACTCAAAAGGAGCTCTCAGAGGATCTCCTTAAAACATGCCTTTACTGCGGGTCCAGCGGCCTCGACAAACAAGGCTATGCTGTGGAAGTGGCAAAATCTAGTCCTAGCCTAAACTAATGCAAAGCCCTAAAATGATTTTTTGTGGATATAATGTACTTTATATTTTAGTTTTACCTACTCTCGCAAAAAATGCAGGATATAGATATTGAAATAGATAGATACACCCAGAATTATAATAGTTTCTTTTTTGCATAGAGAAATGAAACAAGCAAAGCTAAAACTATGATTTGATATGTTATTTTAATGAGTTAAATTTTGTTGTGTATAGGAAGCCCAACAATCCAACTCATCAGGTAGTGAGCATGAAGAGGAGCTAGAGGAACATGAAGAGCAAGTGGGAGAAGAGAATAATGAGGAGGGTGTCCAATGTGATGAACAATTGACACCCACAATTAGAATAGTGCCTCGTATTAGTATAGTTCCTCATAGAAAGAGGACATAAAGGAAGAGGATGGATAGAAACAAATTAACAAAAGACATGTTTGCTTCTTATGTTTGAGTCTATTGTTGTCTAATCATGTGGGATTGATCGTAGATAAGAAAACAATAGAATATATAGATTAGAATGCTTTTTTTAGCTCTTAGGACTTATTGGAAGAAAAGAAGAACTTAACAAAATGATTTTTTGCAAGATCTTTTATGTTCCTTACATCGATTATTGCAAGCAACTTGCCTAGTTTTCATTCAGACGAAAAAATTTCCTTGGTTTTATACAATACATTGTTCATTGCCTACTTTATATATATATAATGTATATAGTGTTTCGTGTACAATTCATTTTGTGAAGTCTAATCGCTGGTACAAGAGAAAAGTTCAAAGTACTTTCTATAGTTTAAGGATTTTCCTTAAACTACTCACCTCCAAAAGAGGACATTGTTATTCAAAGTAATGCACCTAGTGATATCTACATACTGGTATCAAGGGAAAGTGGTAAGTAGATTGTTTATAACTCTAAATTTGTTACATCCTTGTGGTTCTCTTTATTGTCTCTTTATCTACTTTACAAGTTAGCATGCGTAATTAGATAATCCAGAAACTCTACTCAAACTGATTTATGTTTGTTCTGTTTTGTAGGATGAGATTGCTTCTAGGAAGGAATGGAAATGAAGAGGTAACATTAATCAGCTCTTGTTTGATATTTCCTAATTATTTCATTATCTGGTGGTGTGACTGTGAATACACAAGTAATTCAGTTATCAGAATGGTGAATCTAAAGAACCTTTCAAAATTTTCACATTTGTTTTCATGTCTGTTCTATCACCAACTAGCTTATGATTGGGATAATTAGTAATCCCATAGCACAGATTATTAGAACCTTAACAATTTTGAACGTTAGTCTAGCACCACAAATGGCTGTATTTTCTTCTATGGGTCCCAACATTATCACTCCAGGCATCATCAAGGTGAGTTACTGTGATCATCACTTCCAGATCATGAGATTCATTCTAAATTGTAGTCTAATTTGTCTATTCTCGTGACAACAGATCATTCCATTCTATAAACAAGTTGGCTTGGGAAAATTCAAAATTCCTTTGAATATACTTGAAGGATTTTGACAAAAAATTTACACACAAAACCTCCTTCAAGGAATGTTGAATAGGTCTGCAATCAACATATATATACTGATATCTTGTACTTGAAATCCTACCCTTTTTTAATGTGGGGCAGAGAAAAATAGCCTGACTGAAAATTGTGCACTGTCACATAATATAAAACACTATTATCGAGCTCTTTTGGACTTTAAGACCGCCCCCTTAGGTGACTGTCACGTGCATTTGACTAAACAATGTACCATAAAACCCTATGTTGCATAGTCATATGCACTATATTCAGTCACATTTAACCCTGCACAAGCTGCACACATTACAAAGGCTTTAAACAGGGTTTGTAACTATGCATCAAATTCATTCATGAGATTACTATCCTTGCCACTGCATAGGTGTACTAGATAACAAGTCAGTGTCTCTCAAAGAATGTTGCCCCTGTCTCACACATATGCATTTCAATAATGGCTACTGTCTCTTGGTGACCCTTGCATCCAAACTTTCATTTGGAATGCTCCTTGAAACCTTTTAGACTGTGACTCTCGAATGTTGTTCAAGGTTTTAGCTTGAACCTTGCCCACATGTGAGACTGCTGCTTTTTTTAAACCCTTGTCAAGTATCAATAAGATGTTCCAAGGATCATACTTTCAATGTGGAATCAAATTCATACACTTGATCATGCTTTTATTCAATTCATTTGGTTATCATATGAATCTTCTTCAATGTATATGCTAATAGGGCAATAGGTGGATTGTGACTGTGATGAAAAAGTGAAATCTGCCCTGCAACACCTTATTGACTGTCCATGCCAACATCAGCTCCATTATACATTGCATGATAGGAATTCCACCTCCATTTATAAGTCACATTTTCCCCACTAACTGAAATAGAGCCATAAAGATGTGACTCTGCAATCAAAACGTGATCTTGTTGCTTTATGGCTTCAATACTGGAAGGATTCTACCTCAACTTGGCCAGCTGAAAGCATTGAAGATACTTGACTTAAAAAGAAATGGACTACAGGGTTCCATCCCCAAATCTCTTGCCAATTGCTCTCACCTTCAGTGGATTAGGTTTTCCATCAACAAATTGACAGGGAGCATACTTGCAGAATTTGGTGGTCTGGGGAAGTTAAAGCATCTCCACTTGGCTTTCAATCGTCTGAGCGGAAACATTCCAAATTCGCTAGGAAATTGCACGTCTCTACTATATTTCAAACTTGGCTCTAACTATCTCACAGGTGTGCTATTCTTATTTTTGTACTTTGAAGGCGCATGCAATCTACTTCAATTCATCCGTTTAGTAATTGTTTTAAATTAGACTTCATTGAATTTCCCAGGGGCAATACCAAAGTCCATAGGATAGCTCAAATCTTTGGAAAGATTGAATTTGTATGAAAACAATCTAAATGGAACTATACCACCTGAACTAGGAAATTGCACGTCTCTCGTTCATTTGCTCATTTACTCTAACCATCTTACAGGTGCGCTACTCTCATCTCTAAACTTTGAAGGGAATATGCTATTTGTTTCAATCCCCCCTCATCTTAGTAATTGTTCTGAATTATATTTTATTGAATTTGACAGGAACTATTCCAAAGACCATTGGGAGCTCAAGTCCTTGAAATTTTTGTATTCGAGTGGAAATAATTTAAGTGGATCTATACCACTTGAATTAGGAAACTACAAATCTCTACTTATTTTGTCCCTTTACGATAACCATTTCACAGGTGCACTATTCTCATGTATTAACTTTGAAGACAACGTGCTAACTAGTTCCATCCCTTCTCTTACTAATTATTTTTAATTATATTTCATTATCTTTGACAGAGGCAATTCTAGATGCCATGGGACAGCTCAAGTCTTTAGAATATTTGAATCTTGGCTTTAACTATCTCACAGGTATACTACTCTCACATCTATATTCAATATAAGTAAGGAAGGGGAAGCTAATAATATTGATTCTGGTAAAGTTAGTGCTGGTGGACCTAGGCAGAACAGCAAAGGGAAAAAGAATGGGAACTGTTTGCCGGCTAAGAATCTCATGGCAGAGAGGAGGAGAAGAAAAGACTGAATGATCGTCTGTCTATGCTCCGATCAGTTGTGCCCAACATCTCCAAGGTGTCTGTATTCTTATCTCTCATTTTTCCCTTTTCCCCAATTACACAGGTACATTTAAGGAATTTGTAAGCAACAATTGCTAGTGTTAAGGCCAATGAAATTTGATTTTCCTTATTTGGCCAAATTTTGTCTTTGCTGGATGAGTTTCTAGACAGCTTATCAGATTTGCAATTCAATATTCTGGATGCCATCTTTTCAAAGATAATTTTGATTGTCTTGGAGACTTACTTCCCTCTTGGTGCATTTAAGGAAAACACACAGTAGTTTCATTAGTCAAATGAGCTTTACTCTAAGATGTAGGTCTATGGAGAGATGCCCTTTTAGGTAAATTTGACTGTAAATTCATATTAACCAGAACAGGAGAATTGTATGTTTCTGTACATATACAGTTCTAATTTGGGTCTTCAAGAATCAAAACTGTTGATGGTTAGAGTAATTTTTTTCTTATAGTTTGGAATTGGGTTCTGAAGTAAGATTCTAATCACCAGATTGATTTCAACAGCCCCTCAGGTATCCTGGCTTTCCCAAGCCCCCAAAAATATAGAAGTGGTTCCAAAAACGTCTTGAGAGTCTTTCATTAACAGAATAATGAATATTTTCCTTCTAGAGCTTTGACTGTTTGGAGTGGTATAATTTAATTTTTAGATTGCTAGGATAACCTATTAGAATTCTATGTTCTGATAATTTAGATGAGTGTATTAGATAATACGTAACGGCTTTAATTCATAATTTTTCAAGGCATAGCAAAGAAGGGTTTGATTTTAGCTGATGGATCACATACTTTATAATTTGGCTTTGATAATTTTGACAGAAATTTGCAGTTTTATCTTATATTTGAGAGTTTTTCTATGTACTAAATAGAACTGCTTTACTTGTTTAGCAGATGGACAGGGCATCAATTTTGGGGGATGTTGTTGAGTATTTGAAGGAGCTCCTGAAACGCATTAATGAGCTGCAAGATGAGCTAATGCAAACTTCAAACAGTCCTCTTCTTACTGGTTCTTCTAATTTTAACTCCTTGAGAACTATATAGCCTGCCTTTGTTTGTGGGGATAAGAAATTCTATCATCTTCCAGTGCCTGATCCAGATGCACAGCCAGCAAAGGTAAGTACAATTTGTAAGCCTGCAATTGTACTTCAGTTATTCAGTAAGAGTCTAAGAAATTATACTAGTGTCCACAAGATAGCGAAAATTGGCATGTGATGGTGATTTAAATGTAGGGAAATACCAAATCATAGCAAATGTAAACAAATAATTATTGTATCATTCAAGGAAAAGGTGCCACTTAATTGGTACACAGATGCCAATGATCATCTTCCCCTGTGTAGGATTATCAGGTCTTCTCCTGAACCTCATTCCAATCTTCTTCCCCATTATAACGACTTTCAATTCCTATCTGAGAATTTCATACTTTTAAATACCTACAACCGTATGGATTTAAATTCTGCAAATTACACCTCAGAAAACAACTGTTCTTCAATATCAAAGGTTTCAACATTCGAAGTTAACTTTTTTCAATAAAAATAGGACAATTATTTATCACTTTTGTGAGTGGATGTAATATAAAAGTGTCATTGAGACAATTATTTATCACTTTTGAACAATATCTCTATATCTCTATATGGAAACAATATTACTAACTTTACCAAAATCAATATTATTATTGGTAGGCCTGGTGATTGCTAGCCTGAAGAGTCACTTGTAGATGAACTGCTAAGAGGTTTCTTGAAGCTAATCAATCTTTTCATGATAATTCCTCGTCATACTACTTCATTGCAGAATTAATTTTTTCACTCCCATTCATCCTTGAGAACTAAAATATAAGCTAACACCTTGGTTGAAGAGATATATCTGTTTCTTCATTTGGCTGCTTTTACCAGTCCTTTAAAGTTAGGAACTCCAACTTTGCACCTCAACTCTTGGACATGGGCTTGTGAAGACCCAAGGCAAGAGCGAGGATGATGTCACTGGCCGGCCCCCCTCATCTCAAGTTCATGCTCTGGGGGTGAATGACCTATGGTGAGGTTTGAGGTCTAACTTTGACTACCAACGAGAGGTCTCATATGTAAGTTTATCAATTAAGGGGTGTTTCTTATAATTCATGTTGAAATACTTCAAATATTGAATTGTTTTCCCGCTTTCCTATTTTGTCTTTTCAGTCATTTATTTCTGCTATCTATATATATGTCATAGGATTTGTTTCCTTGAAGAGCATTAAATATATTTTTATGTCTAATATGATAGATACTTTTCTGTTTCATTGTTTTAAACAATTGAATGAATGGAACTCCTCTTGACTGGAAATAAATTTGTTACACTATAAAATTGAAATTTGATCATTTCATCCTATAGAAAGGCCTTTATGCTTTCAGGCATTGGGGACAAAAGGAGTTCTTAGTATTAAGTCTGAGATACCCTGCATTTTCTCATTGCATGTTTTACTTGTTGATTCCTGCAGGTAATTCATGGTCTGGTGGACAAAATTATGGAAGTTGTCGGTGTACCGTTTGTTTCAGTTGGAGATAACTCAGGCTATTATATAAGGCCATCTCATGTAAGATTCAAATGGTTTTGTTTAATTAGTATAGGGGAAAAAGGATAATGAACTTTCTTTGAATATTCTAGTAGTCATATATAGCATAAACACTTTACTGAAATTTATAAATAACATTGCTCTGATGTTTTCTGATTGCAGGAGCCAAAGTTTTTCCTTAGTAGACAAGAAAATATTATGTTTAAAGGGAAGAGCATTAGGGCATTTGGAATTGTGCATCCTGAGGTAGTACAATATGCTGGCATTTTTTAATGTTAGAATGTTAATTTGTTGATTGTTAATAATTATCGTATAAATTATCTAAAGGTTGTCTTACATTTTCTTTCAAGTTGAAGAGTAAGAAGAATGTGTTATTAGCATGCAAATTTTATTTGGAATCAATTCCAGCATTTGAACTCTAATCTAGGTAAGGGTGCTTAAGTTTGAACTTGTTTGAACCATTAGAGATTAATGTAGTCTAATCTACTCATTTTCTGAAGAATCTATCTTTACGATTACTCCAAGTGGACCAATGGTGATTTTAACTATTTATACAAATCTAGTGAATGAGTCAAAAACACCCAAAGAATTATGGGCTAAGATCTAGAAGCATCAAATTTAACTCAAGACAAGTGTGAGTTGTTACTCCAACGTATGTCAAAAGAGTATTCAACCATGTTAAAGTTTCCCTTGAGAACCCAATCTATAATGGTGAGTTATACCTCATCCATTTCCAAACTTAGGTCATATTAAGAGGTGATTGGGGTCATAGATAGAGCAAAGACCAAACAATCCTCCTTGAATTTGAATGGTGACCCAAAGATAGTAGTTTCTAAGGTCAACACTAGTTTTGGCACTACTATGGCTGTCCTCTCTTTCCAGTCCATTATTTTGTGTCTTTTTCTTAAAGTGGGAGATGGCTGTAACTTCCAGTTCTTGGTACTTCTTCTCACAGCTGTTTCTTGTATTGTACTCCTTGTTATGCTAAAACTATCACAGCTTCTAAACTGTTCTTCATTACACTAAATTTCATAGAGATTTTCCTTGTCCGTTTAGTTTTTTTTTCTGTGATTGATTTACCTTAGCATCATAATTGAAATTGGCTTACCTGAGAGTTTTGGTTGTTCTGTGTGTTGGTTGTGTCTAAGCAAAATTTTATTGTTTATAATTTATAAAGTTAGAATTTCATGTATCTATCAGATCTATTGGTTTCTAGAGTTTTATACTTTAATTGGGATATTGGAGGTCATCAACCAGATTTTGATTTGGAAATTTAGAAGTCAATTTCCATAATTTAGATTTCCAATGTACTTCAAAATATTGTTTTCTACAGGAATTCGGTGAAATATATGAAGCTGAAGAAACTTTGGAACTGGCTTTGGAATAGTTTGAGCAAGTTGCAGGGCTCTATCAAGGTGAAGAAGTTACTAGTACGGCTAACCAGTGCCAACTTAAAATTGCACAGTTTGTAGCCCAGTTTGAGCAGTAAGTTATATGAAAGAAAATATTTGTGAAAGTTTTTTGGGATCACATATTTTCACTTTTGGGCTATCAAATGACTAGTGTAGTGGTTGCTTATAATTGGATATTTTTTTGGGGTTTGATTTGCAGATTTATTATTTTCAGTTAATGTGTAGAGACTTGTGGATTTGTGGTTCTTTAAATGAATAATGCAAATGGATTTACTTGTTAAATCTAATATTGTTTGCTTGCAGGAAAATTTTGCTTTCACCATATTGATTATCTTAAAGGAAGAATTCAACTCTCTCCAAAATCATATCAAAATCTTGAAAGGCTGTGTTATGCTCAAAGACGATTTGGAAATCTTGTCGTTCATCAATAACAAAGTACATGATTTAGTGGATTGTTACAATGAAAAGTTATCAGCGTTTGAGAGGACCATACATAAGCATGCAAGAAGAAAGTTCCCATTCTGAAGCAAAATTGTCCAGTCCAGACAATTGAGTCAACTCTTTGTCAAGCTACCTTGCCATGCTCGAAAGAGTTATGCTGGTAGTTGGGTATATTCCAATGGCTTTTAGGAAAATATTAACATTTTGTCTTTCCTAGAAATGAATCGTTTGTGTATGTCATGTTATGACATACGTGTTGCTCATGATTGTATGAACAAGTTTATAAACTATAAATAAAAAAATACTTATTGGCATTTACTTTATGAATTTGGATTAGGATGCATTATTTTCTTTGTTTTTTATGAACATTATGCTTTGTGTATTCGACAACTGTTCATTGTTCCAACTTCAAAATCATTGATAATTTCTATTATAATTTTCCATCGCATTTGAAAAATAAAAAATAAAAACTCCAACAAATAGGAGGACGACGAGAATTTGAAAACATTGAATTGTTTATTTTTTTAATACATTTTTACATATTGTCTCTAAAGAAACAATTTTTACATATTGTCTCTATAGAGACAATGTCTTTAATCCCAACTATTGTCTTTGAAGAGACAAAAGTGAAATTGTCTCTAAAGAGACAAACATGAAATTGTCTCTAAAGAGACAAACGTGAAATTGTCTCTAAAGAGACAAAAATACTTCTATGTCATATTGTCTTTATAGAGACAATTTCATATTGTCTTTAAAGAGACAAAAATACTTCTATGTCATATTGTCTTTATAGAGACAATTTCATATTGTCTTTAAAGAGACAAAAATATTTCTATGTCATATTGTCTTTATAGAGACAATTTTATATTGTCTTTATAGAGACACCCCCTTAAAGACAATACTTGAGACAATAAACAACTTTTTTTTTGTCTCAATTTAAGACAATATACTCAAATATTGTCTTTAAAACTGTCTTAAATACCCCTTGATGTAGTAGTGTTGCGAACAATTGTGCTTCTTCTCTACAGTGTGTTTTTGGCTTAATCTGTGACTAAAAAGTGTCCTGAAAATTAAAAGAATAGTACGTTGATATCCACATTTTCAAAATGATTTCGTTAATTCTTGGATTTTGTTTGTTGTTTGTGGGTTCAGGCCGCCACTGCAAGTGTGAACAGTCCAGTAAAACCAGGGAAAGATAAAAGATCGCCTCCAAAGAATGACAATCAATCAGTCAAGGCTTCAGAAAAACCGGCCAAGGATACAGGGTCTAATTCTAAGATTCTTCATGAAGATACGAGAAGCAAAAAATTAAGTAGAGGACAGAACATAGATTATAGAGTCAAAAAATGAGTATAGGACATAGCATAGATGTAGGCGTAGATTCTAGAGTATGGTAGGGAATGTAGTGTCTCTTTGCTTAACGATCGCGCGCTTGTCAAACTGTTTGAAGTCTTAGGGTATGATGTTCTGGCAAAGTTCAGAAATATGTGTTGTGTTTGTTCTGCCATATATAATCAGTGCTTTTAATCTGATCAACTTTTGATATATGTCCGGACTAATCTTTGAAGCTAATTCAACCATTTGTGATTATTGTACTTCACAACGTCATTTCAAACAGAATAATGATTTTGTATTTCCTCTCGTTCACGTGAAGTAAAGGAATGTTTGGAATGGTACAATAATTACGTTGTAATAGATCAAAATATAAAGTATATTATTTGTTATTTTTAGTATTTTTTTTATATAATATTATCTTAATGATGAATCACTGAATAAGATTCAAAAGGTAAGCAAAAATATATAGTTCAATTCAGAAACATGCACTATTTAATACTATCTTATTAAAAAATTTAAATGATTATTATTAGTTATATTTATTAATTAAATGTTAAAAAGTTTCAATTTGAATGCCTCCATATGAAAGCAAAATTTCCACAATTCTAATGAAAATATAAACTATAAACTTAATTGTTTACTATAAACCATTATTCTACTCCCATCCATGATGAGAGAAGTCCTGGTACAGAAAAGGCCATGAGACATTCTATCACTCATGACTTGTGAATGCTTAATAGATAGAAACCATATCATCTCAAAAAATGGGTGGTGTCCAAGTGATGGCATTAGATCATAAAGTGATTTATCCCATATTACTTTTTAGATGTGGCCCAAACCCATTAGATTTGTGCTTGCATGGGCTTATGGATAAGTAGTGATGTTTTAAAATATATATATATTCTTTTCAATTTTAGATTTATGAAGACCTTGCCCCAATTAAAAATTGATCAAAGAGTGACCATGAAGCATGAAAAACTATGATATAATTAATAAAAAGGAGGAATATGGTTGCATTGAAATTATAGCTTGACCAATTCAACATAATATTCTTTTTAAACCACTTTCAGCATAATACTCTTTTCTAAACCACTAAGTAAGCTAGGCCAAGTGTTCTAAATAAAGATGCATCTTTGCAACTAAGATTTTGATCGATAACACCCCATTCCTTATGCATCTAGAATCACATCTCTATATTAATCAATTGTCCATCTGATTGGAAGGTGACATTGCTTGTTAAAATCCAACTCAACCATATTGAACATGCCATTAGAGATCCACTTTGTCTCTAAGCAAGTCATGTGCAAAGCCACCACGAAAAATATTTATTTCTATTACATTGTTCGATGAAAGTATACTAAGAACACAAAAGGCTTTATTTTCAATGTTATTTTCCTATCATGGAATCTTTTACTGTGGAAATGCGGATTTGACGGGCGCACTGAGCCGCCCCTACAACCAAAAGTAAGATTCCATACCCGTCACATTGCATGAGCTGAAGCACTATTCTTGGCAATAATATTGACAGTCACTCATTATCTCTTCATAAAAAAATCCAGTTCTTTTTATTAATACAGTATTAAATGACAATTATTTATATCTTAAAAGGTCAATTATTTGTATGTTTATTATTAAAAGTATAATTCACAATTCGAAGTAGATGATTTGAATAAATTTGCGCTTTGGTGCTCTAATTGAAATCTAAAACTAATGTGGGTTTCCTTCGAGATCAACATTTAGTGCTTCATAATTGTGGCTGTGCATGTGCTTTATGTATAACAGGGTGAGTCATTATAATGTGTTGATATTTAAAAATAATGAAAATTCAGCAATAATTTAACAAGCAAATTTTAAATAAAAACTAAGAATGTCAACTTTAACTCGTTTATCCAATCAGGAGTTATATTTTATTTATTTATTAATTTTAATTGAGTCAACGAAAAGTCTATAAACAGAAGACTAACAGATGCATCCAGCGAGTTCAAGGAAATGAAGAAACAAAGAAAGAGATAGAAAGAGGAATCTCTATTCTGGATTTGATTGAAAAATCAACACTTTAGAAAATTTCCTTGACGTCCGACCTTTGGCTAGTATAGCCGCCTTGAATAATATTAAGATTTCTATTACCAGTTTGATTGGTGCTGTGAAACCTCCCAAACTTGCAATGGTGAATTGTGCATCCTAAACTGTTGTCTTTTTCACAAGAGCGCTGCTTCCTTCCGACAAGAGAAAAGAAAACTTCAGAAAAGATGACTCATAGTGACCCGAGTGCTTGTCTGTTTCGAACAAGAGCATTCTAAGATAGAGTAATACGAGCAGGGCTAGGTGAAAAATGGCGAGGACAATCTGATAATACGGATGGAGAATTATAGATTTATAATGATGTATGATGTGATGGTGTTATGATAGATAGGATTATATTACTATGTATGATAATACGGGTGGATGTGACTAATCTTAAATAATGTATCCAAGTATATAGGATGGATGTGACTAATCTTACATAATGTATCTAAGTATATTTGTATGACTTTTGATATTAGGATTGATATTTTTAACTTCTTCAAATCTTTGTTCATGAAATAAATACTTACAATTTAGATTTTTATATTAATAATAATAGTTTCTTAGATAGTTTGATGATGGATACATAGATGCAATGAGTGAGTTATTTTTTTCTCGTAGTATAGTGTGAAAAGAAAACAATGAGTGATAGTAGGCAATGGAGGAATGGTACAAGATGGGTAGATGATATACATGGTGGGGTAAATAGGATGTGGAATGTATGAAAGAGCTAAGTTATAGGTGAGGGCATTCAAGATTGTACAACCTACAATCTTTGATAAGATTTTTAACATGAAGGGGGTGGAATGATGTATGGGTTGGATGGTTACTATTGTTTATTACATAAATATCATGTCGTGATCATGCATTCCTCATTGTGTGTGAATACAATCTAAAACTATAGATTATAGCATCATTGTACAAGGGGTGAGTCAATGCATGAATCAAATAAAAAATTTATTAAATTTTCATATGGTAGGATTACAAGTTGCTTTCTTCTATAGTGTAAGTGTGAATAATTAATCTATTCACTATACTTAAGTGTACTTAGGTTGATGAGGTTAGGCAACTTCTTGTCTAACTAAATGTGCAACCTTTTAGACCTTTAGAGGTTACCAAGTTATTTGGTTAACCTCATACACACACCTTTTGAGGCTAGAAGAATTTCCATCTCACCTCAAATGTCACTCAACACTTGGCACACAAGGTTGATGACTTGGTCATAGAGGATTTTGGTTTGCACACTCCAAATTTTCCTAAGTTTGACATCTATAGGAAACTTGTCTACTCATTTGCGCCGCTTCATGGGGCAATTGTCAATCCACCTCATAGGTGGATTACATCATCTTTGCATATATATGCAAGGCTTTGTACTCATTATCATTTGGGTCAACTAAATACAATATTGCATATTGTTCTTTGTGTTTGTCATTTCATCTCATATATTATCCTAGTTTCTTATATATAGTACATTCCTAGAATGTGGGATATAATGAGCATGTTATTTAGGTTGGAATGGGATAATGAATTATGATTGGTGGGGATTACGATGGTATTAGGATTATTAGGATTTGGAAAATGTGAATGGTTTGTTATGATAATATATGGAGAGAAAATTTGGTTTTGATATATCAATGGTTGTTATGCACAAGGGTATAAAGACTACGGTGATGATGTACCCATTGCATGGATTGTCACATAAATAGGAGGTTTCCCAAAACCTACAAGGTCAAAATGACCTTGGTGGATTTGGTGATGAGGTAACCAACAAGCAAGGTGAGTGCAAGATTATGATGGCCCAAACACCGACGATTGGAAAAAAAACATATTAAGATTCAAACATCTAGATTTATATAGTTGTAAGATTGTATGAATTCTTTTGTAGTAATTGTTTAATGATAACTCTAAGGGAAGTAGAATTATTTAAAAGGTCCTAATGGGACATCTTAGCTTGGGTAGACTTTAGGTACTCTATGATATTATAATATTTTTTTTTCTTAGTAGGAAAAATGGTAGATGGTGAAGATTTTTTTTGGTTGTAGGATGAGTTGAGGTGGGATAGATGACATTCGAGTGCAATTATGATCGACTTCATAGGTATGACTAATAGGGTGATCATATATTGTTAGAGAGGAGACCCACACACTACTATTAGATTAATAAGTGCAAAACACCTAATAGTTGTTGGAGTAATGAGAATCGGTGTTGTCTTGAATGGTCAAAAACCTAAGGAAGCCCTTTTGAATCGATTAAAATTTTGATAGGAAGTCACAGATCTAGTTCTTTGATACCATTTTAGAGTTCATAGTGAACTCTATAGCTCCTAAGAATCACCTGTAGCTAAAACACCTATCACATCTAAGGAGAAAAAGTCTTGATTAAGTGATTTGTAGCCTTGAAAGAGGTATTGATCCACACAAGCATTTGATATTGAGATTAATTCAATACAATTATTGGTTAATCTCAAGATCAAATGCTTGTGTGGATCAATACTTCTCGCAAGGTTGTATATCTCTCAATCATGGCTTTTCTCTTTAGATGTGATAGGCCTTTTGGTTACAAGTGATTCATGTGAGTTGTGGGCTTCACTGTCAACTCCAACATGGTATTAGAGAACTATATTTGTGACTTTCTATCTAAATTTTGAGAGATCTAATATTGAGTGAACAATAAAATCATTTTCCAATGAAATGGGCATCACAATTAGAAATCTAAGTAACACCTATCAAATTTCCCAAATCCAAGTAGTTACAAAAAATAAAAATAAATAAGGGCTACACAAATTCCAAGAATCCATATATCCATATAGATTTGTATAGTCATATCATACTAAGTCTACATAGACCATGTACAATTAAAAAATCATAGGGCTTCATAATAAAAAAAGTTAGGTTCAATTTTTTTGTTAGCAAATCACAAAAAAAGACAAAAAACAATTTCTAAAAATCTTGGGCAAGGTATGAATCATACCATGTGCCAAGCCTTTTGTGCAATGTAAAATGTGTGGGGCCCTTCCCCCCACTGATGGCGTATATAGATTACTACCAAATGGCCTAAATATTTTCAGTGGTGCATGTGTCAACCAACTAGCCTAAAAAGTTACCTAGCTGGCAACAAAAAAAAGAGCTCTTTTTTGTCTAATCTAAATCTTAAGCAAGATCATCAAATATTTTTATAACCTACAAGAATATTTTAGTTCATTAGAAAATTTTACCAAAAAGCATTTTTATTGACATGAATATTTCAATTAATATTTGTTGATGCAACATTGTGCAACATATCTCAAGCTCCCTCCTAGGCCCCATTTGTTAAAAGGCATAAGACAATTGAGAGGGGAGGTGAATTAGTTGTCACCAAATTCAAATTCAAAACTCCAAACACATATCAACTTCACAACCACACTATTTTGTTATTAAGTATGAACTTGAAATGCAGATAACAGAAAGGAAAGTCAACACAATGAATGTCGGATTTTATGTGGAAAACCCAATAAGGAAAAAACCATGATGAGGGTTAACTCACAATATAAAGTAGTAGCAAAACAAAATATATAAGGCTCACTGCCCAGAATAAGACTCACTGTCTAGATACAAAATCTCACTGCTTACAAGGAGGCTCACTACCTACAAAAGTATTACAAAACAAAATTGGCTTCACAGCCGAAATGAATTGATAATGTACACCTAACAAGTATTGATTCAGTTCCAATAAAGCTCAGTTAGGATGCCAATTTCACCCACTAGCTTGACAATTCGGTGAAATTGGCAATGTAGTGAGGATGTCAATTTCACCCACTAGCTTGTTAAGTCAAGGAAATTGGAAATGTAGTGGCTTGTTTGAAAAAATGAGTCCAAGAAATGGGGTATCCCAGTGATTTACACCACCGAGAGACCCCATTTCTTGGACCCATTTTTCAAACAGGACAAGTTCGGTTGCCAATTTCACTAAATTGGTAAGCTAGTGGGCCCAGTAGTTTGCCAATTCAGTGAAATTGGAAATGTAGTGGCCTGTTTGAAAAAGTCGGTCCAAGAAATGGAGTCTCCTGGTGATGTAAATCACTGGGATACCCTATTTCTTGGATCCACATTTTCAAACATACCAAGTTAGGTTGCCAATTTCACCAAATTGGGAAGCTAGTGGCCACACTAGCTTGCCAATTCGGTGAAATTGGCAATGTTGTGGCCTATTTGAAAAGTGGGTCCAAGAAATGGGGACATTATTGAGAGACCCCATATCTTGGACCCACTTTTTCAAATAGGCCACTACATTGCCAATATCACCAAATTGGAAAGCCAGTGTGGCCACTAGCTTGCCAATTCAGTGAAATTGGCAAACTAACTTGGCTTATTTGAAAAAGTGGGTCCAAGAAATGGGGTCTCCTAGTGATGTAAATCACTAAGAGACCCCATTTCATGGACCCACTTTTTAATATAGGACAAGTTAGGTTGCCAATTTTACATCACTGAGAGACCCCATTTCTTGGACCCACTTTTTCAAACAGGCCAAGTTAGTTTTCCAATTCCACCGAATTGACAAGCTAGTGGGCCCATTTGCTTTCCAATTCAGTGAAATTGAAAATGTAGTGGCTTGTTTGAAAAAATGGTTCCAAGAAATGGGGGCCATCTCACTCTCTCCCTCTCTCTCAGGTCTCTCCCTCCTACCCCCTCCCCCTCTCTTAAGTCTTTCCCTCCCATCCTAACTTGAGAATACTCTCTCTCTCTCATGTCCCTCCCTCACACCCCATCACCCCCCCCCCCTCTCTCTCTCTCCTCTCTCTCTCTCTCCAAAACCCTAATCCCTATACCCTATAAACTTAACCTTAAACCATCAACCCAATACCCTCAACCCTATAGCTAATATCCTAAACCCTAATCCCTATACCCTGTAAACTTAACCATATACCTTCAACACTATACCTTAAACCATAAATCCTACTGGTGTATGAGCACCTGCTAAAGTGCCAAAGTGCAAGCTTATTTTTGCAGTGTTTGTTTTAAAATCCTTTTTGTTGTTCTGGTATGGTCTTTTGGATCACCTTATTGGTGGTTGAGGACCTTTTTGGTTCTTAGAATAGAAGTTGAATAAGTCTGGAATCCTTTTTGCAACTGTTTCCTAGCTATTGTCAAAAATTGCAAAACACACTGTGTTTTACAACAAGAGGTTTTTGACCGATTTTAGACTTGGAGAAGGAAACCTAACCATTTAAAAAGCATTTTAAAAGATATTTCTCAACCTTTGAAGGAGGTTGGAGGTTTTTGAGTGGCAATTTTCATGAGAATAGAAGGAGACAGTGATTTGTGATGTGAATATGTTGTTTTTCCAGTTCTTGGCTGTGTGATTACTGCTAAATGAATTGGAGAATGCATTTTGTTACATTGAATAGAATGTATTGAAACTCTTTGAAGCATTTGTTTGGTTCAATATCTAGGAATTTCATTGCTTTCATCTATTTTGTAAATATTGTGTTTTTCTCTATTTTGCTATTTTGACTAGTAAATTCCAAAAAATGGAGTTTTAGTTTGTTTCCTATCCGTACCAAGAAATATGGGCATTGTGGAAACAAGGAAAAACTCCATCCTTGTAAATAATGTAGATATAGGGTCAGTAAAAGTTCAAGAAGCATGCTAGTGACTGTTCCTAGGCGATCTTGAAAGCCCGACAAGGAAAGACAGTAAAAAGGCAAAACCCTAACGCAGCAGGGATGTGTTATATTTAACAACTAAAAAGTGTGGTGGATGTAGGAACCTTCACAAAAGGTTGGGCAGGAAGATAGGACCCTTGACTGATCACCTGGAAGCTTGAAAAGGAAAACAGTCCAAGAAAAGATCTTAGAAACCCTAGTTTCTTGTAAAATCTGTGTGCTACCTGTATACGGCCAGAGAGGGGCCCAAACATTGAAAATCCTTTAGTGTTTGGAATTTGATCCAAGGTGTTTGAATGGGAGTTGTCATTACCAGTTGAAGGAGAGGAGTTCTAATCATTTTTCTTATGCAAGGAGGCCTAAAAGGGGCTCAAGGCTTGTAGCCCTGCCCAAACCCTAAAACATGGATTTTGTGATAGTGAAGGAGAAAAAAAGCATGGAGGTTGATCAGGATCTTTTGTATGATGGTTGTGAAGCCATGGAAGCTTTATACACCCCTGCAACAAGTTGGGAAGCGATTGGAGTATCATCTAGTCTTTAGGGAGAATAAGGGCTAATGAGTGAATGAAAGGAAGAGCATCAAGTTAGGTTTGGTGAATGATTTGAAACTTGATAGCAGGGTTGGCAGGGAGGACTAGGGGTGCCTAATAACCTTTAGGACCTATAGGTTGAGTGGTGGAGAGAAACACCAAGGGGTTATAAATTGAAGACTCGAAGCATTGAGCCAGTGAATGACTCAATCCAGCCATGTCCCTATCAGATTGGTATCAGAGCAAGCAAAAGATTTGGGAAAGTAGCTTATATGTCAGAAGTTGAGTCAAGTGAGATGACCAACATGGTGAAAAATGCACAGTTAGCCAAGATGGTTGAAGAACAAGAAGAGGACAACAAGTCTTTAAAAGAAAGAATAGAACAACTTGAGGAAGCATTGAACAAGGTGAGGTTGGAAGGTAAAGTGCCAAAAGAAGAAGAGGTTGCAAAGGAAGACAAAGTCCCTGAACTTGACCCTGTTCTAGAGGAGGGGCCTTTCTTGAAGGCATTAAAAGCCCTGAGTGGAAAAGGACTTGAGGGCATACCACTATTCAGTGGAAAGATGGATCCTGATTTGGTCATGGATTGGATAGATGGCATGGAGAACCACTTTGAATGTGATGGAGTCACAGAAGCACAGAAGGTGAAGGTGGAAAAATCAAGGTTGAGAGGATCAACCTTGACATGGTGGAAATTTGTCCAGACTGAAAGGGAGAAAGAAGGCAAGCAGCCCATATCAACCTGGAAAGGAATGGTTGCTAAGGTAAAGGAAGCATATATGCCAAATGATTATGAAATCCAACTTCACAAGAAGAGACAGAGTCTAAGGCAGAAAGACCAAGATGTCAACACCTATACTGAAGAGTTTCAGAAGCTTTGTTTGAGATCAAATGTGACAGAGGATGAGAGCCTAAAAGTGGCTAGGTACCTTAATGGTTTGAAATGGAATATTCAAGAAGAGATGGCTTTACTAAGTCCCATGACAGTCCACCAATGTTATCAGCTGGCTATAAAGATTGAAGAGAGGAATAAAAGGAAGCATGATCAGTCCTCTAAAGGCAGAGGCAGAGGCAGAGATCAAAGAGGACAACATGGAGGTTACCAAGGTAGAGGTAATGATCAAAGGAACCATGGAGAATCTAAGCTTACTGAGCATGGAGGTGAAACATCTTCAAGAGGAGGATTTAATAGAGGAAGAGGACCTCAAGGAGGTTCAAACAAAGGAAGAGGAGTAGGTAGAAGTAACTCTTACTTTTCCACTATGAAATGTTATCACTGCAATCAGCTAGGTCATCCACCTTATAGATGCCCAAAGAAAGCTTCTTCTTCAAGAAATGAAAAGAGAGTGGCCTATGCACAAGAGGACACCATGAGTGTCAAATCACCTGAGATCAGTCATATAGAATCAGAAGTAGGAGAAAATATGATGTTTAATAGGGTTTTGATCAGACAACTGGTCAAAGAAGAACCCAAGCAAAGGAGAGCTTTGTTTAGAGCAAGGTGCAAGATATTTGGAAAGGTATGCAAGGTCATTGTAGGTTTTGGTTCTACAGATAATATCATCTATGAGGAGGTAGTAACTAAGTTAAAATTGCAGAAGGTACCTCATACCAATCCCTACAAGGTCACATGGCTGAATAAAGGGTAGAGTGTTCTAGTGAATGAGCAGGTAACAGTGGAATTCTCAATTGGAGGCTACAAGGACAAGCTGATTTGTGATGTACTACCCATGGATGCATGCCATCTTCTACTTGGCAGGCCATGGAAATATGACAGAGGTGCTATATATCATGGGAAGGAGAACACCATTGAATTTAAGAAGGATGGAAGAGCTTTCAAGCTGCAATCATTGACAAAGGAAGATGAGGGGTAGTCCAAGGTACCAAACATCATGTTGAGCAGTGGTAAGGAGTTTATCAACAATCTACATCAAGGGGGTGAAGGTTATGTGGTCTTAATGCAGTCCAAAGAGGAAGAAAAGGCTGAGAAGACAGTCATACCTGAAACAGTTCAAAGGCTAAGTATAGAAAAGTACAAGGAAATTGTCAGTGATGGTACACCTGCAACCCTACCTCCAAGGAGAGCTATAAGCCATCAAATTTATTTCATACCTGGAGCTTCCTTACCTAACAAGGCAGCATACAAACTCACACCAGATCTAAATCTTGAAGTGGCTAGACAAGTGAAGGAGTTGTTGGATCAAGGCTTGATTCAAAAGAGTATTAGTCCATGTGTAGTCCCGGTGGTTTTGGCAACAAAAAAAGGTGGTAAGTGGAGATTATGCACTGATTCTAGAGCAATTAATAGAATCAAAATTAGGTATAGGTTTCCTATTCCTAGAATTGAAGACTTGATGGATTGTCTTGGAGGTGCAAAATTCTTCACCAAGTTGGATCTTAAAAGCGGGTATCATCAAATCAAAATCAAGGAGGGTGATGAATGGAAGACATCTTTTAAGACAAATGATGGCTTGTATGAGTGGAAAGTGATGCCATTTGGCCTCTCAAATTCCCCTAGCACGTTCATGAGACTAATGAATGAGGTGCTTAAGGATTTCACATGGATTTTTGTAGTAGTCTACCTTGATGATATACTAATTTTCAGTAAGATAGCAGAAGAACATTTGAAACATGTGGAGATGGTACTTAAAAGGCTACAAGAAGAACAGTTAGCAATCAACCTTGAGAAGTGTGAGTTCTTCAAACAAGAACTTGTGTATCTAGGCTTTGTAGTATCTCAAGGAACCCTGAAGATGGATCCAAGCAAGGTGGAAGCCATCCTAAACTAGCCTACACCAACCACAACAACAGAGGTAAGGAGTTTTCATGGTTTAGCTCAGTTTTATAGGAAATTCATAAGGAATTTTAGTGGTATATGTGCACCAGTTCTAGATACCATTAAAGGTGGACTAAAAACAAAGTTTAAATGGACTCAAGAAGCTGATAAAGGGTTTGAAAAGCTGAAACAAGAAGTGGCAACTCAACCCATTTTGTTATTGCCTAGTTTTGATAAGTTGTTCACAGTTGAGTGTGATGCAAGTGGAGTAGCAGTAGGAGGATTACTAAGTCAAGAAGGTAGGCTTGTAGCCTTCTTTAGTGAAAATCTCAATGAAGCCAAGCAAAAATACTCCACCTATGATCTTGAGTTATATGCTTTAGTGTAGTCCCTTAGGAAGTGCAGGCATTATTTATTGCCCAAAGAGTTTGTGGTCTTCACCGATAACCAAGCACTCAGTTACATTAGCACCCAAGAGAAGCTGAGTAATAGACACTTGAAATGGATGGAATACATCCAAGCTTTCACTTTTACCATCAAGCACAAGAAGGGACAAATGAATAAGGTGGCAGATGCATTAAGCAGGAGAATGTTGACAGTCCAAGAGATACAGCTGAAAATCATTGGATTGGAGAGTTTCAAAGACCTCTATGGTGAGGATGAAGATTTCTCAGAAGCCTACAAGGTATGTTCAGATTTTTAAAATCACTTTCATAGTCAATATATTGAGTATACTCTACAAAATGGACTGTTATTTAAGGGCAATCTATTATGTGTCCCAAGAGGATCAATGAAGGAAAATCTGATTCAAGAGAAACATAATGGCAGTCTTAGTGGGCATTTTGGAATAAATAAGACTTTAGAGCTGGTACAAAGATTCTACTACTGGCCTAAGTTGGCAAGAGATGTTAGGAAATATGTGGAGCAGTGTGTTGTTTGCATGAAAGCCAAAGGGGGAGCTAGCAATGTTGGTTTGTATCAGCCCCTGCCTATTCCTAACAGACCATGGGAGTGTGTGAGCATGGATTTTGTGGTAGGTCTTCCTAAGACCAAAACTGGTTTTGACAGTGTTTTTATAGTTGTGGACAGATTTAGCAAGATGAGTCACTTTATCCCTTGCAAGACCACACATGATGCAAGTTACATAGCCCATCTCTTTTTCAAGGAAGTTGTAAGAATCCATGGATTTCCATTGAGCATTGTATCCGACAGGGATGTGAAATTCATGAGCCATTTTTGTAAAACACTATGGAGCAGATTGGGTACAAATCTATCTTTTGGATTAGCTTACCATCCTTAGACCGATGGTCAAATAGAGGTGGTTAGCAGAGTGCTAGGTAATCTTTTGAGGTGCTTGACAAAGGAATATGGACAGACATGGGATGTGGTGATTTCTCAAGCTGAATATGCTTATAATGATAGTGTAAACAAAACTACAGGAAAAAGTCCTTTTGAGGTTGTGTATGGGATGCACCCAAGAGGAGTTTGTGAACTTAGAGACCTTGGATCTCAGGAGAATAGGAGTGGACATTCAGAAGACTTCACTTAGACTATGAAGGAGATTCATGAGCAGGTTAAGAAGACAATCACAACAGCAAGACAAAAATTGAAAGAGAAAGTTGATGTGTCAAGGAGAGATGTGCAGTTTGCAGTAGGTGACTATGTTATGGTCCATCTTAAAAAATCAAGGTTGTAGAAGGGAATGTCTACCAAGTTGCAAATGAAGAGAGTGGGTCCATGCAAGGTGTTGGCCAAATATGGCAAGAATGCCTATAAGGTGGAATTACCATCAGATTTGGGCATCTCTCCAGTGTTCAACGTTGTTGATTTGATCAAGTATAAGGGAGCAGTTAGTGATGAGGTTCAGAACAGTCATGAAATCTTCAAATACATCAGTAATGTACCCCTACCTAATCAAGAGTAGCCTCAGGCAGAGCAGATCTTGGGGTCCAGAGTGCAAAAGTCTACAAGGAATAAGGTATACATGGAACACCTTATCAAGTGGAAGAGAAAGCTTGACTCAGAGGCTACATGGGTACAAGAAGATCAATTTAAGAAACTTTTCATTGACCTGGCAATGATCCCTCTTTCCAATTCCTAGTGTTTGTGCTTAGAGGGGGAGAATGGTGCAGGAGCACCTGCCAAAGTGCAAGCTTATTTTTGCAGTGTTTGTTTTAAAATCCTTTTTGTTGTTTTGGTATGGTCTTGTGGATCACCTTATTGGTGGTTGAGGACCTTTTTGGTTCTTAGAATAGAAGTTGAATAAGTCTAGAATCCTTTTTGCAACTGTTTCCTAGCTATTGTCAAAAATTGCAAAACACATTGTGTTTTAAAACAAGAGGTTTTTGACCGATTTTAGGCTTGGAGAAGGAAACCTAACCATTTAAAAAGCATTGTAAAAGAGATTTATTGACCTTTGAAGGAGGTTGGAGGTTTTTGAGCGTGGCAGTTTTCATGAGAATACAAGGAGACAGTGATTTGTGATGTGAATATGTTGTTTTTCCTGTTCTTGGTTGCGTGATTACTGCTAAATGAATTGGAGAATGCATTTTTTTACATTGAATAGCATGTAGTGAAGCTCTTTGAAGCATTTTTCTGGTTCAATAGCTAGGAATTTCATCGCTTTCATCTATTTTGTAAATATTGTGTTTTTCTCTATTTTGCTGTTTTGACTAGTAAATTCCAAAAAATGGAGTTTTAGTTTGTTTCCTGTCCATACCAGGAAATATGGGAATTTTGGAAACAAGGAAAAAATCCATCCTTGTAAATAATGTAGATATAGGGTCAGTAAAGGTTCAAGAAGCATGCTAGTGACTGTTCCTAGGCAAGCTTGAAAGCCTGGCAAGGAAAGACAGTAAAAAGGCAAAACCCTAACACAACAGGGATGTGTTATATTTAACAGCTAAAAATTGTGGTGGATGCAAGAACCTTCACAAAAGGTTGGGCAGGAAGATAGGACCCTTGAATAATCACTTGGAAGCTTGAAAAGGAAAACAATCCAAGAAAAGATCTTAGAAACCCTAGTTTCTTGTAAAATCTGTGTTGCCTGTGTACAGCCAGAGAGGGGCCCAAACCTTGAAAATACTTTAGTGTTTGGAATTTGAGCCAGGGTGTCTGAAGGGGGGTTGTCATTACCAGTTGAAGGAGAGGAGTTCTAATCATTTTTCTTATGCAAGGAGGCCTAAAAGGGGCTCAAGGCTTGTAGCCCTGCCCAAACCCTAAAACAGGGATTTTGTGATAGTGAAGGAGAAACAAAGCATGGAGATTGATTAGGATCTTTTGTATGATGGTTGTGAAGCCATGGAAGCTTTATACACCCCTCCAACAAGTTGGGAAGCAATTGGAGTATCATCTAGTCTTTAGCGAGAATAACCTTGGCTAGTGAGTGAATGAGAGGAAGAGCATCAAGTTAGGTTTGGTGAATGATTTGAAACTTGATAGCAAGGTTGGCAAGGAGGACTAGGGGTGCCTAATAACCTTTAGGACCTATAGGTTGAGTGGTGGAAATAAACACCAAGGGGTTATAAATTGAAGACCCAGAGCATTGAGCCAGTGACTGACTCAATCCAGCCTTGTCCCTATCACCTACACCCTCAACATTCATCCATATACCCTATACCCTAAACCCTAAACATTATCCCTCATCCCTTAATCCTAAATTAAACCTTCTACCCTAAACCTTGAACCCTAAACCCTCAACCCTAAACCCAATACACTCAACCCTATACCCAATATAATCCTAAACACTAATCCTTATACCCTATGCACTTAACCCTACACCCTCAACCTTGAACACTATACCTCAACCCTTGACCCTATACCTTAAACACTAAACCTAAAACCTTCAACCTTCATCCCTATACCCTATGCCATCAACCTTATAACTAAGTGTTGAACATCATCCCTCAACCCTATACTTAAACCCTAAACCCTACATTTAACCTTGTACACTAAACCTTAAACCCTAAACCTCAATCCTAAACCCAATACCCTCAACCCTATACCCAATATTCTAAACCCTAATCACTATACCCTATACACTTAGCCCTATGCCATCAACCTTGGACACTATCCCTCAATCCTATACCTTAAACCCTAAACCCTACACCCTCATCCCTCATCCCTATACCCTATACCCTCAACCTTATACCATAAACCCTAAACATTATCCCTCAACCCTATACTTAAATGAAAAACCCTACACTCTCAAGCCTTAACCCTATACCTTATACCCTTAACCTTACACCCTAAACCCTAATCCCTATACCCTATACACTTAACCTCATACCTTCAACCCTGAACATTATACTTCAACCCTCAACCCTCAACCCTCAAACTTATACATAAATCCTAAACCCTAAACCTAATATCCTCAACCCAATACCCTCAAATATATACCCAATATCCTAAACCATAATCCATATACCCTCAACCCTAACACTATCCCTAAACCCTCAACTCTATACCTTAAACCCTAAGCCCTAAACCCTCATCCCTCATATGTGTACCCTATACCCTCAACTTTATACCTAATATCCTAAACCCTAATCCCTATACCCTACACAGTTAACCCTATAACCTCAACCCTATACCTTAAACACTAAACCTTACACCCTCAACCCTCATAGGGGGAGAGAGAAAAATGGGGAGGGAAGGATTGAGGAGAGAGACAGAGAGGTTGGGAGGGAAAGGGGAGATAAAGATAAGTAGAGAGGGAAGGAGAGATAGGGAGACATTAGAGATAAAGATTAGATAAGGAAGGACAGATGGAGGGAGAGGTATGGAGGGAGATAGGGGAGGAAAGAGAGGTGAGATAGAGAGCAATAGAGTGTGGTAGGGAGTGATAGAGGGATATGTGGGTAGAGATGGATAGGTGAGATTGAGGGAAGGAGGGAGGCTGGGAGAGAGTGGGGAGGAAGGGAGAGGTAAAGAGGGATATGTGAGATGAAGATAAGTAGAGAGAGAA
>VDFB02000363.1:61071914-61195465 GCA_007258455.2 Sequoia sempervirens | reverse complement strand
TATTTTCCTTGGAATACCAACCCAAAGGCTTGGAGGGAATTCCCAATGACCAAAGACTTTGCAAATTCTACAATATTTCACATAATTGAGTTCATGCTCACTATCAGGATTGCACGTGGTTCAATGTCAAACAAGTCAAACATCTAGGTAATATTAGGTTCTCTCTTAGCTATCCAATGATGTATTTTTTTTCACTTTCTAACAATGTTAAGTCTTTCATCTATATTTTTTTTGTTTGTGTGTCTCTTTTTTGGCAAAAAGTGGTGTTTGGTGTTTTTTTCATTATAAATTAACCATTCATCAAAATTTAAAATAATTTACATTTTTAGAAACTAAACTACATTCTACAATCTTTTTTTTTTTTAAATCAATTAGTTTCCAAAATTTGTAGGGGCAGTATGGCCAAAATTCTATTTTTTAGGAAGTGTCCACTTAGAAAATTAGTAAAAAATTAAATGTTAATTAAAAAATTATCAGAAAAATCATGCATCAACTATATACTATTAGCTAACTTCTCAGCATAGCAATTTAAAAAATACTAAAAAAAAGTTCACCGTGCTAGGGACGTACAAGAGTTGCTATGTTATGTTTTTCTAACAAAAATAGCACCAATTTATGTGCATCCCTCTTTTGAATCTCAAAATAAATTAGTAGTTATAAAGTAGACTCGGAGCACTTCGATCCTTGTTTTTGTTCCATCTCAAAATTTTGAGTGTAGATATCCTCAATTTCATGCCCAAAGTCAGTATTTCCTAATTTTAGAAAAAAGTGGCCACTTAAGCCCCCTTTTTGGGAACCATCTTTTTGCACTTACCCTAATTAATCTCAAATTCAATGGCTTCAATTTTTCTTCTAAAATTTTCAATAGTTTCTAGCCATTGGAGACAATACTTGTAGATTCCAGATGCTTCTTTGATGCATTCTCTTGTCTCATTAATATGTTTAGATAACAATTGTTTGGATTTGTTACATCTTCTCTCAATCATAGCTACAAACTTATGACCTTTGGGTTCTTCTAACAATGTTCTTTCTTCAATAACCTCTAATAGATCATCTAATAAAGAGTTAGATATATTTAAAATTGAAATACCCTTGTTGAGCAAATAATCAACCAGTACATCATCAATCTTAAGTCTTTCAATCAAAGAGTATGCACTCCATATTTCACCAACCTTTTTCATATCACCTTTATCTAACATCATCTATATATCTTTTGGATCAAAGGAGTTAGATCAAGACAAAAATTCTTCTTCATTCTTCTCTTCTTCCAAGATAGTGATAACATCTTTTCTGATAGATTTTCTCCTTTTAGATTCTGAGGGGACTCACTAATGACAACTTCCAATTCTTTCTTACCGGAGGAGGATCCCACTTCAAACTAACTAGTCACAGACATACCGAAGCAGAGATTCATCTTCAAGGATACGAAATAGGTTTTGAAAACACTTACATTTTCCTCCATCAATTCCAAATTCTTGTAAACTTGTTTTTTGATAGGAATACCAGATTCCCACTCAACATTCTCTCTTCCCAGTAGTGAGCTCATAAAGTAAAATATCAAACATGTGAGCAAAGAACCAATCCAAAATGGATAGCCCTCAACCAAGGACATTCTGACATTCTCAATCAAGTTTTCTAGTAATAAGCTACACAAATCAAACTGCTTGTTTTCCTTAACCATTATGTGTGCAAGATATACAACAATAGCCGAAGTCAAACCTTCATGATTTTTGAAATAGATTTTATTGGAAATGTCGTACGCAACATACCTTACAGTAGAATCCACAATAGTATTTATCAATAGAGCTTGAAGGTCCTTTTCAATACCAGTAAGTTCCTCCACATTCTATATTTCATGGTTTTCTTCCCAGGGAGGTCCCCAACACTGCAAAAACTAGTAATCACTTTGATTGCCTCCTTCGAGATCAGGTAGGGTTTTTCCAACGTAATGTTTTCATTCTTGAATTGACTTAACAAGAAAAAGATGGATTCTTTATCTTCAAACCAAGTAAATTCTCCCCACAAATCCATACCTAGGGTTTTAATGCTTTTCAGTTCATTTGTCTTCAGCCCTAGTTCCATTTCCTTTATCTTCTTATGATCAAATTCTTCCAATTCAACACTCTTAAGCTTAAGTGGAATATTTCCACTCGATCCTCTGTCCATCATCATACTTATCTTTCTTGAATTCATTATTTTTCAATTGAAACATCTTTATTTTCCATTCTTCCCTTTTGTAAACTAAGAAATAATTCCTAATTATATGTAATAATCCCTTCAAATTTACCTCAGAATTGCTTCAAATCACTTCGAGATCGCTTCAAGATAGCTCCAAGTCATTTTTCAAACTCGTCAAGTGCACAAGTGATAAAAAAAATTGATGGATTTTACTTTATACACCATCGGTTTTCCCTAATTCTCATTAAATGGATGAAACTCCGAAAAGATGATAAAATCCTTGTTTTCTCTGCACTGTAAACCCTAAATCGATCTAGAAAAAGAATATTCTTGTAACTTTTCTTCCAGTTTCTTTTCTGAAACCTTTGTTTATTCATTCCTTACAATATATCCTTGTGCCAACATCTGACACACCATACATCCAGTGGCTTGTACAATTTTCTATTAAAGCTCCCTCTAAGACCATGCTAGGTCTAATTCTCGAAGGAATTGTTTGTCCCAGATGAGGGAAAAGACACATCTGTTGTCTCTGGCTCTTCTTCTTTCTTCTTCCATATCTTATTCATCTCTTGCTTCACCTCATCTTTGTCAATTTTCTTCACAAGCTTCTTCTTCCATACCAGAGAAGACTACTTTCCCTTCTTACTTCTACAAACTTTTGAGATATTTTTGGGTTTATTGCAGTTATAGCAAACAACACTTTTCTAATTTGTCTGACCTCCATTAACCCTTAGTCTACATTGATTTGCTTTATGTCAAAAAATTTTACAAGCATAATAGTAGCCATTAAATAATTGATTCATTTTTCCTTGATTAAACCTATTCATCATCATTTGACTAATCATTCTCACCTAAGATATACATTTAGTGGCCTTATGTCCAAATTTTTTGCATGAAAAACATTGTCCAGAAAACTGATTCATTTTACTTCTATACTCAATTGCCTTGTGACCAAATTTGTTACATTAAAAGAACACACCATTGAAAGAGGGATGCCTCTGAGCATTAGGTTGTCTTACCAACAGTCTTCTAGCAAATTTCCTTAGATTTCTCTCTTGCTTCCCTTTGTCTTGAGTCTTTTGATTATCCTTTGAACTTTCACCTATTTCATTTCCCAGACCACCTTTGTCTTTACTTGATTTTTGTTTAGCAATCAACTCATCAAGCTTGTTAGAGCTAGATTTGAAATTTTTTTCAGAGAGTTTAGCTTTCTCCTATTCAACTTTCAAGTTCACTACCTCTTGTTCAAGTCTAGTGCATTCATCAAACTTTCTCTACAACATTGTATTCGAGAATTCTTCAATTCTCTTCTTTTCTTCTACTATTCACTCACTTCCCTATGTCTTTCTTTGAATTTCTTCAATTGCTCTTTCAATTTCTGGACACATTCATTTGCATCATCAAGATTTTCCTCCAAATCTTTGTTTTCATTTTCAGCTTTATCAAGATCTTCAAGTGTAGCCCGAAGTTCTTCTTTATCATCCATTCAATCAACCTTCAAGATCCTCCTCAATCAGTTAAACTCTACACCAAGGAACCAAGGCTCTAATACCAATTGTTAAAAGGAATAGGAAAACTGAGAGCATGGGGGTGAATCAGTTATCACCAAATTCAAATTCAAAACTTCAAACACTTATCAACTTGACAACCACACTATTCTATTATTAAGTATGAACATGAAATGTATATAATAGAAAGAAAATTCAACACAATGAACACCAAATTTTACGTGGAAAACCCAATAAGGGAAAAATCATAGTGAGGGTTAACTCACAATATAAAGTAGTAGCAAAACTGAATATATAAGGCTCACTGCCAAAGTGATCACTACCCAGAATAAGAGTCAATGTTCAGATACAAAAGCTCACTCCTTACAAGGAGGATCACTGCCTACAAAAGGATTAGAAAAATTTTTTGGCTTCACAGCTGAAATGAACTGATAATGTACACCTAACAAGTGTTGATTCAGTCCCAATAAATCTTAGTAAACTGACTTGAAAAACTTCATCATATTCGCACTTCTTCACATTTGCATTCTCAATGACATCATATCTTTAATCTTCAAAAAATTTCTAATATATATATCTGACCTATTCTCAAGCATCAATTAGGTCGGCCTAATTAGATGCAATCCTTTTTCATTAATAATATCAACTGTCAGCTTCAATCATTCACAAAAACTTCCAAAGACAATTCAATCACACAATATGCTACATCATGTTGGCATAGACCTAGGATAGGTCACACATATGTCCGCAAAACAAAATTAATTTACCATTCCACCAATTATTCATAAGGTCGGCTAGAGATAGGCCTAATAGAAAAATACAATCAATAGAATAATGTTGATACACCATATGAGCATTTGAGTATGTGAGATTGTGAACATACATTATTTACATAAATTCATAAACTAATTCCCAAATCTGCAAGTAGCAACCATCAACCATGGAGGATTGTAGACTAAAATACCAAAGGATGTGAAGTGTATACTGGTTCAAATACTAGACCAAAATACCAGATCAAACAATGACCTAGTCTTGCAGTTACAACTCATATAACATGGTGACATCAATGGCAACACAAAATATTATATTAGGCCATTCTTCTTCATTCTTCCAACACCATTGTCCCTAAAGGAGCTATTTTTTTTCTTTTTGGCATAATTTGGCATACAACATCAAAATAGGGAAAACAAGATATAATCAAAAGACGGTTCCATGTGCTTCTAGTGGTGTAGATCTCATCATCATATTTTACTACTTGTTCATTTTATTCTCACTCAAAATTTGATTATAATTTTTTGGTTTCAAGTTCATAAATTTTCACCTATATCTCTAATTTTCTCAATCATTGCATCATTGTAGAGGTATTTTAGATCTCTTTAGATCCATACATGCACTTTTTCTATAATATACACTAGGTACATTTTATTCTTTTTTTTGTGATTTCATATTTCTATCAATTATCTGGCTGTCTTGGCACCTAGAAAGGACCTATTTGTGTGAGATGATTTCATTTGATCTATTTTACATGCACTCGAGTTTTTAGTCTCGAATTTTATATAAGTATCATTGTTTTTTTGTTCATCCTTTTGTGGTCATCTTGGAAAAGGATAGAATTATGAGTCTTGGAAAAACATCTCAACACATCTCAAGTGGCTTGATATTTTGTCTTATTTTTATGGACTCATGTACTTACACTAGACACACCAAGGATTTATTTGGCATGGGATATTATCAATGATCATATTATAGAAGTGATTTGTTCTAGTGTTGATCATGACACTATGTGTGTTGTATCAGACATTGATTGTCCCCACACATTTTAGAATTGACTTTGGGAGATCCATGGAGACCCTCATATCTCAATTCCTAGAGGATCCTATTGTATATTTTATCATTCCTCTTGTAAATGTAGATTACCTATTCTTTGGTGAGGATACTTTAGAGGAGATTGAGTATACCATAGTTCTTGCATGTTGTAATGGCTCAGAGACTTATCTTCATGTTCCTACTCTTGGAATTTAGACCCGATCTCTATCTTTTATTGTTCTCGACCAACTTGGCATCACAACATCATTGATCCCTATTGGTTTAGTGTAGTAGGATATCCATCATCTTCCAAAAAAATCTACTTGTGACTCACATCTTGCAAACATATCATCCTTGTTTGTATAGTCATATATTGTAGATTTTAAAGATTACTTTTAGTACATTAATTTCTTATTTTTTGATAGCTACATCATTGTTTTTGGCCTATCATCTTCATCATATTTGGAGCTCGTTCTACATTATACTTTACACTTTTCTAGATTGACATCATATACTTCTGACATGTGCACACTTGAGCACTTTTTTGAGGCACATGTATCATTTGAATTTGGATTCTTGATTCATCCATATTTTGGGAATAGCTTCTCCAATTACTAGTGGATCTATTTCTTCCTAAGGGTAAAAATGTCTTTTGTAGGAAGTTGATCGTGTTCTATCTTCAAACGTTCATCATTGGAACATGAGCTCTTTTTTTATGGGAGGTCCATATCCTCATTTACAGATGAGGGCCACACCACCCAAAACCCATAAAAATCACAATAACAGATACCAACATAGAAGATACAAGACAAAAAAATTATTCACTTTCAATTATGTTTTGGAAATGAAATTATAGATTCAAAGATTACATGCTACAACCTCATGGGCTTGATTCATTACAACAAAATCAACTCAGAAAAGAAAATCTACTATTCAGAGCCACAATTTGCATATCATGGCCACCTTCTACAACCCCCACTTAACCCTTTTTATTTTCCCCAATAACTGCCCTAAAATGTTCTAGAAAGTTCAAATTTCCCCTTTTTGTTTTGGTGCCAAAAGCCCCACCGTTTGATTTCTGGCCTAGGAAGAATTTTTTATGAAATTCACTTTTTAGAGGACCAACTTCATGGGGCCATAACTTTTGATTCGGGTGTTCGATTTTCTATTATTGCATATTTTTGGAAAGCTCTTGACAAGCTCTACAATGTGCAGACCATCGTAGGTTGATTTGGCCACTTTTTGAGCTATTTCGGTGCCTCTAAATTTTTATATAATTTGAATTTGAAGCTGCATTGGAGAAATTTCTCAAGATGGAAACATTAATTTCTCCCAAACCATGTAGAGTATTGAGGTGATTCTTTTGCAAATGGAAATTTTTTCAGCTCTACTCCTTGGGGTAATTTTTCATGTCCATACAAGCCCATTTATGTTGACTTACTAAAAATAGTAAGTGCTTTTTTTCACTGTTTTTGACACCTAACAATCTTATACCCCTTAAGTGCCATCATAAGACTCTAAAAACTAAAAAATATAAAGAATTTTTTTTTTTGGGTGATGCAAGATTTCCCTACATTGTTGGATGCTCTTACATCAAACACCCAGGGTAATTTGAAAAGTGACCCTGTCACTTCTCATGAGTTAGAGGGAAACCAAGATGGTTAACCTCAACCTCAGATAACTATGATGAATCTTCAGTAGGCCTTCCTCTCCATTTCACCAAGTACTCTGCATATTGCTTATTTCTTTTGCTTCTACCCACACGGCTATCCAAGATTTCTTCTATCTCTTCCTACTTTGAAGTAGGTGCTGGAATTTTCCACTGTTCTTTTATTGACCCCTCCTCTATATCACCTTCATGATACTCTATCAAATTAGCAATGTTGAACACATGAGAAATTTTTATTCCATTAGGCAACTCTACCTCATAAGCATTCCCTGAATCATGCTTCTTCAGGATCTTGCACGGTCCAAACTTCTTCATCTTTAACTTGTTGTATGTACCAACTAGAAAACTTTCCTTTCGAAAATGAACCATGAATTCATCTCCTACCTGGAACTCCTTATACCTCCTTTTCTGATCTTCCTGAGCCTTATATTGTGAATTCATCTTATTGATATGTTTCTTCACCTCTTCGTGCAGATTCTTCAAATCCTCAGCAAAATCCTTAGCCTCAACACTAATCTTCTCCCCCTTATCCATCTTTCTCAATTCAAAAGCAATTCTTAGACTACTCTGATACACAATTTGGAATGGTGATTTACCAGTGCTCCTATTGACAAAATTATTATAAGCAATTTTTTTTTTTGTGGTATAATCAAATCCCATCCCTTAGGCTTATCTCCTACTAAGCATCTTAGCAGGTTACCCAAACTCCTATTCAACACCTCTATTTTTCCATCAGTTTGTGGATGGTGTGCAGAACTAAACTTCAAATTTTTCTTCAACTTCTTCCATAATTTCCTCTAGAAATACCCAACAAATTTGGTATCTCTATCTAAAACTATACTATTTGGTAGACCATGTAGTCTCACGACGTCTCTAAAAAACAACTCTGCAACATGAACAACATCATTGGTCTTATGACATGGAATGAAATGTGTCATCTTTGAAACTCTATCCACCACCACAAATATGGAATTATGCCCTCTTTGTGTCCTTGGCAAGCCAAGAACAAAATCCATGCTAATGTCCTCCCATGGCCTCTCAGGTACAGGTAATTGTTGATACAATCCAATATTTTGACTTGTTCCTTTCGCCATTTGGTCAACATACTCTGCAAATTTTTACAAAATTCTTCACATCTTTTTGTGATTGTGGCCAATAATAATTCTCACTGACAAGAGCAATGGTCTTATCTTGACAAAAATTTCCAGCCAATCCTCCACTATGTTTCTCCTTGATTAGATTCTCTCTCATAGAACTCCTTGGAATGCACAATTGGCTTCCTCTAAACAACATCCCATCTTGGATTAAGAAATCCAACCATCTTATCCTATCCAATGCAATAGGTTCCAAACAAAATTTCCAATCTTCTGCAAAGTCTATGTATTTAGGATACAAAATATTGAGTTCATTGAACCCAAAAACCTCTATATTCATTCCTATCAAGAGATTTTTCCTTCTACTCAAGGCATCTATAACTCTGTTTGACCTTCCACTCTTGTGCTTCAAAACAAAAGTATAACTCTGCAAAAACTCAACCCATTTTAAGTGCCTTTGATTCAACTTTCCTTGACTATTGAGATACTGCAAAGCCTACTAGTCAATATATAAAAAAATTATTTTGGCAACAAATAGTGTCTCCATTTCTTCAAAGCCTGAACTATAGCATAAAACTCTTGATCATAGACAAAATATTTCTTCTTAGCATCATTTAACTTCTCACTAAAATAGGCAAAAATCTTACCTCCTTGACTCAAAATAGCTCCTATGGCAGTGCCACTAGTATCATAATCTACCTGAAAGACCTTATTGAAATTTGGAAGGGCCAAAACAAGTTGCTTTGTAACTTTCTTCTTCAACATATCAAAACTTTTGGCTGCTCCTATGGTCCACTTAAACCCTTTTTTATCCCCTCTCGACACTTCAGTTAGAGGTGCACACATACTACTGAATTCTTAATAAAATTTATGTAAAAACTTGCTAGACCATGAAACGATCTTACATCTATAACACTCCTTGGGCTAGGCCATTCAATGATAGCTCTCACCTTCTCTGGATCCATTTTTAGACCTTCTATTTGGACAAAAAATCCTAGATACACCAACTCTCTCTTCACAAAACTACATTTATTCAAATTAATCAATAGCTTCTCCTTTAGCTTCTCAAAAACTCTTCAGACATGCATTAAGTTCTCCTCCACTTTCTTACTAAAAATAAAAATATCATCCAAATAAACAATAACAATTTTTCCTAAAAATTCTTTCAATACCTCATTCATAAGACACATAAATGTGCTTGGTGCATTGGTTAACCCAAAAGGCATGACTAACCACTCGTACAAACCCTCCTTGGTTTTAAAGGATATCTTCCATTCATCTCCTTCTCTAATTCAAATTTAGTGATATCTATTCTTCAAATCTATTTTCATGAAGTACTTAGCTCCACTCAAACAATCCATAATATCATCCATATATTCTTGGCAAGGGAAATCTATACTTGATGGTGATCTTGTCGATGGTTCTAGAATCTGTACACATCCACCATCCCCCATCCTTCTTTGGTGCTAGTATTGCAAGTACTGTGCATGGACTCAAACTCTCTCTAATCAACCCCTTCCACAACAGCTCGTGCACTTGTCTATTCAATTCTTCACTTTCTGCTAGATTCATACAATGAGTTGCCTTATTCGGAAAATTAGCTCCAGGAATCAAGTCCATTTGACGACTAATCTTTCTTATGGGAGGAAAACCTTTAGGTATGTTATAAAAAATAATAGCTTGAAACTCACTCAACAAATTTGAAACCTCTACAAGTACCTCAGTAGTATCTTCTTTATCAACTCTAGGCATCAATGCAAAACACATATACTCATGCTTCATACCTTCTAGGAAATTTCTTCCATCAACCAAAAAAATTCTTGCATTACTACATACCTTTTCTTCCGCCTCTTTCAAAGGCTTCAACTTATGACAAGCCCCATCCTTTGTCAAATAATAGGTTTTGGCATGTCCATCATGTACTGCTCACCAATCAAATTGCCACAGTCTACCTAACAACATATGACAAACATCCATAGGTATAATATCACACAATACCTCATCATGGTAATTTCCAATCTTGAAATTTACCAGACATTGTTCATTTACTGAGGCTTTGCAGTTCTTCTATAGCCAAGCAATCTGGTATGAGTTTGGATGCCTTCTTCTCTCCAGCCGCAACTTACTAACCATTTCCTCTAAAACAAGGTTATCAATACTACCTCCATCAATAATAACATTGAAAACTTTACCTTCACACTTACATCTATTGCGAAACAAATTATTCCTTTGAGTTGGTTCCTTCTCCTCATTAAGCAAGACTCTTTTGGTAACAAGAACCTATCCTCTTTCCACATCCTCAGAATGTGAAGACTCACTATCTTCATCTACATGTGCAACTCATTCATAATCCTCAAGTCTTCTATTTTTCCTTCCTTTATGTCAAGGACACTCATAGGCTCTATTTCCTTCATCTCCACACTAGAAATAGGTTCCATGAAAGCCTCCTCTTCCCAGTCCTCGTCTAGGTCATCCTCTTCCTATTTGGTCTCCATTATTTTGATCATGAGGATGATATGTGTTATCTCCTTTTTGGTTTTGGTTGCTACTAGAGCCTTCACCATTCTTTTGATCTTCACTTCAACCTATATATGATTGTCCACCAGTCTTTCCTCCATGAACTCCACCTCATTGTTTATTCTAAAACTTCTTGTTCAATCGTTCTTCAACCTTTAGAGAAAAATAATAAGCATCCTCAATGTGGTCATTCTTACCAGTGCCAATTCTTCCCATATGCTTGGCTTCAACTCGTTAATATAATTAGCAACTTTCTCTTTATTCACCTTAAAATGTCTTGTCTGAATCAGGACCTTATGAAATTCCTCTATGTATTCTTTCATCGTCCTTGTCCCTTGCCTCAAGCTTTGCATCTACTTGAGCAACTCCAATTCGTAATCGACTGGAATAAATTGTTTCTTCAATTTTGAAACCATTCTATCCAATCTAGAAATTTTATTTTTCCCTTGTCTTCCTCTTTCTAACTAGACCTCTTTCCACCATGCTAGCATGAACTTTCAAGTTTTTCTTTGTAAACCTCACTCTATGAGGATCTTTAATCTCCTCAAACTCAAAAAATTCTTCCATGTCATTGATCTAATCAATCAATTCTTTAGGATTCATATTTCCACTAAAAGTTGAAACCTCCATTTTAGGTCTCTTCCCAATGCTTAAGATCACTTGCAACAATCTTCTTTCTCCATGGTCCACTAGATCCTACTCTTCCTCTTCCATTTCCTCTTCCATTTCATCTTCAGTGCCACCTATTTCTCATTGCACATCTATTCTTTGAACCTCTTGTTGCAAGGTTTCTAATTGCCTTCTAAGGGCTCTAATTTCATCTTTAGGTGGATCTCTTCCTCCACCACCTTGGCCTCTACCTTTTTCATGTATTGTCCACAAGTATTGGAGGCATCTTGAACTCAACCCACACTCACAGGTCCTACTACAACTGCCTCACATTCGATGCTCTGTTATATGCTCAAGAACTCCCACTTTGATACCACTTGATGAGGACCACACCACCCAAAACCCACAAAAATCACAACAATAGATGCCAACATAGAAGATGTGAGGCAGAAAAATGATTCAATTTCAATTATTTTTAGAAAATGCAATACAAATTCAAAGCTTACATACTATAGCCTCATGGGATTGATTCATTACAACAAAATCTACTATTCAAAGCCACAATCTGCACTATCAAGGCCACATTATACAACCCCCACTTAACCCTTTTTATTTTCCCCAATAACCACCCTAGAATGTTATAGAAAGTTCAAATTTCTCCCTTTTGTTTTGGCGCCAAAAGTCCTACCATTTGATTTTTGGCCTAGGAAGAATTTTTTATGAAATTCACTTTTTAGAGGACCAACTTCGTGGGGCCATAACTTTTTCTCTGGGTGTCTGATTTGCTATTATTTCATATTGTTGGAAAGCTCTCGATGATATTTACATGTGAACCACTCGGTTCAACCACTTTTTGAGCTATAACGAGGCCTCTAAAGTTTATATCAAAATTTCAAATTGCACTAGAGAAATTTCTCGGGACAAAAACTTTAATTTCTCCCAAGCCGTGAAAGGTATTGAGGTGATTCTTTCATAATCAGAAATGTTTTTCAGCTTTGCTCCTTGAGGTAAATTTCACATCCATACGAGCCCATTTAGGCCAACTTACTAAAAATAGTAAGTTCTTGTTTTTTGTTGTTTTTGACGCGTAACAGTCTTATACCCCTTAAGTGCCATCATGGGACTCAAAACAACTAAAGAAAATAAAGAATTTTTTTTCTGGGTGATGCAAGATTGTTGTACACCATTGGATGCTCCTGCATCATTTACTCTCTCCTATTGGGAGACACATTGAGTTATCCTATCATTCTTTCACTAGTGTAGTTATTTCATTTTCGCTCTTTTAGAGAGGAGTGTTTCCCATGTGGTTTTCTTATTTTCTTTGGTTATGAGAGATTTCATTTGTTTTTACATGGGTACATCATCAAGCCTTGTAGCCAAGACCCATCCACGCATCCATCATTGAATTCTTCATCAAGTTTTCAACTTCTCCATAAGTTGATCTTAAGGGGGGTGTTGGAGTAATTAGGATAATCACCTAATGATTAATTAGTCATCAGTTATTTAGTTAGGTCCTTTATTACTTTAATTAATTAAGTTAAACTTATGAGTGTTTTTTATTATTAGATTGGTTTATTTATAGGTCAAGTTTTCTCATTGCATAAGATTAGGACACTTGTCTCAATCTAAATCTTGAATCCTCATTTATGGTTTGCAATGTTTCTTTTATATGTATTCATTATTGTAATTTATATTCATCGTTCAGTATTCAATTCAATAAAATTATAGGTTAATCTTTATATCATATACATGTTTGTGGATCAATACTTCTCTCAAGGTTGCAAAAAAATCAATCATGGATTTTCTCTTCAAATCTGATAAATTTTTGTTTATAGGTGATTCCTAGGAGCCATTGGGTTCACTATCAACTCCAAAAATAGTAAGATAAGGCATGATGTTGGAAGAAATTTTATAAGAGAGAAGAGTGAGTTCACTATCAAATCCAACAATTTAGTAAGATCATGAGAAAGAGATTACTGAAATCCAATGAGAGGAGTTTTAGAGAGTATAATGAGTAGGAAGAGAAATGAAAGGGGGAATGATATCATAATACAATTCATATTTTATGATTTTAGAAGAGGGTTTAGTAGGGGAAAACTTTGAATATAGAGGCTCCAAGGTAAGTACATAATAAAAAAAATGGATGGTCATCAATAAGTATATAAGAGTGATTTTGTGATGAATGGTTATAAGTGGTGAATAGGCCAATAATAGGAATAGGAATAGAGTTATCATCTTTTTTTAGGAGTAAAGAGACCTTGTACTAGTTAAGTAATAGGGAAGATGGCTAAGTAAATATGCATGTATAGTTCTTGAACGAGGTATCCAGATATATTTGTGTTGGATTATGATTCTAATAAGTAGAATATAATGTGTGGTTTAAGAAGGAAAAGAGATGAATGATAATATAGGGTTGAGAAGGAGAGCGATTAGTATAAGAATGAAGATCAAAGATGCAAGGAGGGATATGTGAAGAGGATTATAATTAAACAGGTGAATGAAAAAATGAAAAATAAAAATGTAAGTAAAGCTAATTTGAACATAAATTAAATTTGGAAATGTAAGTCAAATGAGTTCATTGGAATGTAACAAAAAAGAGACTTTTTTTTATTTAAGTGATAAATTAGATCAAATGAATGACATCATAGAATAGGTAAATAAGCATAAATTTGTTATCACATGATCACATGAGAATTCATGTTTGAAAAATGATGAAAAAAACATGCAATGTTGGAAATAGGAACACACACTTTCAAACTAGGAAGTTAGGAGATATAAAACTAAAAATGAGAAGGTAAATATCAACTTGGATTTTTAAGTATGATTATAGAAATTGTTTAGAATGAACTTGAAAAAATTATAAATATTCTTTGATCATTTTGGCTAGGGGACACTAGGGTGTACATTTGAGTTGTCTTAGAATTTATTCACTTGGTTCTTGATCTATAATGAACTATTTCAAATAATTTACATTTATGGAAATAAATTGGACTAGAGAAGGGTACACATAATCTTGATTGGTAATATTTTAACTTATTCTCCATAATTTTGATTGGTAATATTACTCTTGTATGTCAAATAATCTTGATTAATAGTTTTAGATGGTTTTAAAAAAAAAGCTTATTCCAATTACCCTTTTAAAATCTAGACTAGTTATAATTCAATATAATTTGAAATAATTCATTATAAAGATTTATCGTGGAACTAAGTAGAAATAAAGTAATTAGAAAAGACGTTAAAATTAGGTAAGATCTAATATAAATTTAATCACAAATCTATAATTTCAACCTGCCTATGCTCACTGAAATTAAAATATATATAAAAGACTAAATTGGCTAAAATTAGGAAATGTACAAATTTTGGGAAAATTTGAAGACCTTGAGAGATGGGGATACTATTTTCCTTATTAATATATGGGATTTAGGTATTCTATGATTGTAGTCATAATAATTATGCATGGGGTGTTGGTAACCCATCTCAAAGTGACATGGAAATTGTCTTGCCTATAAAATCTACTCCAATTCTTACTCAAATCACCTATAAGGTAACCTTTGCTAATGGAACTCCAAATTTTGGTTAAGTCAAAGGGGAATCTACTTCAATCAATCCCCTTGTGGTTAATTTAAACATAGATCAACATGGTAATGATAGTGGCATAAAAAATTGGTTTAAAATCTAAAAATAAATTTGCTAATTGAAACAATAATGAAAACACTATTATGCTTACTACATAAGAGATAGAAGGAATTAAAGTAGGGATTATTGTGAGAGGGAAATATCAAGAGACATGAAATTTGATATGAGGATAAAGAAAAATTAGATGAAAGGAAAAAATAGAAAATGAGGGGAAGCTAGAATGAAATAGAAGGAAAAATAAACGAGGTAAAGAAGGCCAATGAGAAGAAAGGAAGAAGGAATAGGACTACACAAAAAAAATATTATGGCTTCAAGATGATGCATAAATGAGCTTCATAGACTGATGATTGTGCTTCAAAGATAGATCAATTATTCAAGGCTCTGAGACTCCAAAATAAAAAAGCAAAAGGTGTAAGGTACAAGAGGAACTTAAGTGTGCTATGTAATGTGTTGGTATGTATTCATAAAAATAGTGGTAGGAAAGTTCCTTTTTAACTTTTTTAGGGACCAATTTGTATTATATTGAGTAGGAACCATTTGAATCAAGCTTAATTGAGCAAGAAGAAGGTTTAATTAATATTTTTGGAGCTAAGAGAGTGTAACACATAGTTATTTGCTTATGATAGCATATGTCTCCCATGTTCAAAGTAAGTTGAGCTTAGGTGGGAAAGAAGAGGGGACCAAAAAAAGACCAATACATATGATTTAAATTCACTTAGAAAAAAAATATCAACACATATGATGTAAACCCACTTGGAATTATGGAAGAAATATGATGAAAATGGGTTAATCATAGGAGGGCATAAGAAAACACTTAGACTTTGGAGTAATAACCTTGTAAATGAGAACATGGTGGCTCATGTGTGAAGAAAGATTATGGAAAGAGGTAGAGACATGTGAAAGGGGAAAGGAAAACATAGGGACAAGAAATTAGTCTTAGCAATGGAGAAAGAGACTTTGAAAGGGTAAAATGACACATGAAAAGGGGAGATGGAAAGTAGGCTAGAAACAATTCAAAATGATAAAATTAGGAAAACATTAAAGGGAGAAAAAAAATAGATATAAATAGATTGTGTAGTCTGTAATTTATGTTCTTATAGTACCTCAGGAAATTGAGATACCCTTGTTCTAGGTTCACATTCAACTAAATTACTCTTACAAAAGAATCATATTTTTTCAAAATGATCATGACACAATATGCATTCTCCTTATACACAAGCTATGTTTATGATTGACCTAGTTCTACCTCAATAGAAAGTTACTACTCCATCATAATCATCAAAAATTCACACCATGACACATAATTTAATGCCAAAGGCATTTCCTTATTTTAAAATCTTGAGTTAAATATTGAAATCAATGGTGAAAAGCAATGGGAGATGATGCAACTCATATTAACCATTCATTTTTTCATTTTCCCAATGGTATCCTTTGCCAGAGTTAATGGTTTTCCCCTATATTTTTTTCCAGCTATGAAAGGTAAAAAGATGCAACTAAAAATGCCATGTTCAGAAAAGAAGGTACTTTCTTTGATTACAGGAATTTGACCTCAAAAAATGAGCACATTTGCAGAAGAATCCTCAAGGTATCTCTTACATTGTTTGCATCAAGAATTCCTTGAAGCTCTCTGCATAGTCACCAAAAGCCTTACTTAGAGCAGCTTCTCCAAGCATCTCTTCTAGCTTCCTTGCCTCCGCTACAAAAAATAGAGGAGGAAAGGTCTTCAACGTCTCTATGACAGAGTCCAATTACTAAGGATTTGGGTATTGAGGCATCTGCAGTGCTTTCTTGGACTTCCAACTATCAAGTGTCCAACCACCATTCAGAACCCCCGGTGAGGTTGAGGACAATTGAAGGTTAGAAGACTGCAATGCTTGTGCTTTGAGGACCCTCTTCTTCTTCTAGAGCATTGCCTCACTCAAAGGATTACTGCACCATTTTGGACTTCCAATAACTATCATGTCCTTTACTAAGTGCTTGCTTGAATTCAAGCATAAACAAGTTTAAGGGTTAGAATCAAAAGGAAAAGTTGAGAGTTTGGATACACTCACATTGCTTGCAATATATGCTAATCATGTCCAACTAAAAATTCCACATCCATTTCCCTGAAGATCACATCCAAAAGGCCTTGTTGAAGGCATTTTTGTTGTTAGGTGGTGTTTTTTGAAGGTTTTTTTGTTGATGCAAGGTATATGTGGCTGCTATAAGGCATTTTTATTGTTATTACAACCTGTTGGAAGAAAGAGTAGATTGCCATAGCCTATTGGAAGCAAGAAAGGTCTGCCATGACCTGCTAGAAGCAAAATAAGTATACCATGTTGAGTTATTTGGTGGAAGAATAGAAAAGGCACATGAAATGTTTGGGGCATTGAAATTGATGTCCTCTGAAAAATGTTGTTCAAAGTATATTTTTTGTTGAATCTCAACTATTTAACAGATTTATTATTCCAAATTTGTTGTAAGTTGGATACAAATTGCGAATAGCAAGCACTGGTATTGATGCGGGAGCATCCAATGGTGTAAGGGAAATCCTACTTTGCCCAAAAATAAGTTTTCCATTTATGTTTTCTTTGTTATCTTTTTGTAGATGTTTTTTTCATTTCTAGATACCCTTTTCGTCAAATAAGAATTCGCAACTTTTAAAACTGCTTTTCTACTTTTTCTACTCAACTATTATTTTTAGTAGTTTTGAATTTGAAGGTGTGAGGAGGAAAAAATTTAAGGGAAGGTTTAGGACAAAAAAATAAGAAATTTGGTGAAAGAATCAGGTCAAGATCATTATGGTTTGAAAGTTATTCAAGTTTCAGTTTCTACTTTTTGCCTTGAAAAATATTCTAAGTCCAGTTTGAGGCACTAAATGGTCCCGTACGGGCCCAAAAATTTTTGTAACCAATGGAGAAGGTTTTTAATACATTCTTCACTTTGAGACCTTTCCAATGATTCAAATGGTTCAAAAAATAGAGTCCTAAATCAAAAGTTATGGCTTCTGAAAGTTGGCCAATTTTTAGAAAATTGCCAATGTTTTAATTAGGACTCAATCTTTAAATTTCAAATTGTAATTTTTGGGGCCAAACTGCTAAAACTCATAATTTGAATGTTGTTTGGCTCCATAATGGAAAAGGATCGATTTATGGGTAGGGTTTTCTGATTTTTGATAGCTTTTTGGGGAAAAAGTTGCATGTTGCGAAAAGGGCAACTTCTATAATTTCTATAATTTATGTCATTGGCATGTATTGCAGAGCTCGGGGATTTGAGATCCTCTGAATGTAAGAATTGCATTTTTCTAAATAAAATATTATTCTCTATTTTGTGTGTGTTATTTTGTGTATCAGATTAGCACCCTCGTCAAGTGGTATCAAAGTGGGTTTTCTTGAGCATGTGGACAGATCGTCGATTGTGAGGTAGTTCACACCATGACCGTGGTTGTGGGTTCAAGATATTCAAGATTCCTCGAAGAATGATGTCTAGTAGGTGCATGGTGGTGCTAGAGGTGGAAGAGGTGGTAGAAATGCTGGTGGAAGAGATCCATTGGTGGTCGAGGGTTTCAGAGCCCTCCAAAGACAAATTGATGCATTGCAGGAACAAATGAGAAGAGGGCTAAACCCGAGAAGGAGAGGAGAAAGAAAAGATAAAAAAGAGGTGGAAGATTCAGATGTAGATGAGGAAGAAGAAGAGATTGAATGAAGACTAGATGCGGCTGATAAGGGCCATTTCAAAGATTAGAAAAAAGGCATAGAATAAAAGTTCCTAGTTATTCTAGAAGTCTGAATGCAAAAGAGTTGATCAACTGGATCAACTAGCTAGAAGGGTATTTTGAGTATGTAGAAGTAGAGGACACAGATTGGGTGAAGTTTGCAAAAAAAAAGTTGAAGGGCCACACAAATATTTGGTGGAAAGAGGTCCAATTGGAGAGAAACTGAAGAGGAAAAGTAAAGATCAGCAGTTCAGATCACATGGTGGAGAAACTAAAGAAGCAATTCATACTAGTGGATGATGAGTTAGATTTGTTGAATAAATTGCAAGGGTTGAAGCAAGGAAGTAGATTTGTGAAAGAATACATAGAATATTTCACAAGATGATCATCAGATTGGGCCATGCAGAGACCAACAAGGAGAAGGTAGCCCGTTAACTTAATGGGTTACGATCGAGCATTCAAGAGGAGCTAAGCCTGTTCAAAATGAGCACTATTGAGGATGCATACCAGTTTGCTTTGAAATTTGAAGAGAAGCTAAACAAAAGATATGAGAGCAAGCAAAAAGGATGAGGAGGTCAAATCAAAAGGGGCAGTGGAAGATCTTCTAGAAGCCGAAATGATGATGAGAAGAAAAATGGAGATGTGGGTACCAAACAAAGCTAGAAGAATGATAACTTCTACTGCCCTTGTTATCAAAACAGTGGTGATCAAAGAGGTAGAGGATGAGGAAGGTCTGGGCTAGGACCTAGAAGAGGTGGTTTTAGAGGCACTTGTTTCTAGTGTGGTGAAGAAGGGAATTGAGCCTATGAATGTCCACAACACAAAGGAAGGATAGACAAAAGGCCAGAAGGTCATGAAAGGGTTGCACATGTAGATGAGGAGGCTCAATTTGAGCATTCAGATGATGTTGAAAGGGGAGAAGCCCAAGTGGTTAGAAGAGCCCTGGTGAATGAAGAGAAGGAGCTAGAATATAGGAAGAACCTATTTCACACAAGGTGCAAATGTGAAGGAAAAAGTTGTGATGTCATTATTGACCATGGGAGCACTGATAATCTGGTGTCAGAAGAGATGGTTACAAAGTTGAAGCTAAAGAGGGAAAGGCATCCACATCCATATCAGATTTCTTTGTTGTAGAGAGACCACAAAGTTCTGGTCAATTAGTAGTTCCTGGTAAAGTTCAAGATTGGGAGCTACCATGATGAGGTACTTTGTGATATCATCCCCATGGATGCATGTCACATGTTGTTGGGGAGGCCATGGCAGTTCGACAAGCGAACTATGCATGATGTCCATGCAGACACTTATTCCCTGATGAAGGATGGAGTTCACCATAAGTTGAAACCCTTGAAGGAGGTTGAAAAAAAGGTATGTAGTAGTGCTAGAGTTTGTTATGTTGATGGAAGGAAATTTTTAGAAGGCATGAAGCATTAGTGTATGTGTTATGCATTGATTCCTAGAATGGATAAGGAGGATAGTGAGAATGTGCTAGTAGAAGCTTTTGAATTATTGAATGAGTTTTAGGATATCATTTTTGATAATGTGCTTGAGGGTTTTCCACCAGTGAGGAAGATAAGTCATCAGATTGACTTGATCTATGGAGCCAGCTTGCCAAATAAGGAAACTCATAGAATGACTCCTGCAGAAAATGAGGAGTTAAATAGACAAGTTTAGGAGTTGTTGAGGAAGGGTTTGATTCAAGAGAGTCTGAGTCCATGTGTGGTACCTATAGTACTAGGACTGAAGAAGGATGGGGAGTGGAGGATATGTATAGACTCCTGGACCATCAACAAGATAACAATCAAGTACAAATTTCCCCTGCCAAGGATGGATGACCTGATGGACTATTTGAGTGGAGTGCAGTACTTCACAAAGATTGATGTGAAGAGCGAATATCACCAAATCCAGATTCATTAGGAATATGAATGGAATACCACCTTCAAGACCAAAGAGGGCATGTATGAGTGGCTAGTCATGCCCTTTCGGATAACCAATACACCAAGCACATTCATGCGGCTCATGAACAAGGTACTGAAAGAGTTTTTAGGGACTTTTGTTATTGTGTATTTAAATGATATTTTGATATTTAGTAAGTCCCTGGGTGAGAATTTAATGCATATTCGTAGAGTCTTTGAAAAGTTGAGAGAAGAGAAATTGTTGATTAATTTGAAGAAGTGTAGTTTTGTGAAGGAGTTAGTGTACTTGGTGTTTGTTGTCTTGGAAAAAGGTCTCAAGATGGACCCAAAGAAGGTGAAGGCTATTCTAGAATGGCCTACCCCAAGAACTACTACTGAGGTGAGATCTTTCCATGGTTTGGCTAGCTTTTACAAAAGTTCATTAGAAACTTCAATAGTATTTGTACACCCTTGACTGAAACAATGAGAGGGGATAGAAAAGAGTTCAAGTGGAGCACTGAAGCAGCGAAGTGTTTTGACCTATTGAAGCAAAAGGTGACAGAGAAACTAGTTTTAGCCCTCCCAGATCTCAATAAGGTGTTTCAGGTGGATTGTGATGCTAACAGGTGTGCCATTGGAGTAGTGTTGAGCCAAGAAAGTAAGCCCATTACCTATTTTAGTGAAAAGTTAAATGATGCAAAGAGAAAGGACTCTGTATATGATCAGGAATTTTATGCAATAGTTCAAGCATTAAAGAAATGGAGGCATTATCTATTGTCAAAGGAATTTTTTTTGTTTACTGATCATTAAGCATTACAATATCTGAATAGTCAAGGAAAATTAAATTAGAGGCATATGAAATGGGTAGAATTTTTGCAGAGTTATACCTTTGTATTAAAAAATAGGAGTGGGAGGTCGAATAGGGCTGCAGATACCTTAAGCAAGAGGAAAACATTGTTGGCAGAGATGGAGATTGAAGGGTTCAATGAACTCAAGACATTGTACCCTGAAGATCCTAAATTTGCAGAGGCTTGGAAAGCTTGCAAGGAGCCTATTACAGTTGATAGGACAAAGTGGCTGGATTTCATAATCCAAGATGGCATGTTGTTTAAGGGAAGTCAATTGTGTATTCTGATGAGTTCCATGAGGGAGAACCTGATAAAAGAGAAACACAGTGGAGGAATGGCAGGACATTTTGGTTAGGATAAGACCATTTCCATTATCAGTGAACATTATTATTGGCCTCAATTATCACAAGATGGGAAGAAGTTTGTGTAGAGTTGTAGGGTATGCCAGATGGCTAAAGGAGTGAACCAGAATATAGGGTTGTATTATCCCTTACCTGTACCAAAGATGCCATGGGAGGATATAAGTATGGACTTTATTCAAGATTGGTTTTCCAAGGACACAGAGAGGGAATGATTCAGTTTTTGTGGTAGTTGAAAGATTTTCAAAGATGGTGCATTTCATTCCATGCTGAAAGACCCATGATGCAGTCCACATTGCTGACTTGTTCTTCAGAGAGGTGGTGAGGTTACATGGTCTACCAAAGAGTATAGTCTTAGATCATGACACAAAATTTTTTGGGTACTTTTGGAGGACCTTGTGGAATAAATTGAAAATAGAGTTGAAGTTTAGTTTTGCATGCCATCCACAGATGATGGGTAGACTAAGCTTGTGAAAAAAAGTTTGGGTAACCTACTGAGATGCTTGGTAGGAGATAAACCCAAGGGATGGGACTGGATCTTACCCCAGGCATAATTTGCTTACAACAATTTTGTCAATAGGAGCACTAGCAGATCATTCAAAATTGTGTATGGAGGAAGTCTCTAGATCATTCCATAACTGAGGAAGATGGACCAACAGAAGAAGACAAGTGTCGAAGCCGAAGACTTTTTAGAGCACATCAAAAATATACATGAGAAGGTAAGAGAACATATTAACAAGATGAATACACAGTATAAGGCTAAGGTAGATCAAAAGAGGAGGTTTAAGTATTTTTAGATTGGTGATGAAGTGATGGTCCATTTGAGGAGAGAAAGGTTTCCAATGGGAACCTATAAAAAATTGAAGATGAAGAAGTTCGATCCTTGTAAGATTCTAAAGAGGCATGATTCAGGGAACGCATATGAGGTAGAGTTTTTAGATGGAGTCAACATTTCTCCTTTGTTCAACATTTCAGATTTGATAGATTATCATGAAGGTGGCATAAAGGAAATACCAGTGATGGAACAGTGTGGAATTCCAACACCTACTTCAGAGAAGGAGGAGATTGAAGCAATCTTAGATAGCCATGTGGGAAGGAGTACCAGAAACAAGCAGTATGAAGAATATCTAGTGAAGTGGAGAGGAAGGCCTCTGGAAGATTCATCCTGGTTGTTTAAGAAAGAGGTTGACCATTTGGGTTTTCCTGAACCATCTGAGATGTGACGGGGTCACTTCTCAAATTACCCTAGGTGTTTGATGTAGGAGCATCCAATGGTGTAAGGGAAATCCTAAATCACCCAAAAATATGTTTTCCATTTATGTTTCCTTTGTTAGCTTTTTGTAGATTTTTTTGCATTTTTGGATACCCTTTTCGTCAAATAAGAGGTCCCAACTTTCAGAACTACTTTTATGCTTTTTTTGCTCAACTGGTATTTTTAGCAGTTTTGAATTTGAAGGTGTCAGGAGAAAAAAATTTAAGGGAAGGTTTCAGACCAAAAAAAAGCACTTTGGTGAAAGAATCAGGTCAAGATCATTCACGATTTGAAAGTTATTCAAGTTTCAGTTTCCACTTTTTTCCCTGAAAAATCTTTCGAGTCTAGTTTGAGGCCCTAAACAGTCTTGTACAAGCCCATAAATTGTCAGAACTAGTAGATCAGGTTCTTAATGTGTTCTTCACTTCAAGACCTTTCCAATGGTTCAAATGGTTAAAAAAATGGAGTCTTGGATCAAAAGTTATGGCTTCCGAAAGTTGGCCAATTTTTAGAAAATTGTCAATTTTTGAATTAGGACTTAATCTTTAAATTTCAAATTGTAATTTTTGGTGCCAAACCATCAAAACTCATAAATTAAATGTTGTTTGGCTCCATAATGGAAAAGGATCTATTTATGGGCGGGGTTTTATGATTTTTGATAGCTTTTTGGGGAAAAAGTTGCATGCTGCGAAAAGGGGAACTTCTGTAATTTCTATAATTTTTGTAATTGGCATGTATTGTAGAGCTTGAGGATTTGAGATCCTTTGCATGTAAGAATTCCATTTTTCTAAATAAAATATTATTCTATATTTTTTGTGTGTTATTCTGTGTTTCGGGTTAGCACCCTCATCAGGTATAGATTTATTCAATGAAATTTTAAACCACACCATTGTTGAATAAATAATCAAAGTTGAACATTGAGTGTTTTCATATAAAACATAGCTATAGGGTTTTCTCTTAGGGTTAGGGTATTATCTACTTCTCCACCCTTGCATTATGAAGGGCAGTGCATTTTTCTTTCCAGCCTGTTTGTTGTTTGTGTTTCGTTTAGATATGTGGTAGTGACTCTTCATTGGTTTGGCATGCTAAGTTGTAAAGAACCCTCATATTAATTTGGTTCGTTGCACATCTGCGAAGCAAATGTGATTCTCATTGTAGATTGAGGATGATGAGAAACCTAATAAATAGTTATCCCTATCTAAATAACAAATAAAAAAAATAGAAGTTGAACATAGCAATAGATTCAGAGGGAAAATTTAGGTGGGATACTTTGCAAATTTTGGAAAATTTGGTGTGGATCAAAATTGGTCTTGATCCATCTAAAGTTTGATCCATCTGTGGGATTTGTTGTTTTAAGGTTTCAACTTTTTCCAAAATATGAGAAAGGGAAAATTTGGCAAAGAAGGCTGAAAATGTGAAAGAGGGAAATGCAGAATCAAGATTCTGACTGAGAATTGATCCAAGTATCGAAATAGAAAATGAAAATGAGAAGGAACACTTCCATCAATAGAATAATGCAGAATGGAATGTGGGTTAGTGAAATTTTTCTAATGAAAATTTTTCAAGCAAATCCAATTATCAGATTTAAAAGCAAAATTTTGCAACCTTTGCTTGCATCCTCCCTACCAATGTCAAAATTTGAGCTTTGGCACAGTACAGAGCTTTGGAATAGGGTATGGACATCCATCAAAGCATCATGAAATGATGATTTTTTTCAAATATTATAGTTGGAAATGCTCTTGTATACATGTATGCCAATGGAAGTATAGAAAGGCACATGAACTATTTCACATAATGCCTCAAAGAGAGGTTATCTCATGGAATGCAATGATTGTAGGGTACGCACAAAATTGATATTTTAAATAGCTTTAGAAACTTTTAACTACTTACAAATGAGTATCACAATCAACCTAATGCACTTGCAAATTAGTATAATTTATCATACAAATTTTGCTTGATTTGAAGTGTTCCCACGCTTCTAAATGGCAAGAACTGTTGAATCTTAGTGCCCGTGATTGTTGGTAAAATTTGTAAACCTATAAACCAACTTCCACTGATTTCTATTAACAAATCTCAAATTTATTCCCACAAATTATACAAGTCATCACATGCAGTGAGATTTTTATGTTTTCATGAAACATGATGTATAAATGTTAGAATTCATAGACAAAATCAACTTCATTTGAACCATAGTACTCATGGAATGCATCATCAATAGGAAGGCCAACAAAAAAAGAAATTTGAAAAGAAATAGGGAGAGAAATGTTTGATCGAATGCCTAGAACAAATTTTCCTCGTGACATGCCAAATATTGCATAATTTGAATTTGTTATAAAAGTCCGACAAATTTTCAGAAAACTGAAATTGGTAGTGTAAAGAAAAATATCATAAAAAATTATAGCATTCTACCCACATGTGCAAAAGTGGGTAACTGTTCACATTTGTGTATGACCTATCTACCTAGAAAATACATTAATAAAATTTGACTAAAATCAAATAAAATTTGTAGTAACTCTTAACTAACAATTTTTTAACTAACAATTTTTTGTTCTTGGTGTTAAGGATTAAGATTGTCTAGAAAATGGTAGAATGTTTCTAGAGTCCTCCATAAACTAGAACATTTATGGAGCTATTCTAGAAAAGAACATTCTAAGAGTTGTTGTAAAAAGGAACTTGCAGGTTTTAGAATTATCTAGAAAACTAGAAGCTTCCATGCTTCAAGGACATTGTAGCTATATATGTGATTGTAGAGAGCTGATGGGTACAACATCTGGATTGTTGGTAGACAAAACATTCGGATAGCTGCTAGAAACAACATTTTCGATGTAATATGCAAGCTAGAAAAATATTATTTTTTGAGTGATTCAACTCTTTTTTTCCTTGTGTTTTCTCTATTCATTGTTATGTTTTTGCCCTGATTACTATCCCCCCTTAATATTCTCCTTTCGAATCCAAATTGCTTCCTATCCTGCTCCTTTTTTTGCTCTATATTATGCTCCATAAGAAGGCAATGATGTAGTTGTTTTCTTTTTGCTAATCTATATAATAGGACTTGATCCAAGATGAAAATCATAGCCTCCGATAGATTTTTGGTCATTAATATCACCACCCCAGTCTGAATCATATTCTTATTTATAGCTTGTTCCCATTCTTTCTTCCCTTTAGCTTTCTCATATGAATTTTGATCATTAATCTATAATACTTTGGCCATAAAAGCACTACCATTCCTTCCTTGAAGTTTTGATCCTTGCCCATATATATCTTCAATGCTCCTTGTCTTTCATCTAGCTGAAAATTCTTCTTCTTCATCATCACTACCTGTAGAAAATGGCTGGTCAAAAGCATTAGTTGTTTCATTTTCAATGATATTGTCATCATTTGTAGAAGTGAATGACTCATCCTCATTAACTTTGTCACGTGGGTGAGTTTCATTCAAATCTAGGCCCACGACATGAATGTCATAATCCTTCATCTGCATTTTCCTTTCAAGCTTGGAAACGAGTGGCTTGAAGTAGTAATAAGTAGAGAGTTCCGCTCTTCATTGAAGCAAGCTTCAATCTTCTTGGTAGCGGGAATCTTGGAATTTTCAACAATATTTTTTGCTTTCTAGCCTATCAAACCTACATATTAGTATCAAAATGACCCCGAAGAGTTTGAGGGATGTCAACGCTTTGTGCTACAATGGAAGCACTAGGAGGTAGCTTGAAAAGGGTGATGAAAGTGGAAAATTTAGATGTGTGAGCATGAGGGGACGCAAAAGACAACATTATCATGCAAAAGGGTGGGACACCAAATTGAGTAGGGGAAAAACTAGTAGGGGTGAACACAAAAATAGGCTGATGGAGAGGTGCCTTCCCAAAAGTATATGGGTCGGGAGTAATAGGTAAAGTGGTATCGTTTCAGTGGTTTCGATGGGGGCTCTTGATAGGGAAATTAAAGATACAACAACAATCCCAGCGGATGACGCTCCTTCGATGCATAGGGTAGTTTTAGCAAGTTCATTAAAAATGGCAGGGGGTACATTTAGGATTATCAACTCAGGGTCTAAGGACAGAGGATTCCCTTCCATGGGAGGAGGTAGGGGATTGAACAAAGATGCAAAATAAGGAAGAAGAGGGGAGTGAAACTTACCTGAACTATAGTAGTCAGAACATTTTGTAGGGCAGACTCTGCTTCTTCTTGTCAAACTGGTATGTCATAGGCACCCAAGTCCTGGACCCTTCTTCTTTTTGCATGCCTAGAACTTGTAAGGAAAATTAGATGTGGAAAAAAATTCTCCTAATGTCAATACCTCAAGAAAGAATGCAAAAGTACATTTAAACTTTCAATTACAGTCAAATTGAGATGCATTATGAGATAGATTATAGAAATAGAGTATTTAGACAAACACACATGAACACCAGATATACATGGGAAAACCCTTATGGGAGAAAAACCCACCACACCAAGAGAAATCACTTTGTATTACAGTAATCAAAATTACATAAAATTCTAAACTTATCTTTCTAGTGTCATTATACAACATCATTCATCATGAACCTTCTTCAAACAGAAAACTTCCAAGTTACAGCCTTTACAGATTTTAAATCCTTTACTGATACAGTTTTTAATTCTTCGCACTTCACTATTGATCGAACTACTATCCAACCCCCAAGCATTGCAACTTCCAACTATATCCATGGTGTTCCCTAACTGTTGATATTTCTCACAAAACTGTCACACCGAACCAACTGCTAACGGTTTACTTTTAGCTTCCTCTATTTGTCCATGAGATTCCATGTATGATAGTCAGATGGTCAACATAATTCGTATTGTATTGGCATCTCAGTGAGACACCAATAGTGTCTTGTCGATGCCACATTGACCTCATATCGATGTCACCAAAAGCCTCTATAGTCGCCAAGATGTTATATCGAGCTCCAACAGATACACTGAGTCATCACGTAGTCACCCTAAATTATCGCTTTTGCCAGAGGGTCATAGCGAATCCCTAAGGTTACACTGAAGAAACAAGTCATATCGAGCTTCAAGAGACAATCAACAAGACTCACATCTATCGCCAAGAGTTCATACCGATCTCCATATGTTTCACCAATGACCAATTGTCGCCAAGAGCTACCCCGATAGCCAACGGCTATCGGCAAGACATTCACCATTGCTAAGAGGATTCATCGATAGATTTAAGTTATATCGAAGGCTTCCAACACAACGAGTTGTCGGTGAGACATTTAATTCTCGCTAAAGACTTCTCACTGAGCCTGTCGAGTCACTCCGATGAACCACCTTTGAGTCTCTATTGATAAGACATTCTTTGTTCGCTAATACGTCTTCCTGAAACATTAGAGTTATCTTGAAGACATCAATACATACGCTATCGGCAAGAGATCAACACTTCACTGAGACTTCTTAGTGAGAATCTTCAGTTATCCCGAAGCCCATAGTCGCCAAGAGTCACTCTGATTCACAATTGAATGGCTTATCAGCCAAAGGTCTCCCAAGCACTATAAGGTCATAACGAACACACTATGTAATAGTGATAGACTTCTTAGTGTACAAATCGGCAAGATAGTAACAAAGTCACAGCGACTTGGTCAAAACTGAATAAAGCAAACTGCTAGTCGGCCAAACATGGAACCTGTTACACCAACTTGGCACTCGTGGAGGTTTCAGCCTGTAATGTTTGAGGCACATATTTCCAACAATCTCCCACTTGACGAAGATCATACAGGCACCTCCAGAGCATAAATAATACTTACTGAAAATCATGGGCACTAAGGCCCATTGAACTGGCACACCACCTGAACTTGTCTGTGCTCACTGGCTTCGTCAATGCATCTGCAACATTCTCTAGAGTATCAACCTTTTCCAAATTGACCTTTCCATCCTCAACCACATCTCATACAAAATGGTACTGTACATTAGTATGTTTTGTCCTAGCATGGAAAGTTGGGTTCTTTGCCAGACAAATAGAACTCTGACTATCACATAAGATTTTTATTTCCCCTACATCAAAACTAGTGTTAGAACAAAGACATTTCATCCATACAACTTCTTTACAAGCATGGGTAGCTGCCATGTATTCAGCCTCTGTAGTGGACAAAGTGACTACAGCCTGTCGCTTGCTCATCCAACTCACTGCACCACCATTCAACATGAAAACGTATCCACTGGTGGATCTCCTGCTATCAATGTCCCCTGCCCAATCATAATCTACATGTCCCCAAATGCTAAGATTCCTCTATGATTCATCTGAATTCCCATAATAACACAAAGCAAAATCTGAAGTTCCCTTCGAATACCTAAACACTCTCTTCACAGCATCCCAATGTATTCTTCCTAGATTAGCCATAAATCGACTAAGTACTCCCACTGCTTGGGCAATGTCTGGCCTTGTACAGACCATTGCATACATAAGACTACCTACTACACTAGCATAGGGTACATTGGTCATGTCCTCCATCTCAGTAGGAGATTTTGGATAGTCCACAACAGATAGCTTCATTCCCTGCATGACTGGAACAACTAACTGCTTGTAATCATTCATACAAAATCTCTCTAGAACAGTCTTTATATACTTACTCTGACTGAGCCAAAGCTTTCTATTCTTCCTGTCTTTGGTTATCTCCATCCCCAGAATATACCTTGTTGCACCAAGATCCTTCATTTCAAACTTAGCAGACAACTAAGACTTAAGATTAGAAATCATTAGCTTGCTATTTCCTATGAACAACATATCATCAACATAAAGAGCAATAACAAGCACTTGATCAATTTCAGCTTTATAATATACACAGTGATCAGATTTTTATCTCACAAAGCCTAAAGATAATACATAGGTATCAAATTTCTGGTACCACATTCTAGGTGTTTGCTTTAGCCCATACAGAGATTTCTTTAATTTGCATACTAGATTTTCTTTACCTTTCTCAACAAAGTGCTCAGGCTGGGACATATAGATTTCTTCTTCAAGATCACCATGAAGAAATGTTGCCTTCACATCCATCTATTCAACCTCTAAGTCATAAGATGCTGCAAGTGACAATAGAAATCTAATGGACGTCAGCTTTGCTACAAGAGAAAAGATTTCCCCATAATCAATTCCCTCTACCTGGGAATAACCCTTTGCAACCAGTCGTGCTTTGTATTCTTCTACACTGCCATCCAGACCAATCTTTTTCTTAAATACCCATTTACAACTCACAGGTTTTCTGCCTTTAGGCAAGGGCACCAGACTCCAGGTTTCATTTTTATCTAATGAAGCCATTTCTTCCTCCATGGCTTCCAACCAAGAATCTGAATCAGACATTTTAATTGCCTCCTTTACAATCCTAGGCTCATCAGTGCTAGAAATCAAGGCATAGGCACAAGTAGAATCAATTAATGAGAACCCATACCTATCTGGTTGTTTCCTTTCTCAGGTTGACCTCCTCATTGGCTGAGGCTGAGGTTCATCTTCTTAAGATCTTTCAGAACTACCTGAGCTCTCATCAGTTTCAAGTACGTTTTGAATTTTCAATTCCTCTTTCTCTGGTGTAGGAGGAATTGATGCTACATCCTTACTATTTTAAGACTTTGTCTCTGACTGCAGATCCAAGGTGGAAGGTTTCAGCTCACAAAAGATTACACTCCTACTGTATACAACCTTCTCTGTAGCAGGCTTCCAAAGCTTGTATCCTTTAATGTTAGCACTATAGCCAATGAAAATACATTTGACAGCCTTTTTCTCCAACTTAGATCTTTTTACATCAGGCACATAAGCATATGCTTCATAGCCAAAGACTCTAATATGTCTAAGAGAGGGCTTCTTATTAGACCATGCTTCCATAGGTGTCTTATCAACAAGAGCAGAGTTTAGAGACTGTTTAACTAAGTAACATGCAGTAGCAGTAGCTTTAGCCCAGAACTTCTCTTCCAAACTAGCACTACTAAGCATACTCCGTGCTCTCTCCATCACTGTCCTATTGAACCTTTCTACAACTCCATTCTATTGTGGAGTATAAGGTGTAGTCTTGTGTCTTTTGATTCCATGGTCTTTACAGTATCTTTAAAATTCATCAGAACAGAATTCACTGATACATTAGAGTTATCCCGAAGACATCAATACATACGATGTTGGCAAGAGATCAACACTTCACTGAGACTTCTTAGCGAGAACCTTCAGTAATCTTGAAGCCCATAGTCACCAAGAGTCACTCTGATTCATGATTGAATGGCTTGTCGGCCAGAGGTCTCGCGAGTGCTATAAGAACATAACGAACACTTGATGTCAATGAGGTGATCCCATAATATTGGTTTACAATTTTTGGCCAAATTGGACACTGAAATTATTATTTTTAACTAAATCTTCACATTCGGGCACCTATAGAGGCTAAAATGTGAGGAATTTGAAGATGTTACAAACTAAAGTCTCATCAAATTTTGTCTATAGATTCTAAAAATATTTTTTCAAAATTTTTGGAATCAAATTGCATTACTTTTTCCATCTCCCACGAAAATTGATTTTTTTCATAAACAACATTTTTAAAAAGTGACGCACACCCTATAACGCATAACTTTTTTTCCATGAAGGATAAAATTATAATTCTTTCAAATTTAGATTTGTAACTCTGATATCTAGTGCTTCCACTTGGTTAGATAGTTTTTTATTGAATATTTTTTCCTTAATCAAGTTTCAAAGTCAAACAATTACAATTCACACACCGTATAATACTAACTTTTTTGTATATATCAATTTTTTTTTTTTTTTTGTTGGATCAAGGACTTCAATATCTAGTGCATATTTTTTTTTTTTTGATAATATTCTATTTTTCCACATGTGAAGAACAAAGAAATTCATTTTCGATGAAAAACCTATGTTTAATAAAACTTAAAAACAAATACATGACAAAACCAAAACATATTAAAATTATATTCATTGGATAGCTTGTTCTAAGGAATACCATAATCATTTGAAATAAATTTTAAATGAATTCATTTGATCCCCAAAAGCTAAATCAAAAGTGATTTTTTATCAGCATTTTGATAGGTGTAAAAGAGACGCATTTATAGGTATGGTTTAAAACTAGCGAGGTTCTATCCAAGGGGGTTTGATCTAAGGTGATTTGATCAAACCTTCTTCAATTGGAATCCTTAGAATGGAAATTTTTAAGGCTTAAATCATTATATTTTCTAAAAATATGTGATTTCAGCTAAAATTTGTTCCTCTCAGGAATTGTAAACCACTATTATGACAGCACATATGTAATAGCGATAGACTTCTCAGTGTACAAATCAGCAAGACAGTAACAAAGTCACAACGACCTGGTTAGAACTGAATAAAGCAAACTGCTAGTCGGCCAGACATGGAACCTGTTACACTGACTTGGCACTCATGGAGGTTTCAACCTGTAATGTTTGAGGCACATATTTCCAATAGAACTGGTATATCTTGATCCTTAGGCAGCTAATCCCTCTAAAGCTTGGCCTTCAACAGTAGCAACAAACCCCCTTGGAGACCGTTAGGTTCTTTTCCCTTTACTTCGGGCACTGGAAGAGGACAGAGCTTGTGAATCCCTTTGCCTCAAGTCTCTTTGACTGTCAGATTCCTGAGTCCAAGAAGCATGAGATGGAAATTGTTCCTCGTTGATTTCATGGCTCATCTCTAGGTTGTTGTTGTTGGAATCAACCTCTTTATCATATATGTCCTTGAATTCATCATCAAGTCGCTAAAAGATACCAAACAAGGCACCCTAGCATCTCATCTCCTATCAAAATCTCTAGAACTCTTCCTTTTTCCTTTTTGACCATCCTCTGCACTTCAAATACATGTTGAGGGATTTTCCCATCGGGAGGTTCCTCTGATATTCTACTTCCAACTCATAGAAACTTAACTGAATCTTGGCCACTACAATGGGTTGTGGGCTAGATCAATGTATATCTTGTTGGAGTTAAAATGACACTGAGAGGGGGGGGTGAATCAGTGTTATAACATATTTGAACAATTGTCATAAATTTGAAAACTATAGCATAGATCAAATCTCAATATACTCTGATTAATGCATTCATGAGTTGAATGTAATCATTCATAAACAGAATTGAGAAAAGTAATAACCAAACAGTGAACTAAAATAATCAACAACATAGTAAAGCAAATGAAACTCAGAAGAACAAGAAGACTCCAGATTTTACCGAGTGGAAAACCCTCCTGGGGTATAAAAACCACTCCCTAAATGCCTTCCAGGCTTAATCTTTAAACAAAAGTTCACAATTCCTTATAGGCTAATTTTTGAGCACCCACTCAAGGAGCAGTAGCCCTTCATTTTGAGTCACCCATCTCAAGGAGTACCAACCCCTCAAATTATGTTTTGAACAATAATAGTGACTCAGAGGATTTCTCTATTTTCAGTTAAGCACATATCTTTCTGCAAAGTTCATTCATACATTTCCATATAGACAAGGAATGATACTCTCAGAATTACAAAATCAACAACCCTTATAGTTTTCAACACAGGTATTTAATTACATTTCAAGTATGTCGGTTGTGAAGAAATTTTCAAAATGTTTTTCACCAGATCTTCAGTTCCTCTTGCTGATTTTTGAATATAAAGCTGAATACTGACACTCTGTCGATGATGATTAAAAATCAATAGTAACGCTTATCCAAAGAGCTGCAAATCATCCATTAAAAAAAAAACACAACTGCTCAAAGAGGAAAATAAATGAATATGCTGCCATGTAATGGTTCTGAGATTCAATTCAATCAATGATGTTAGCCTGCAACTATATTTTGAAGTTTCCATAAATGGCCACAGAGTTTGAGATTTCATTAACCATTCGCTGAGACACAAGAGACTTTCTCACCAAGACGCCCTTCTGTTTCATTCACTGTCACTGTAGCCTTTTCTTTATTTGCTTTCGCCATGAGCCATCAGAGTCAGGAAGAACACATAATGAAAAAATCATGTCTCATTGATAGGCTTCCTTAGAGTATTATTCATTCACTGAGACATCGGCAAGTCTTTCACCGAGATCTCCTTTAGTTTCATTCACTATTGCTGTGACCAAACGATATCTGTGAGACCTCTTGTAGACTTCATAATGTTTTGCCAAGAGTCACTTTTCACCCCGTGTCGCTAAGACAATACAAAGTCAGGGAGATGCTATATAGACTACCCCTTGTTTTGCCGAAACATCCTGAGCTCACCCTAGATCACCAAGACAATATCAATCTCACACTGATGAGCCTTTGATAGAAACCCCTTGTGTGATGTCACTGTAACATAATGGTTATCTCTTTGATGCACACTTTTGTCTTATGAGAGTCGCTATAACATACCAATCTCTTGCCGAAAGCCCCTCAAGACTTAGTCGCCAAGACTTGATGGGTTCACTATGACATTATATCAAAACATATGAGTCTTACCGAAATGTATTTGTTCATCAGCGGTCAGCAAGACAATGCATAGTTGGGAAGACGCTATAGAGATTGCCCCATGTTTCACCAAAATTCCACATGATACACATTGGTCGCCGTGACAAATGGTTTTTCTTGCCAACGAGATCAACTATACAATACATGTCATTGTAACTTCAAACCATCAGGGAGACATCTTGTAGATCGTTTCAGTCATACCAAAACACCCCAAATTCACACCTGTTCTTCGAGACTTCCAGAATGTCCTACCGAAAGCAATTGTCCAACGGCGGTCAGTGTGACACTGTCTTCGGAGAGACTACATACCGAAAACAACACTCCTTCCGATAGACTTCCACATGCATTAGTTGGTGAGACCAAGTGAAATTTCCAAGGCCTTAGCCCGATACCACTCAGTTTGGCTGAAGTTCTCAAAGAGTTGTTCGGTGAGATTCCTCCCAAAAAAATAGATAAAACATTTTGAGCACAAGTCGGTAAGACAAGAAAGACTCGCTATGACATTACCCTGAGGACGATTTCCTTTGTCGATATGCTCATTCTGAAGCGGGTTGGGGAGACATAATAAAATTGCTAAGACCTCATCCCGACGGCCAAACTCATGTCGATAAATATTTTTCTTAGGTCGCCAAGACCATGACAATGTCATGCTGAAAGCTGCTAGAATGTTAAATTCAATCGACATAACATCAAAAATGTCTTGCCGATAGGCAACTTAGACATTTCAAAGTGGATCGGGGAGACCCTGCCATACTCATGCCAATATGTGTAAGCCCGAAAGAGAAACATCCAAAACCTGTGATGTGCAAGGAGAACCATCCTGAGACAGATTATTAATGAGAACAAACTGAAAGAGATTTTGTCATCAAGGACAAACTGTATTTACAGAGCTGAGATTCAACAAACTCCCCCTTTGTCCTTGATGGCAAAACACCAAAGACTCTCCCCCTTTTTGCCTCAAGGAAAAGAAAAGATGAACAAAACTGAGAAGCCAATCAAAACAACATGAGAAACAGCTACAAAAAAAATAATAGAGTGCAACAACCAAGATTGTAGGAGAGTTGTAAGTGAATCAAAACATATATCATGCTCCCCCTAAGCCAATGTATGGAAAATCAGAGAAGTAAAGATTGAGAGATAACTCCCAATCGAAGTCTCAACCTTTCAAATAACTCTTTAGCTAAGGGCTTAGTAAAAATATCAACCACCTAATCTTGAGAGCCATCAAACTGTAAGAAAACTTCATTAACCAAAACCTTTTCTCGAAGAAAGTGAAACTTGAGAGCAATATGTTTAGTACGAGAGTGCAAGACATGATTTTTGGAGATACTTATCACACTTGTGTTATCACAGAGAATAGAAACAGGTTTAGGAATTCCAATACCCATATCAGATAGAGTTTGACTCATCCAAAGAACTTGAGTACAACATGAAGTGGCAGCAATGTATTTTGCTTCAGCAGTAGAGAGAGAAACAAATTCTTGTTTCTTGTTGTGCCAAGCCACTAAATGATCACAAAGAAAGAATGCAACACCACTGGTGCTTTTCCTATCATCCAAACAACCAGCCCAGTCAGCATCAGTATATGTAATCAATGAAAAATTAGTGCTTCTAGGATACGAAAGGCCATAATTAAGAGTGACCTGAATATATTTAAAAATCCTTTTAACAGCAGTGACATGGGATTCTTTAGATGATTCCTGAAACCATGCAATAGTGCAAATTTCCTACATAATGTCAGGTCTAGAGGCAGTTAAATATAACATACTACCAATCATTGATCTATATTCAGTTTGATTTGTATCAGGGGAATCATCAACCTTAGTAAGTTTGCATCCAGTAATCATTGGAGTGCTAACTGGATGGAATTCATCCATCTAAAATTTCTTAAGCATCTCTCTAGCATACTTGGTTTGATAAAGAAATATTTCATTTTCACATTGAGAGATTTGAAGACCCAAGAAGAAATTTAATTCTCCTAATAATGACATTTCAAATTTAGATTCCATTAGCTGAGAGAATTTTTTACTTAATGTAACATTGTTGCAGCCAAAGATAGTGTCATCAATGTAAATTTCAACAACCAGAATATTAGAACCTTCAGTTTGAACATAAACATTGCTATCTACACCTCCTCTAACAAAACCATTTGAAAGCAAATGATTGTCAAGCCTAGAGTACCAAGCTCTAGGTGCTTGTTTTAAGCCATAGAGGGCCTTTTTCAATCTGTAAACATGATCAGGCTTATTTTTGCACATAAATCCTTTAGGTTGTTCAACATAGACCTCTTCATCTAAATAGCCATTTAAAAAAGTAGTTTTGACATCCATTTGATAAACAGTAAAATCTTTATAAACATAATAAGCCAAGAATATTCTGATAGATTCTAATCTAGCAACGGGTGCAAAGGTTTCACCAAAATCAATACCTTCTTGTTGAGCATAGCCTTTGCAGACAAATCTTGCTTTGTTGCGAATGACATTACCATTTTCATCAAGTTTGTTTCTATATATCCATTTTCCTCTAATGACATTCTTGTCATCTGGTCTTGGGACTAACTCCCAAGTCTGATTTTTCTCAATTTGATCAATTTCTTCCTACATAGCATTAAGCCAACATGATTCTATGAGAGATTCATTAAAAATTTTAGGCTCAAACTGAGTAACTAGACAGAAAGCTATTTGTGCCTTTTCATCAGATTCTACAGCCTTTCTTCTAGTTTGAACTCCTGCATCTTTATCCCCAATAATATAATCTTTGGGGTGATATTTAGTTAGAGCTTTTGATGCAACCTTTTTAGGACTTGCTATTTCATTTCTAGGGCCTGCTGACTTAGTTCCTTCTAAAATTATTTCTGGTTCAAGTTCTTCTTCCTCATTATCTTATAAAGATTCAACATACAAATGTGATCTCTCATCAAATTTTACATTAACAACTTCAACAATCTTGTTAAGCCTTTTGTTAAGGAATTTATAAGCCTTGCTATGAGTTGAGTATCCCAAAAAGATACCCTCATCACTCTTTGATTGAAAACTCCCAATGTTATCATCATCCTTTTTGATAAAACACTTACTTCCAAAAATTTTAAAGTATTTGACAGAAGCGGTTCTTCCATACCATAGTTCATAAGGAGTGTGTTTAGATTTCACTCTAATCTACACTCTATTCAAAATGTATACAGTTGTAGGAACAACTTCTTTCCAGTACATATCAAGCAACTTAGGTTCATCTAACATTGTTCTAGCCAATTCTTTTACAGTTCTATTTTTATGTTCAACTACCCCATTTTGTTGAGGTGTTTTTGTTGCAGCATACTGTCTTTTAATGCCATGATGTTCACAGTAATTGTAAATAGGATTAAAATCAACAGATTTAATGCTTAATGAAAACAATAATCTAATTAGATCCTATCAAGCACAATAGAGCACAAACTAGCATGAAAATTAAAACAAGAAAGCAAAGCAAACCGATCTCCAAGCTAGACTTGATTTATCTCCATTGCTCTTCTCCACCTACATGAGAATGCGAGATTTTGAAGGGTTGACAATGGAGGAATGTTGAGTGCTCATTCCTGCAACATAACGACTTGACGATGACAATGACAAATAGAAAGAATGATAGATAAAGACAGAAGAATGATTTTGACAGAGTTTGGATGCTAGAAGAATCAACCCCCTAAATGGATTGCGAGAGGTTGTATTTATAGAGCCGTGACATTGATGAAGATAAGATTTGACAAGATTCGACAATGATTTGATTTTTGACAAAAGAGGAAATACAACGAGATGAGATAAGATTTCAAAAAAGATGGAAAGATTTCATTTCCTGTTTTAAGGAAATAAATCTTGAAAAAAATGAGAAGGATAATTGATGAATTATCTAATTAAATTAATTAATTAGATGCACACGAGTTCAGTTTTGGAAAGAAAGCAAGAAGATCTTTTTAGGATTTTATTAATTAAATAAATTTTGGATTTATTTAATTAACGTTGAATTTATGATTTTATTAATTAAATAATATAAATTATTTAATTAACATTAGAAGAATGAATAGAAATGATTTAATTAATTAAATAATATAAATTATTTAATTAACATTAGCGAAATGGATGGATTATGAATATAAATTTAATTAAATAAATATAATTTATTTAAATAAATAAATGATGACATGGGTACCTAGGGCAAAACATGCTACAAGATGCATAAATGATGTAATGCCGAGACAGGTGTTGCAAGAGGACAATTTTGGGTGTCTACATTTTGCCCCTCTTTGAGATGATGTTCAAGATGATGTGATTTGTGTCTAGTAACATCATTTCAAAGAAACTAAGGTATGGATAGAGAAAAATGGACAATGATAGAAAGATAGGATGATGCCCCCTCAAGAGGATAGGCGGGTTGAACAAACATGGGTAGGCTCTCGAAATGACAGGGATGGGTCAAGAACTAAAGATGGAGGAACAGATGATACGTTACACTGCAATGAAAGATGAGCAACCATGATGTTTGATATAGCACTAGACGTTATGCACCAAGATATAAGGACTAAGGTGATGATGTGTCTCATGCCCCAACATAATACAACCTTGTCTAGACGTATGAGGAAAGAGGCTTAGAGCATTAAAGTCCTAATGCACAAAAGGTATTATGTGACCTTAGATGCAAACGATAATGCAAAAAGATATTCCAACACACACAAGATATGAATATTAGCTGGAATGATATGGATTTGATACAAATGCAAGATAAAATGATAACACACACAAGCAAGCAAGCATGCACAAATGATACAAAAACAAACAAGGTATTGCCCCTGTCAAGCTATAAATAGGTACCAAGCCGCAAGGTGCGACAGTGCATGGCGAGGGTAGCGTTAGATGCTATCCCCAAGGCCAGTGAGGAGGGAGAGGGTGAGGAGCAGCCCAGATAGGAGGGAGAGGGTGAGGGGAGACAAGAGGAGGAGCCAGAGGTGAGGAGGAGGGAGGAGGTGAGGGAGAGGAGGAGGAGGTGGAGGTGAGGGGAGAGCAGGAGGCGGAGGTGAGGGGAGAGGAGGAGGAGGTGGAGGTGAGGGGAGAGGAGGTGGGGAGAGGAGGAGGAGGTGGAGGTGAGGAGGCCGGGAGGAGGCGGAAGTGAGGGGAGAGGAGGAGGTAGAGGTGAGGGGAGAGGAGGAGGAGGTGGAGGTGAGGGGAGAGGAGGAGACGGAGGTGAGGGGAGAGGAGGAGGAGGCAGAGGCAGAGAGGCATGAGGATATGCCAGAGATGGAGGTGGAGGTGGGTGGGTAGGAGGAGGAGGTGGCAAGGCACGATGACGATGATGACGAGGAGGATGATGCCATAGGTGAGGCCGAGAGACTTCTCAGATGGCAGATGGTGGAGGGGGAGGAGGAGATACCGTCCACTTCAAGGTTGCCGCCAAATGCCACAGCAGATCAGAGGGTGCTAGACCTTCAGCAGAGATTGGATGCCAGCTTGGCACAGGTCAGGTCTCTATAGTCAGCTTTGGAGGTAGACCGAGTAGAGAGGGATCAGGTGGTGATCTTCCAGCAGGATGCAGCCTAGTGGTGTACCAAGTTTTCCGCTTTGTGCACAGGACCTATGGGAGACATGGCTCAGGAGTTAGCTAGAGTTAGCACAAGATTGGGGTAGTACCAGACTCTCTATGAGCAGGCAGTGCTGCCAGAGCGACGAGATCCTACCTTGTCCCGATCACAGACGAGGACAGGTAGCGGTCACAGGTCAGGCAGTGGCAGCAATACCAGGAGTCACACCAGCGTCAGAGGGTCTACCTCGACAGGTCACACATCCAGGCATAGGTCACATCATTCACGCAGATGTACTCTGGGTCACAGCCATGGGTTGACTGGGTCAGCACAGAGGTTAGTACTGGGCCAGCCACCAGTGACAGATCCATCTATCTCCTAGAGTCCAGCCGCAGTGACCTCACAGATGTTCTATACTATTGAGATGGCACTGTCCTTTGCAGCTCCGTCAGTGGCACAGGCAGAGGTTTCCATAGTTTCAGCGCAGATTTCAGTACAGGATCAGCTGCCTATTGCTTCAGAGCCAGTGACAGGGCCTCAACCACCACATTCCTCACCTCAAGGGGATGATGAGAGCCTACCCTAGGGGAATACTTGTATTTTGTCACACTATGTATATTATTGAGCCTGCGAGCTCCATTTTTGGGATATCCATTGACTCTATCATGTGACATTGTACCTTTTTTGAGATGATCTTATATGATGATGTAGTTTTGATGCGGCCTACATGTTTTATGTGATGATCTCTTCTTTATGTATTATGACATGTATGATGTTTAATTTATGATGCCCTGTATGTCTTATGATGCCTATTTGTGATTTTTGATGCCATGATGATGCAATGCTTATTTATATGATTATGTTAATGATGTGCATGATGTATTGATGTAATAGATGCAATGTTGATGATTATGTTAATGCAATGCTTGTGCTTATGTATATGATTTAATGACATGGATGATGTATGTATGGACCTAATGCAATGTGTATGATCATGTATGCACTTATGTTTTTGGATGTCACAGGATATCATCCTAGGATGGACGAGAGAGGATGATGAGACTAATGAGAGAAGATGACCAGATCAAAGAAGAGAAGGCATGATCCCTATGAAAATGCATGTTAATTCCTAGACCAAATCCTTCAAAACTTTACTGTAGGACTTTTAATATTTATTGCTCTTAATCATCATTGGGAAAACTATTGTAATGGCTAACAAACACCATGATATGACATAGATCAAGGTGTGCAAGGTCGTACCATTACATAAGACAAACAGTCACAGACAAGGATGATCATGACTCATACTATGAGCGTGATTGCCCAAGTCTTGTTGTCATAAACAACCACAAATAGAAAAAGACAAGGACAGATCATGAAACGTCGCTGCTTCTCTAAATCCTATTTCCAGGACATCCTTGAGAAACTAGTGACATGATTGCCAAAATAAAAAAATAAAAGTCTCTATCATGATATGTCGTCGCTTTTCTAAATCCCAGAATCAAGACCTCGCTGAGAAGCTAGTAGTCATGTGCGTCGATTGTCATGCTACGTCGTTGCTTCTCTAAATCCTGCTTAGTGGGATCTCGCTGAAAAAATAATAACATATAAAAGATCAAAAGACAATTGTCAAGTGTTTGCCAAGTGTGTCTGGATGCCGAGTGCATTGATGTGTCAATGTAAAATTAAATGATGCCTAGATGAAAAATGCCGAAGGTTTCCATATTCAGGAAGGACACATCCTGAATAATGTCGATGTCTAGGAAGGACACATCCTAAAACACCAATGTCAGGGTTTTGTTCTTTAGAAGGACATATTTGAAAGAACGGTGATTCCAAGAGGAATGATCCTTAAGTGTTAGAAAGGATCCCTCAAAAATGTCAAGTGATAGGGGCGATGCCTAGGAAGGACACATCCTAAGGCACCAATGTTAGAGATGTGTTCTTCAGAAGGACACATCTAAAAGAACGTTGTTGTCAAGAGGAATGATCCTTAAGTGTCAGAAAGGATCCCTCAAAACTGTCAAATGATAGGGACGATGCCTAGTAAGGACACATCCTAAGGCACCAATGGCAGAGGTTATTCTTCAGAAGGACCCATCTAAAAGGTAACCAAGACTTGATAGTTTGACTGGTTGTGATAATTTGACTTGTTTTGACTGATTTTGACTTGTGTTGATCATATGACGATATTGCCTTGATGATATGAGTGACATGTTGGTGAGATTAGCCATGTTTGAACAAATGACTGTTTTACTTTGGTTTAGGAGTTTCCCCATGTTGAAATTGATTGAAGACTTTTGACGTGTGTGCCAATGTAGTGCCATCAACCCTAATGGACTGACCTAGTGCGGCCTCGGGGGCTCATCAATAGATGGCCTTGCCTATGTCATACACTCAGAGACCTCGTAGTTTGACACGACCAATGACTTTGTCTTGGTGAGCAAAGATTGCGTCATGATTTTATTTTGACAAACCTAAACGGATTGACCTAATGTCTTGGGGACTCAAATATGAGTCTTGCCTATGTAGCAAATGCACAGAGACAACGTAGTTCAGACAGATGAAGAAGACTAATTTGACATGATTGACTTTGACCAGAAATGACAGTGTGTTCATGTTCTTTGAGTGGTCTAATGATTTTGTTCGATGTTTTCTTCAGGGCGTTTTATGATTTTTAGGTCTTTCTTCAGGACTTTTTATGATGTTTTTTGATTCTTTGTTCAAGACATTTTGCGAATGTTTTTGTCTTCTTTTTTTTTTTCAGGACATTTTGTGATGTTTTTGGCTTTTTTCGTGACTTTTGTGATGTTTTTGTCTTTTCAAGACTTTTTGTGATGTTTTTGTCTTTTTAGACTTTTTTGGCGCGTTTTGTGATCACATGACATCCGACCGCAGCTGCGATGGTAAACACTTCTGTCTCCCCAAATTAGGTCTAAGATCTTAGCCATTTGCAAAGGAATATGAATGGGATTAATCGTTGACTTGGTTAGATCGGACAAATACGACTTTGATGTCAATCATTTATCTACTATGACAGGTAGGGTAGGATGTGATGGCGATTTGCGGAATAATGGTAGAAATACCTTTCATCCTAGGCCAAGTTAGACCAAGTGATAGTAGATGGCAGAGTAATGATTGATTACGCATGGCGCATGTTTGCCAGGTTTTCACCATGGTACTTGTCCAAAAGTGTCTGTTTTCCATGTTTTCACTACTGAACGAATCATTTTTCTCTTTGATCTCTGAATTTTGGTGTCGACCAAGATGCCTCGCTTACAAAGTTTTCACCAAGGCATACTCTTATCATTTTTCAATTTTTTGTATTTTATGATTCTCAACTCCATCCTCTGATGCTATGCGTAGAACTTTCAGAGATTTAAACTGTTGATGGGCTATGTCAACTGTTCCCCATCTAGAGTTGCCAATTGATAAGCTCCAGAACCAAAAGAAGATATGATAATATAGGGACCTAGCCAATTTGGTTCAAATTTTCCTGGCTTTTCTCTATCTGCTTGGTTCTTGGGGTTCTGCATTAGAACTAGGTCACCGATGTCAAACTTTCTGACCATAACCTTTTTATTGTAGCTGCGACAAAGGCGGTTCTGATATGCTTGGAGATGATTCAGTGCGTTTTGCCGTCTTTCTTCCAGCATTTCTAGCTCATGCAGGCGTGATTGTCGGTAGTCTTCTTCATTAGTAAAGACCCTTCAAGGAGACTCTCAGAGCGTAGGGAATTTCTCAATTTCAATGGCAGATGGCTGTACAAAGACTAGGGGCTTAACTGGGTGGCCCTCAGGAGAAGGAATGCTAGTTCATGCCCATAGAAATACCACAAATACATTGACGCCTTTTTAAGATCTCTACAATGGTTTTGATACACCCCAGCTTCTTGGCCATTTCCCTAAGCGTAGTATGGAGATGAAAAGTGGTGTTGGAGATGGAATCATTCACATAACTCACGTACGTCTTGGTTTTTGAATGGACATCCATTGTTAGTGATGATTGACTACAGAAGGCCATACCGGAAAATGATGTAGTTGAGGATGAACTTTGATATTTGCTTGCCGGTAATGTATGTCAATGGGATGGCTTCAATCCACTTTGTGAAATACTTAGTGGTGGTAATAATGCAGTTCTTTATGTAGCCGCTTGATGAGGTTATTGGGATGACCTTACTCACGAGGTCGCAGTCCCTATTGAGCTAAGGGCTTAGTTCTTGTGTGCTAGAGATGGACCAAGTCACTGATGGACATTTCAGACAAGTCCCCGACATATTCAATTGCATCTTTTCCATTGCTCCGGCCAATAATACCCAAGTCTCGCCAGCTTTAGCTAGTGTAGAACCACTTCTGGAATGAGATCCTGCGATATACCGCTGCACTTCGTGAAGGTCGCATGCTTCGCCTAAGTGTCAAGACATCTAAGGAGGGTATCGCCGAAACTACTTGGCCAGATAGGGTGTCACTAACAATGGCATACCTTGCAGATTTCCTAATGAAGGACTTCCGTTGGTTATTTGACAGGTTCGGTGGAAGGGTGTGAGACTTTAGGTAATCGTAAATGTCTTGATACCAAGGAGAGTTGGGACCAACAAGTTCACAAACCATTTCTGATTATGGGATATCATATGCCGGTATCAAAAGCTGCTCTACTAAGAACTCAAATTGTGACACATTTTTAGGGATGTCCAAGAGAGAACTAATAGTAGCCATTGCATCAGCTACCTTATTCTGTACCCTGGGGATTTGTTCAAAAGAAATTGATTGAAAGTATGTCAAGAAATTGTCCACCATCCTCTTGTAGGGAAGCAACTTCTCATCCTTTGTTTCATAGTCATCATTCACCTGGTTGATTACGAGCTGGGAGTCCCCGAATACAAGCAACGTCTAAATTTTCTACTTAATTGCCAACTTAAGACCTGTGACTAGTGCTTCATATTTGGCAATGTTATTTGTACAAGGGAAAGTGATCCTGAATGACTTAGGAATTGAATCCCCTTTGTGTGTGATAAACAAGATTCCAACACCGAGCCATGACCAGTATGAGACCCATCAAAATACAGTTTCCATGGTGATGCTCGGTTCCGCATGAAAAATAGACTCATCTGGAAAATCAGTTACTAATGGATGAGTGGCTTGAATTGGTGCATCTGCCAATTGATCTGCTATTACTTGCCCTTTTATTGCTTTGTGCTCAACATACTGTATGTCATACTCGCTTAGGATCATGACCCATTTTGCCAACCGGCTTGTTAATGTTGCTCGACTTAGTAGATATTTCAATGGATCAATCTTGGCAACCAGTTGTGTCTGATGACTGAGCATATAGTGTCTTAGTTTTTGGGATGCAAAGACAACAGCGAGGCATGCACGTTCAATGTATGTTTAGTTTAACTCATAGCCTATCAGTGTGCGGCTGATGTAATAAATTGCTCTTTCTTTTCCTTTGTGATCATTTTGGGCCAGCAATGCCCCCAATGCTGAACTAGTAGTGGAGATGTATAGAATCAACGGCTTTCCCTGAATGGGCAGCATGAGTACTGGTGTTGACAGTAGGTAATCTTTGATTTGCTGGAAGGCCTCTTGACTCTTATCTGTCCATACAAAGGGGACACTTTTGCGCAACAGGTACTGGAATGGGTGGCACTTGTCTGCCAATTGGGCTATGAAATGGCGAATAGATTGTACTTTGCCCTGCAGAGTTTTGAGTTCACTGATCCCTCTAGGCGGAGGCATGTCTATGATTTCTTTGGCCTTTGCTGGATCGACCTCTATGCCTCTTCGGGAAACTATGTATCCCAATAGTTTTCCCGATGTGACCCCAAAGACACTTTTTAGGGTTTAGCCAAACTTTGTACTCTTCAAGTCTCTTGAAAATTATGTCGAGTACCCTCAAATGATCTTTCCTAGTTGCTGATTTGGCCAACAGGTCATCTACATAATCCTCCATTATATTGTGCATCATGTCATGGAAGATCGTGGTCATAGCCCTTTGATATGTGGCACCTATGTTTTTGAGACCGAAGGGCATGACGTTCCAACAGTATGTACCCCATGGGCAAGTAAATGTTGTTTTGTGTTGATCCTCAGGAGCAATGCGGATTTGATTATAACCAGAGAAACCATCCATGAGGGATAGCATCTCATGTCCTGCAGTTAGGTCGACTATGATGTCAATGTTGGGCAAAGGAAAGTCATCCTTTGGACATGCTTTATTTAGGTCTCAAAAATCTGTACATACCCGAATCATCCCATTTGGCTTTGTCACCGGCACTAGATTGGAAATCCATTCAGCATAATCTATAGACCTTATGAATCCGGCATCCAGTAATTTCTTTAACTCGGCCTTGACCAATAGGGCCACTTGAGGGTGCATTTTGCACAACTTCTGCTTGACTGGTTTAGCATTGGGTAATAGTGGCAGATGATGCAGAACCAGTTTGGGGTCCAATCCTGGCATGTCTGCGTAGGACCATGCAAAGTTGATTTTCCGTTCTGTAAAGAATTTATGAAATTATGGTTTCTCTTCATCAGTCAATGATGCGGCAAATAGGACCATCTTGGGGTCTTCTGCAGTTGAAATGTTATCCTCTATTGTGTCCTCAATAGCATGGCCAATTTCTCCCCAAGCACGGGAGAAAGTCAGTCCTCCATCTTTGGGCACCTCAGAGAGGTTTTCACCCGCAGATTCATCTTTATTTTTACTATTTTACCGTCAAGAGGTGCCTTTTGGTTTTCACCTAGAGACGTTTCATTTTTTACTTTATTTTTACTTTTGTGACTAGAGGACTGAATAGTCTCGCCAAAGTATGTCGTGCAGTCTAAATCAATAGCAAATCCTGATTTGTGGTCCCCACTGGTATGCCTTCTCGTAATCCCATGAATTCACAATGGCTTCATCATTTTGGAATGTGTCCAGAACTGGCAGTCCTTGTTGGTCCCAATCGACTAGTTCAGGGTAAACTAAAGAGATGCCATCGTCAAGGCTAGTGAATTGGGGTGAGGATGCAGACAACATGCAGATGGATTCATTGATGTTGTAGATGAGGTTATCATCATCCAACTCTACATCAGATTCTATCCAATATTCTCCTTCACTAGTGTCATATTCATTATCGTAATAAGGAGTGAAGGTTTTAGAGTCCTGGTTATCAATATTGTCTGACACTTCGGATAGATTGGACTGAGGGGGGTCAGATGATGGCTGTTGTGTTATGGGAAGTGGTAGTAGGGCTTTGACTATTTGGTGCCTATTCAATTTTGAATGTTTGCCAAAATCGTTGTTCAGAGGTCAATTCCCCTGGTTCGACAAACAAATCATCAAGACCTTCACTTAGGGATCGTTCTGAAATAATTCCCAACTCATGGGAGTCAGTTTCGGTGAGGGGTTCCCTAGTAGTCTCGACACTGTCAGAAGCATGTACTCGCTCATTTAAAAGTCCAGAGGTACGTCGATCACCATTGGCAAGTGATCCAAACCCTAATCCAAGATACTTCAAAATTTGAAAGTTTCTATGGGTTCCCTTCGGCCTGTTTTGTCTTTTCCTAGGCCACTAGTACTATCGTAGCCTTTAGCCTTCATGAAGTCATAACCTTTGCCATATATTTGAACTGGTAATGGGGGTAATGTGACCGTATCCTTATAGATCCATCCTGTGATGTCAGCAAGGTCTTCCTCACTCATGTCTCCCCACTTGATAAAAACTGTATTCGGTGGGACTATGAAGGTTTCCTGAGGTTCCATTCGGAAACATGGCCTACCATAGTCCTTGGGAGATCTAGGCATTGTTGTTATGTTGTATGCTGTGTGCAGTTTGAATTCTCCACAACCAAGGTCTTGGATTTTGACAGTTGATTCAGTTTTAGGGTTGGTGGAAGGTGGTGGTATGGTGGAAGACGTGGATGGAGTGGATGTGGAAGATGACGTGAGTGTGGAGGGGTTGATGTACTTGGATGATGAGGAGCCAGGTGCTTCTCGATTAATAGGTACTCGGTTTTCGGAGATACCCCTTAAATTGGTACAATATTGGAAAGGGTCGGGGTCTCCATATATGGTGACTTCTGTACCGTCAAAAGGAAACTTGAGGCATTGGTGGTATGTTGATGGAACGACTTTTAAAGCGTGGATCCATGGACAGCCAAGTAAAATGTTATATGGTAGTTCCAAATCTAGGACCTAGCAGGTTGTGTCTACAATGACCAGTCCCACTCTGATAGGGAGAGAGATAACACCCCTTGAAGAGCATTCCTTGTCATCGTATGCTTTGATCACTATGCTTTTCGTTGGGTCTACGCACGCATTAGAGAACCTGAGAGCCTTAACCAATTTGAGGGAGCATATATTCAAGCCTACTCCACCATCTACTAAAACCCATCTAACTTTGTGCTTGTGGACAAAAGTTTCTATATGTAATGCGTCATTGTGGTTAGTTTTATGTGATGAGTAGTCTTGATCCGAGAAGGTGACATGGTGTGGCATGGTGAGATATCCCACCATAGTTTCAAACTGATTGACATCGATGTCCTTAGGGACCGATGACTCTAGGAGAGTTTTTTCTATGATTTCTTTGTGTGTGGGAGAGATACGAAGTAGCTCAAGGATAGATATTTGCGCGGGAGTCTTTCCTAGTTGGTCAATGAGGTTGAACTGGCTTTTGGGTTTCCACTGTTGTGGGGTTGAGACAGGTTTTGGCTATTTAGCCGATGCAGCAGGTTGTGATTGTTTAGCCGATGGGCCTGGTATTGTGATTTTGGCTTGTTTAGGAGGAGGCGGACCAGCTATAGTGACCTTGCCATTGCGAGTAGTAGCATTACACTAGGGTGCTCTCTTGACCATAATGGTATTGATGTACCCATCTTCAGTTCGGACATTGTTTATAATTGGTCCACTAGAATAATCGTACTTGACTCGGGCGAGGTTAGCTTGGTTCTGTGAACCTGACGTGGATGCATTATGAGAACCATGATCCTGCAGTGGGTTCTTGTGGATAGTATGATCTGCATTGGAGGTGATTTGTGATCCACCTACTTCGATTGTGCGATTTTCAATAAGATCTTGAATTAGGTTTTTCAGTTGCCAACAGTTAGAGGTTGTATGTCCTTTGGCTCGATGGTATTCGCAAAGTGCATTGTCATTCCACCATGATGGTTTGAACTATCCTGGGTCATATGGTTTTATTTTTGGAAGTGTGATGACCCCATGTTGGATGCATTTCTTAAGAACTTCTTCAATGGGTTGACCCAAATGGGTGTATGTGTGACCCCTAGGAAATTGTCTCATTTGACAATATTGCCCTTGACTGTTTTGACCACCTTGGTTGTTTGAAAAAGTATTGGGAGGAGGTGTCAATGTCGTTGTTAGTCTATTTTGTTGTTGAACCCCTTTCAGGGCTAATACGGGACCTACAGTATTTGCAGTCTTGGCATCAGCAACACCGTCATTTGTAACATGCTTGTTCTTAACCCAATATTTGTTTTTGTCAGCTGGTGGATTGATGTTCGTGGAACCATATCTCAGTTCTCCCTTTGTGATAAGGGCTTTCTCAATCTAGACTCCCTTTTCGACCAATTCTGTGAAGGTTGTGCAACAATGTATTTGCAATGCAAATTTTAGGGGTCCTAGAAGTGTTTGGACGAACATGTCAACTTTTTCCCTTTTAGGAATGTCAATGTGACATCAACTAGCAAGGCTTCTCCATTTTTGAAAGAATGGAATAAATGTCTCACCAGAGTCTTCTTGCATGAGATTGCACAAGCTAGTGATAGAGGTATCCATGTCAATGTTGTACGCGTAATTTCTTATGAATTTTCATTTGAGCTCATCCCATGTTTGGATATCTTTTTGCATTGAAAACCATTCAAGGGCTTGGCCTGCCAAACTTTTGGAAAAAAGTCTCATCAAGTATGTTGGTTCGTAGGCGATATCCATACAGTTGGTTGCGAATTCGCGAACATGTTCAATGGGATTTGTCTTGCCTCTATATTTTGTAAAGTTGGGTGACACGTATCCTGGTGGAAATGTAGGCATACGTAAGTTTGTGTCAAAAGGGTATACATCTAGGTCATATGATATTTCTGATTTCCTGCCTGAAATGTACATGTTTTGCATATTTTTCTCCATATCTCTCATTCTTGCTTTGAGTTCATCTATGGTAGGGTCGTTTACGTTTCCGTATGTTGGGTTGCCTAGTACACCATGTGTTCCTATCTAGTGTACGTGAATGTTGGTATATTGTGGTGCTACAGATTGTTGTGGTACGTATGACGTGTGTTGTTGGTATTGGAAGTTATGATTTGGTGCTTGTTGATGAGTATGAATGTTGGATGAGTATGTTGGGATATGTCCCCCAGCCATGTGTGTCATTATTTGGGGGATGTTGTGACCATGAATGTTATGGTGTATCAATGATGTCATGGGTTGTGTTATTTGGCCACCTTGTGTAAATTATTGGTTTTGTACAAGGGGGACATTTGTATTTGTGCCTTGGGAGGCAATGACATTTGACTGTGTTGTCATGTTAACGTTTTGTTGTTGTCCTTTAATAAAGATACATCATGTGGCTCCTCCCAAAGGATTTTGTGAATTACTACTGAACGGATTTGTCGAAGTTGTGTTCATGGTAGTAGATGTAGTTGTCAAAGGGGGATTGTGGTGACTTGATGATGCCCCTGTGGTATTTACTGTTGCAGTAAAAAGAGGATTGGAATAATTTTCCCACGTTGTTGAGGAGCCAAGAGTGGTTCCATCGGATTGGGGTAGTGTTGTGGATGTTGTGGATGATTGTGATCCCCCAATAGATGTAGCATTTATTGTGTTGGAGATGTTTGGGATGTTGGGCGTGGTATGTACTGTCGTGGTGGTCCCAAAGGAAGTATTGTTCATAGTATTTAGAAGCTGACCACTATGTGACATGTTATGTGCGTTATTGGCATTAGGGTCATGAAGTGTCAAATTTAGCATGTTGGCATCAAATCCTGGTGGTAACTTAGCTCCTTCACTCAAGAGCATGGCTACAAATCTGTCTCTATCCTGACGAGCTATTGTTTCAACAAGCTGATAGACCTCTGGGTCTTGTGTCAATGCCTCTATGTTTCCCTGAAGTAGTTGACCATTTTCATCTCTTTGCAAGTAGAGTTCGAATGTACTATTTGACGAGGATTGCGTTGTTGTTGGAGGTTGATTGTCTAGATTGGTAAATGGATTGTACAAGGTCTAGTTTGAGTCATATAGAGGATTGTTGATAGTAAATGGGGGGTCTTGTCTAAATTTTTCCATTTGTCTCTTTTGTTTTTGAAGTCTGGTTTCAACCATAAATGAGATTGCTCAAAAAGGAATGACAGCCTAAATGCAAGTATGACACTATGTGAAGTCTAAGGTTCAAGATGAAAACTAGAATGACTAATGTTTTTGGACTTTTTTGTGAATAAGGATATGCAATTTCTATGCAATGTAAGACAAGGTTATCTAAGCACCTCTAAACTCGAACTTTGTTTTTGATTTTGACTGCTAAAGGACTTCGTTGGAAATGACAAGTTGACTAGGTCTAAATGACTAGTGAGTCTTCCTAACTAGACTTTTGAGTTGGAAGAAATCTCACAAAAGAGGACAATGACTAAAGGAGGTTTGATAACTTAGTCCAAGAGGGTCTAATGTCGAAAATGATGTTTTTGCAAAGACATGCTTAAGATTTTCCTAATCCTAAGTATACAAGTATGGACTTAGGGACAACGTAATGTTGAATGTATGAAACTAGAAGGAATGATGTATGAAACCTATGGTGACTAATGCAAGTTTAGACAAGACTTTGAGCAATTTCAAGTTTTAGTTTCTGACAGAATCTTCTTGGTGACAGAGTTTGACAAATGGTTGACAATTTGGAGACCTCAGGTTTTGACTGTGAAGTTTAAAATTTTGAAAGGCAAATGCATCACAATTTGGCAAATGCGTCACAGTTTAGCAAATGTGGTTCTATTTTGCAATTGCGGCTTTTAAGTTGACAGATGTGTCGCGACACCTATAGATGCGGCATTCTGAGTCTCAAATGCAGTTTATCAGAGTAGTTGTGTTGCATAATATCAGTTGCGGTTCGACAGATGCGACACAGTTTGGTTTCAAAGTGATTTTCGTGTTGTTTTGATGGAAGTTTTGATCTGTTTGATTACCATTTTTTTTTAACTATGGTAAAACCAGAAACACTTGACAAACACAGTGTTTTATAAAGTAACCAAACACACATCAGAAAAGCACGATCCTAGGTTAGGCCATGACAGTATTCGCTAGATTCCACATAACCACATATCTGTAGCGTGTGAATTCAGAAGCTTGGCTGCACAGGCTCCCCCTTACAGTGCACTCTCTTCTCAGGCCAACCAAGCTTCCAACCCCCATGAAACTCCCATGGCGAACTGATCACCTCTACTACAAACTGCGAAGGTGTCGATGCCTTCACACCGACCGGTGCTGTGCTAGCAAATAGAAGGATTTTGGCTTACTACACAAGAGTTTTTAGTTCGGGACCCCCGTTCGAGTGGCCATACATGGGGAAAGAGATTAATCACCATTAAGGTGGCACTCCAGCCTGAAGAGGTTAAGCTCAACAAGATTTAAGGGAGTACAACTCCGTCCGTATGACACATCCGCACTCACAACCTTAGGTTTTCCCTTAAGGTTTACATTTATATACCGGTTGGGGGTAGCTTGGCTTTAGCTCCGTTGCCGGTTTGAGTCACATTGGGGTGATGAAATCCCCAAGCAGGCCCAATTTCTAGAGTTGGTAACCGTTCCTCTTACACCCAAGATCGCCTGAAAGCGCGAGGGGAGAGGATACTCCGATGTACCAAGTCAGGGTAAATAACATAAAAGAATGGGTCTGGTTTTCTGATCACAAGGTTTTCACCAAGTGAGAGCATACTCACCTACCATTCCATAATCACAATCAAGCATAAAAGACATGATTTCATTTTATATGCACCAAACTCAAATGTTCGCTAGTCTAAAAAGAACAAACACAAAGTTTATTTATTCCTTCTTTGACATGCGAATCTGCAAACAATGAATATTAGTAGTCTCTTATGCAATGGTCTTCGACAAACGAAAGAAGATTGCCACATGCTACAAGAAAATATTAGTAACACAAGAAAAATCTAATCTAGTTAACATGCAGGACCAAAGAACACAGAAAAAAAATAAAAAAATAGAAAAACAGAAAACCAGTAAACAGAAAAACCCGAAAATCTGAAAATCAAAATGGCAAAACTGAAAGAAAATTTTACCAGACAGATGCGGCTCGATAGGGTAGATGCATCGTTCAAGGTGTCAGTTGTGGCTTGTCAGGTCGATTGTGTCGCTTTTGTCAGCAGATGCGTTGCGACGCATCAAATGCTTTGCGATGTTTTAAAAAAAATAGTTGCGTCAATCCGTACCTATACCTGCAAAACAACAAAAAACAACAAAAAACTGTACGGAAACAAGCAAAACGGAGTCAGGTTCACCAATGTAATCAGGGGATTAAAATCAACAAATTTAATGCTTAATGAAAACAATAATCTAATTAGATCCTATCAAGCACAATAGAGCACAAACTAGCATGAAAATTAAAACAAGAAAGCAAAGCAAACCGATCTCCAAGCTAGACTTGATTTATCTCCATTGCTCTTCTCCACCTGCATGAGAATGTGAGATTTTGAAGGGTTAACAATGGAGGAATGTTGAGTGCTCATTCCTGCAGCATAACGACTTGACGATGACAATGAGAAATAGAAAGAATGATAGATAAAGACAGAAGAATGATTTTGACAGAGTCTGGAAGCTAGAAGAATCAACCCCCTAAATGGATTGCGAGAGGCCGTATTTATAGAGCCGTGACATTGACGAAGATAACATTTGACAAGATTCGACAATGATTTGATTTTTGACAAAAGAGGAAATAGAACGAGATGAGATAAGATTTCAAAAAAGATGGAAAGATTGCATTTCCTGTTTTAAGGAAATAAATCTTGAAAAAGACGAGAAGGATAATTCATGAATTATCTAATTAAATAAATTAATTAGATGCACACGAGTTCAGTTTTGGAAAGAAAGCGAGAAGATCTTTTTAGGATTTTATTAATTAAATAAATTTTGGATTTATTTAATTAATGTTGAATTTATGATTTCATTAATTAAATAATATAAATTATTTAATTAACATTAGAAGAATGAATAGAAATGATTTAATTAATTAAATAATATAAATTATTTAACATTAGCGAAATGGATGGATTATGAATATGAATTTAATTAAATAAATATAATTTATTTAAATAAATAAATGATGACATGGGTACCTAGGGAAAAACATGCTACAAGATGCCTAAATGATGTAATGCTAAGATAAGTGTTGCAAGAGGACAATTTTGGGTGTCTACAGTAATCAATAAACTCTTGAGAAGTGAACTCACCTCCTTTGTCAGATCGCAGACATTTAAGTTTCAAATTAGATTCCTTCTCAATCAATTTACGAAAAATTTTAAACCTTTCAAATGCTTCTGATTTGTGCTTAAGAAATGTGACCCAAACCATTCTAGTATAATCATCCACAAATAGCATAAAGTACCTTTCACCATTAATAGACCTTGTTCTAGTTGGTCCACATAAATCAGTGTGCACAAGTTGTAAAGGTTTTGAGGAAGAATGTTCTTTTGTTTTGAAGCTGATTTTAGTTTGTTTACCACTTAGACATTCTTTGCACATAGAATTTTCTGGCTTGTTAAGTATTTGTAAACCTCTAACATTCTAATTCTTACTTATTCTAACCATATTTTCAAAGTTTATGTGTCCTAATATTTTATGCCATAACCAGCTTTCTTCAATTTGGCTCATTAAACACATACCTTGATTATTGTCTTTGCTTGATGTGTCGAGAAGATTGTACACATTTCCTTTTGTCCTCCTTCCAGCTGCAATATCCTTTCCTAGCTTGTTTTTAATCTCACATCCCTGCGAAGTGAAAAGAACATGATAACCACTATCACAGATTTGACTAACACTTAGAAGATTGTGCTTGAGACCTTCCACATAGTACACATTATAGATAGGAGTTTCTTCATTCAGAAGAAGTGAACCTCTACCTTTAATTTGAATACCAGAGTTATCACCAAACTTAACATATCCACCTACATAATCTTCAAGATTTACAAACTTATCCTTGTCACCAGTCATATGGTTAGAACATCCACTGTCCAGGACCAAGAAGTCCTTTTTCTTGAAATGAAAAGTTGTTTGAACCAACATAGTTTGCTCAATGTTGTTGACAGAATTAGGTTTCCAAACCTTTTTAAATTTTTATTGTTTAGATTGCAGATCAGTTCTGCATTGTTTGACAAAATGTCCCAAAGCATTGCATTTAAAACATCTGATTTGTCTAACAAAACTATAATGTTTCCTAAGACCAAACCTAGGATCCATAAGCCTGCAAGTGCTCACCTTATGGCCAAATTTGTTGCAGAAAAAATAATAACCATAGAAGAAAGGATTGACTCTGTATGAATATCTATTACCTCTCAAAGACTGAACATGATCTTTACCAAATTCTGAGTGATTTGAACCTGAACCTTTGAATTCAAAAGAGGGGTTTTGTTTTGCATGGTCAATTGAGCATTCACCCTTTTCAAAACCAACACCAGTTTTATCTTTGTACATCTTCTGCTTGCTGAGCATCTCATTTAGTTTTAGAGTGCTTTCATATCTTTCAATTTCCTTCCTAAGACAAACTGCTTCTTGTTCCAGTTTTTGAATTTCTTGATCTTTGCAGCTTACAGTCTCTCAAAGATAGTCTTCAACTCTTTTTGCTTCTTCAAGCTGAGTTTTCAGAGAGATCATTTCTTGATCTGGTTTGTGTTCTTGAGCTAGGACTTGTTTTTTGAGTTTTCTGACCTCTTGTAAAGCACATTTCAGCTCACTTTCAAGATCTACTACACCTTCTTCAGCATCAAAGGTGTTAGAATCATTTTGCTGAGTAATTTCAGCCATGAATAGAGTTTCATCTTCTTCAGTTGATGAATCTTCAGACTCAATTTCAGATTCATCCTTACTAAACAAAATTTTCTTCTTTTTGAAATTGAAGTTTCGTTTAGGTTTGAAGGCCTTCTTCATAGGCTATTTTTCAGTTGTCTCGTTGTCATAGATTTGATCATCATAGGGACACTTTGCAGCAAAGTGACCTATTTTTCCACAGTTAAAACATTTAAAGGGAAGTTTTCCCTTATATTTTCCTGATCCCTTTTTAAATCTTCTAACAAAATGGGATTCTTTAGAATCAGACAACTCAAATTTACTGACTTTGACTTTTTCTTTCTTTTCAGTGTTAAAGGCAGTTTCTTTTCCTGTTGAATTCTTTTTGCTAGTTCTCATTTCATAGGCAGTAAGTATTCCTTGTAGGCTATCTAAGGTAAGCTTATCAAAGTGTTTCTTTTCTTCTAGGGCTGAAACCTTAGATTCAAATTTGGATGGTAAGGTTCTAACAACCTTTGTGACCACATCAAATTCATTAACCTCTTGACCTAGACCTTTCATTGAATTGACAACTTCATCTACTCTTAGGAAATATTTAGCCACTTTTTCATCATCCTTCATTTTCAACTCCTCAAACTATGTTTGAGTGTAATGATTTTTGACAGTTTGACTTTCTCATTCCCTTGATATATACTTTCAAGTTTTTCCAGATTCCATGAGCAGATTTGCAATGCATGACTTTAATGAACACATCTTTAGTTAACCCACACAAGAGGGCATGCTTAGCTCTAGAATTTGTTTCATACTTCTTCTTTTTAGCAGCATCAGTGGGAATAGTGGCTGGTACATTGTAATCTTCTAAAACAATGCACCAAACATCAACATCAAAAGAAACAAGAAAAGCTTCCATTCTAATTTTCCAGAACACATAATCAGTTCCATCAAATAATGGAGCTCTGGATAAAGAGACACCATCTTGAGAATGTGCCACTAAAAAAAGACTCCAAGACCAAGATCAATCCAAGGTAATTAAACCTATAAGAGGACCCTAGGCTCTGATACCAATTGTTGGAGTTAAAATGACACTGAGAGGGGAAGTGAATCAGTGTTATAATAGATTTGACCAATTTTCATAAATTTGAAAACTATAGCATAGATCAAATCTCAATATACTCTGATTAATGCATTCATGAGTTGAATGTAATCATTCATAAACAGAATTGAGAAAAGTAATAACCAAATAGTGAGTTGAAATAATGAACAACACAGTAAAGCAAAGGGAACTCAGAAGAACAAGAAGACTCCAGATTTTACTGAGTGGAAATACCCTCTTGGGGTATAAAAACCACTCCCTAAATGCCTTCTAGGCTTAATCTTTAAACAAAAGTTCACAATGCCTTATAGGCTGATTTTTGAGCACCCACTCAAGGAGCAGTAGCCCCTCATTTTGAGACACCCATCTCAAGGAGTACCAACCCCTCAAATTATGTTTTGAACAATAATAGTGACTCAGAGGATTTCTCTGTTTTCAGTTAAGCACATATCTTTCTACAGAGTTCATTCATACATTTCCATACAAACAAGGAATGATACTCTTAGAATTAAAAAATCAACAACCCTTACAGTTTTCAACACAGGTATTAAATTACATTTCAAGTATGTTGGTTGTGAAGAAATCTTCAAAACATTTTTCACCAAATCTTAGATTCTCTTGCTGATTTTTGAATATAAAGCTGCATACTGATAGTCTGTCAATGATGATTAAAAATCAATAGTAACGCTTATCCAGAGAGCTGCAAATCATCCATTAAAACAAAAATGCAACTACTCAAAGAGGAAACTCAATGAATATGCTGCCATGTAACGGTTCTGAGATTCAATTCAATCAATGATGTCAGCCTACAACTATATTTTGAAGTTTCCATAAACGGCCACAGAGTTTGAGATTTTGTTAACCATTCACTGAGACACAAGAGACTTTCTCACTAAGATGCCCTTATGTTTCATTCACTGTCACTGTAGCCTTTTCTTTATTTGCTTTCGCTGTGAGCCATCAGAGTCGGGAAGAACACATAACGAAAACATCATGTCTCATCGATAGGCTTCCTTAGAGTATTATCCATTCTCTAAGACATCAGCAAGTCTTTCACCAAGATCTCCTTTAGTTTCATTCACTATCACTGTGACCAAATGATATCAGTGAGACCTCTTGTAGACTTCATAATGTTTTTTTGAGTCACTTTTCACCCCCTATCACTGAGACAATATGAAGTCAGGGAGATGCTATATAGACTGCCCCTTGTTTGGTCGAAACATCTCGAGCTCACCCTAGATCGCCAAGACAGTATCAATCTCACACCGATGAGCCTTTGATAGAAACCCCTTGTGTGATGTCATTGTAACATAATGGTTCTCTCTCTGATGCACACTTCTGTCTTATGAGAGTCGCTATAACATACCAATCTCTCACTGAAATCCCCTCAAGACTTAGTCGCCAAGACTTGACGGGTTCGCTATGAAATTATATCGAAACATATGAGTCTTACCAAAATGTATTTGTTCATCAGCGGTCAACAAGACAATGCATAGTCGGGAAGACACTATAGAGATTGCCCCACGTTTCACCGAAATTCCACATGATACACATTGGTTGCCGTAACACATGGATTTTCTTACCAACAAGACCAACTATACAATACATGTCACTGTAACTTCAAACCATCGGGGAGACATCTTGTAGATCATTTTAGTCATACCGAAACACCCCGAATTCACACTTGTTCACCGAGACTTCCAGAATGTCTTGCCAAAAGTAATTGTCCAACGGCGGTCGGTGTGACACTATGTCTTCAGAGAGACTACATATCGAAAACAACACTCCTACCCATAGACTTCCAAATGCATTAGTCGGTGAGACCAAGTGAAATCGCCAAGACCTCAGCCCGATACTGCTTAGTTTGGCAAAATTTCTCAAAGAGTTGTTCGGTGAGACTCCTCCCAAAAAAATAGATAAAATGTTTTGAGCACAAGTCGGTAAGACAAGAAAGACTTGCTATGACATTACCCCGAGGATGATTTGCTTTGCTGATATGCTCATTCTGAAGCGGGCCAAGGAGACATAATAAAATCGCTCATCCCGATGACCAAACTCATGCCGATAAAGATTTTTCTTCTATCGCCAAGACCATGAACAATGTCATGCTGAAAGCTGCCATAATGTTAAATTCAATTGACATAACATCATAAATGTCTTGCCGATAGGCAACTTAGACATTTCAAAGTGGATCGGGGAGACCCTGCCATACTCATGCCGATATTTGTAAGCCCGAAAGAGAAACATCCAAAACCTGTGATGTGCAAGGAGAACTATCCTGAGACAGATTATCAATGAGAACAAACTGAAAGAGATTTTGTCATCAAGGAAAAACTATAAACACAACTGAGATTCAACATATCTCTGCGCTTTCTTGAGTTGGATTCCTCCTCGTCTTGAAGTACTCTAGAATCTCATGTTTCAAATTGTAAACCTCATTCGAGTTGTAATTCCACTTGTCGCAAATGAGGACCAGGCCTAAGGCCACTAGTAAATTTGTGATCTCATCCTCGGGCTTTTGCTTAGTCAGTATTACTCGACTCTTAGCAACTAGGAGGGGAATTGGGTAAACCTTGGTTCTGTTCCTTCTGACACCATAAATCCTATCAACAATGGTCACTTGACGGCATGCCTCTAATGCAAAGACATTGTCTGTTATAAGTTTGGGTAGTTCGAAAGGCTCCTCGAGAAAACCATGGAATTTGATAGATGTGAAATCCTTTCCCAGGAAATAATCCAGTGGGGTCAGAAGATCTTCTATCCATTCAATGACCTCTTGAGAGAAATGGCCAATGGGGTGAGGCAACAAATCTTGGGGCATTGGCCTTAGAAAGTTATCTACAAACCCATAATAATCCCTGGTCCTTGAAAGTACATGGGCCCATACAAAGACTGGCTAAAGGAAACCCCTTTCATGTAGCCTAGACACTATTACATTCCTCCCTAACCACTCAAAATTTTGATGCAAAAAAAATGAGCTAAGACAGAAGAATACCTAAATTTAGACTCATTTCCATAATTCTTCAGTTGTTCCCCCATGTTCCCAGCTATTACCTTAGCAAAATCATAGTACATCTGGCTTATTTCCCTTTTTAACACGAAAGCTAGGCCAAACTGGAAGGGGTTGACCTCTTCATCATTGTTGAGGCCAAAAACCCAACAAAGCATTGAGAACACGAACTGTGTATCCTTCTTGAATTTCTTGCATGAAAGAGGAAAGAGAAGATTACCTCTCTTCTGCCTTTCCTTCATCTCATCCTCATAAAAAATTGTTTTCCTAACCATGTCCTCCCTGAGGGCGTCCATCTTTTCTTCATCGAAAATTTTAGCACCCCAGGTGGTAGGGATACACAACATATCATGTATGGCCTTGGTAGAAATGGCCACTTTAACCCCACAACCCTCCATGGCTTCTATCCTTTTGTTAAAAAATTTTGCACATGCATCAACCAACTCTAGGCATGGATGTACAATAGGCAGCATAAACTATGGTAGACTACTATTCTAGAGCCAAAACACAAAACCTTCTGACAGTTCATGCTCTAGCATTCTCTAAAACACACCTTCCCTAAGGCTTTTAGGGTTAGCTCACAACTTAGGGTCAAAAACATTGTCGGTGAGGTCTTGTACCACCTCTCTTGGGATGCGTTTATTAGGTAGCACCTTCTTACAGTGCTTGAATGGCCTTCTATTTGAAACTACGACTTTCCTACCAAAGGTTGATGCTTCTGCCATGGCTGTATGAAGAAGTTGTAGAGAGATTCTTGGAAATAATGACCACTTGCCTTTTTCTTCCTTAGAAAAATCTACTTTTCAGTGCAATTAATTCTCTGACTCATACATGCAGTTAGAGCTACACCATTACCACTAGTTCATTAAATGCTGCCACCAAGGTGATACATGCGAATTGGAAATCCATATCCCTTGAGAATTCCAAAAATTACACAAGAATTAAATTAGTACATTCCCTCCGCCGCCTTTTTAACAAATAAACTTTTTGCATCAAAAAGTGTGTTTTTTGCTATGTGAAACATGCTAAAGTGATGCAAGGTACTCTTGAAAAGATGTGCCCATTAATTTGTTATTGGTTTAGCACATTAATCCATATCTTTTCCCATTAGTAAGCTGGCTGGCACTAATGATGGCAAAGGACACATGTCAACAATTGACATACAAGAGCATTTACTCCTAATGCCCAAATTTATTTCTCAAGGCATTATGTTAGATTCTTCGTACGATTCATCTTCCCTTCTCCATTTTTCCTTCATATTTTCTATTGCCATCCAACCAAAAATAGACCTTCCATTGGCTGAGCTAGCCGACTCACCTTTCTATATATAGTTATGCCACATTTTGCAACATTCATTCAAAAATATAGTCTCTTAAGTTTAGCAAGCTTGCTATTGGTTCCCATTCCACCATAATTTTTTGCATATTAGAATGTATGTTGGATTAGGCACTCCCATTTAGCTCCTCCCATGGAGGCCACAATATTGTTTTGCAGGAGAGGCAACTAGTGACCAAATTAAGCAGTTGGTGAAGAAATACGACTACCTTGTCATGGTTGTGTTTAGGTGGGTGGTTGGCCAGGACTTCATTGATGATGAAAACTAGCTCTGGAGCAACTGCAACATCCTTTCCTACTTTCTGGCCTTGTTATTGGACCTAAATGTGTCCAAGCCCATGATAATTGAGCTATGCTACCAAATGTTCAACACTTCATTGATGGAAGGGCTTGGTGAGGTAGTGAAAGTGGCTATCCCCGGGGTTGGTATCCCGAGCACCATTGGATCTTCGTAGGCACGTGGACTTTGGGGTAGATGTACCCTAGTTTCCCTTCCTTTCTAACTTCCACACCATGGACCTTGAGACACATAGCTGCTCTTCTCAACCAATGACCACTTTCTGCTGCGAGAGTATGGGGTGGAGTGCATTCTAGGACTCACCTAGAGGAAGAACTTTGACTTCCTGGTGCAAATTCATGGAAAGTAGACGTTAGGTCTACACTATGGGTAGCCCGTGTGTATTGTGTGTTCAACCCCCTTTTGCAACCCGTCAGATGAGAAGAAGAAGGAGAAGAGGAAGAAGAAGAAGAAGAAGAAGAACCTAATAACGAGCCATTTTTACTTCATTGATAATGACTAGAGGCTTTACTTTATTTTTTTTGCATGTTGCCTCCTTTTTTACCTCCTTTTTGCTCTATTGCTCTTTTGGGTCTACTCGAGAGAGCCTCATGTTTAAATCTGAGCCTCAGGCCTTGCATTATATTGTAAATTTTTTGATGAATATAATATAATACAACTTATCATTTCTTTAGTATTTTCTTAGATGGCTTATTCTCAAAATTTAGAATGTATTTACAATTTTTAACATATGGTACATAATTGTTAAAAAATTTAAATAATTGCAAATTTTAATGGAATAACTTTAGATAAATACCATTCATAGTATATTTAAAGTGTTTCCTTCCATGTCTTCAAGTTCGTATGCATTCCTTTCCTTGCATGCACTGATTCAGAAGGGTCCTTTCCATAGTGCTTCAAATTTTATGTGTTGCTCTGGCTTTGTAGTACTCTCATCATACTTTAGCACTAAGCTCCCTTCTTTGAATTCTAGGTTAGAAGTATTTTTTTCAAACCACCGCTTTATAGTTTGTTGAAGGTTTATCATGGTGTCGTAGGATTTTTTTCTATCTTCTTTTAGCTTAAGGAGCTCTGCTAGTTGTACTTCCATTCCACTGCTTTCTTCAATTTCCAGATCCTTCAATAGTTGCAAGGCAAGAATTTCTAAGGAGATAGGTAATACTACCTCTTTTTTGTATACCAGTTCATAAGGGGAAATCCTTAGAATTTTCTTGGAAGTAATTCAGTCCACCCACAAAGAAACTCGCAGATGTTTGTGCCAATCCCTTTGTCATTCCGACCCAACGCCCTTCATTAACCTAATTAGGTTTTTGTTGGCTAATTTTGCTAGCCTATCACCTTGTGCGTAGTAATTTGATGAAGTCTTAAGGAAAATCCCATGTCTGATAGAAATAAATGACATGCCTGATCCTACAAAGGCTCAGGCATTGTCAGATATGATGGTCTTGGGTGGGCCAAATTTGGCTACTAGCTCTTTAAGGAAATTGACAATTTCCCCCTCTAAAGGCCTCCATCCACCTCGTGAAGTAGTCAATCGTCATGAGGATCCACTTATGTCTAGCAATGGAAATGGGATTATCATTCCAATAAAATCCAGACCCCATTAAGCAATGGGTTCCTCAGTTACGATCGGGCTCAGGGGAAAAAATAGAATTCTTTCTTTTGCCAATGAAATAATGGAATTAGGTACACTTTTGCACCAAATGGTGTGCTACAGCAAACATAGAGGGCCAATAATATCCTAATTGCATGATTTTTAAGACAGTAGTCTTGGCAGAGAAATGTACACTCTCAGGACTATAATGGAATTCATTAAGAACTATTTCTGCTAATAGTTTTTCAAGACATTAGAGCAGTACACCATCATAATTCCTCTTAAATAATGTGCCCTCAATTGATACATACCTAGTTCCTTGAAATCGGTAGTATCTCCTTTTATGAAGTGGAAGGCTAGTCGAGTAGTATCCCTTTTTCATATAATGTGTCTGATCAACTGCCCAAGACTCTTTGAAATCAAATTGATTCAAGTAGACTTGATAGGTCTCCCTGTTAGCTTCAAAATTTGATTCCTACGTAATATACTCACACAGACCTCTTCCCCGAACCAGCTTGGTTGGTCTAATGTCCACATCATATTATAGGTTATTGGTGATCCAATTTTCCCTTTTTTCTATTATTTCCCCTTCTATGATGTATTCACACACATTGGGATGTGCTACAAGAATAGCCCTTTTGTTGGCTGACACCAGGTGTATAAATTTTTTAAACTTTTGAGAATGCAAAATCCTGCTTTTCTACAAAATTATACCTAGCTTCATAACCCTTCAAGTTCCTTGAATTAAATGTGATAAGATGCTCTCCATTGTCTTCCTAACACTCGGGGTGAGTACTGAAGCTATGTTATGTTGGCCATTTTACACATAGAGTAGAATGTCTTTGGAAAAATCTGGGTTGACCAACATCGGGTTGGCCATTGTACACATAGATTAAAAAGTCTTTGGAAAAATGTGTGATATTTGCAATGAATCTCAACTGTGCAGGGCACCTTTCCTCTTCAAAATGCCAAATTCCAAAATATAGCAGGGGTGGGGTTGAATCAATCGATGATTTGAGATTTCTTGTAGATTATTTACATGTAGGGACAAATCAACCAAACAAAATACAATTTAATTGATCACTTTTGGGCTGAAAATATCTCCATTATGTTTTTATATCATATTATAATTAGGAGAATCTACAAGATAAAATACAGGCACAAATCAGCAATATGCAATATTTTATTTAGTTGACTCAATTATATTAGACAACTAATGTGTACATATATAGGAGTGAGGGAGGCAACCAAACTTCACAAAATAAGGATAGGAATCCTCACACAGGGAGTGGTGGCAAGTTGCCTATGAAAAATGAAGGAATAGTTGTCAAAAGTAAGTTGACACCTCTCAAGACACCTATCAACATTGACACATCAATGAGAATGAGTCAATAAGACACCTAAGTAGGCTTAAGTAAGCCAAGTGAATACATAAAGTGCAATATATACACTAACTTGGAGTTCATTAACTTTCAAATTCTAACAAACTATAATCCAACATAGATGGAAAATTACTTTGATATACAATGAATTGCAATAACTCATTTATAGGAAAAAAATATTTTTTTTGCATGCTCTCTTTCTCACTTAGAAAAAGATATAAGTACAAAAAGAGAAACAAAATTGGCTATGAAGCCCTCCGATGTTGCTAGGAAATTTTAAATGACCTTTTAGTTTTTTGAATTATAACTTACCAACACTTATATTACTCAATGGTCTACTATATAAGAGTTTCAAAAAATGAAAAATCAATATTTCTTTATAACAACTAAACTAGGACAATGCTTTGTATAATATTTGTTGTTTCTTTTGTACCATGTTCTTAACCAATCAAGGAATGAAAATATAATAATTTTGTAATGAGTTCCATGTAAATTCCTAGATGTTTTCTACTTTGCACCAAGTATCTACTAGTTTATTATTTTCAAAATAACATGTTTCTTCAACTACATTCCATTTCATCCACCAAATAAAATGATCTCAACAAAACTTATAGGGAAACTCACACCATTGCAATAATATTTCAAGAAACATTATTCTAAATTAAAATATATATAAATAAAAATGATGCATTCACCAAAAAAATGAGATGTGGGATAAACATAATTAGTTCAATAACACTTAGTTATGGGACACTTTTGTTGTCAAGTGGTTGATAAACATAATCTTTTCATGACTTTTATTGCAAAATAAATCAAACAATCAAGATAGTGCACTCAATAAAATATGAAAGCTTCCTAGACTTCTTCCTTGTCAATAAGATGGTAGGTTGTGTATGAAATAATTGTAATGATGCATACAAGACATATAGTGTAATGGTTGACAATAAAGAACTAAACTATATCTAATATAGATTCATTGTCAAACCCCAAGATAGAAAACGAGTACCCATATTGAAGGGTTTATATCATACCAAAAAAGAAAATTTATTTTTTAGATGAAATAATTTTGATAAAAACAACAATTACAACCTAAAAAACTATGGTAAAATAAATGTTATTGTCCACAAAGACCTAAATAAAGAGAAACCCCCTACTGTAATTGAAAGATAGTGAGAAATACAAAAACTAGGGTAAAATAAATGATATTTCCCACAAGTGACATAAAATCTAAAAAATTAGGCACATGCAAAAGCTAGTATATTTGTCAAAAGACATTGACAAGAACCTCAGAGGAAAATAAAACTAGCCTCTATTCAAATTTCTTTTGACAATCACTTGTAGAGAATTTATCATCAAACCTAATGAAAACAAAATATATTTGGATGATAGAACCTAAACTAAATCAATTAGAAAATTCTTTCCAAAACTCCATGTAATGATGGACCACTAGTCCCACTTCCAAGTGAAAAGCGATTGAATAGCCCAAAATTGTAATAAATCATATTAATAAAATGTAAGACCCAACACAAAAAAAAAATATTTTCTTTTGAACAGTCACAACTTCAAGTAGCACAACCATTTCAATGTATTCAAAAGAATACATATCGACTCTATAAGGAATTATGCTTAAATTAGTAAAAGACTCCAAATAAGGCCTATTCCTTATATAAGTCACCACACCCGAAACCATTAAAATCACTAGTGCTAAAATATTGAAAGTGGGCTAGAAAATTTGAATCACATTGTGACCATATTGACAAGGTAAAATGACCCAAAATAAAACCTTTTTTTCCTCCAAACCTAGTACATTGGGTCCCAAAACTATAGTTCCACTTCCTAGAATGAAATTTCACTCATAAAACTAGGTTTCTCATCATCCAAGTGAAATCATTTCATCAATAGGTTGTGGAGGGTTTAAGGTCAACTCTATGAGATTAGGCTTTATCTTCTACTCTTTGAGCTCAACTTAGACCTAAGTGGGTGATGCCAAGGGTATACAACCATGGACAAAAAAAAATTAACAACCATTCCCAACATGTTGACTTGACCCAAAAGCTTGTTACTAAGCCAAGAATAACCAATTTTCTGAAAACCTCTATATAGTTGATAAAAATATGCAAGCATAACCCTCATGAAGTAGATGAATTTCATAGCTCTCTTAATGATAAATACTTTGCTCTATTATAAGGTTATGGGTGCACAAATTTAATGTTTTATTCATACACTATTGGTTAAATTTTAAATGATGTATTTAATAATGTGATATTGGTCAAGTGAAACCAAAGACTAGTTCCTATCTTATTTGGGATCCAAAGTCACAAATTATAGAAAGGGGAAAATGAAATGAAACACTAAAGAATTAATTTATACACAAATCATGTCATGTTATAGGTATAATACGTCAAACATACTTAATAATCCACAAAATAATTGAACACATCCCAATGAAGAGAATTTATGGGTAAGTGCACAAAGTTTAGTCCATGAAATGTGGAAGTTTTTTCCTTAGCCAAAAAAATAAAATTAGCATTGGAAAAATAGGATCCCAATTTTTATAAACGAGATCCCAATTTTTAAAAATCGGGATCCCATTTAGCTTCAGGATCCCGAGCCTAAATTCCAAACGGGGTCCCACTTTTTAAAAATTGGGATCCTATTTGTTAAAGGGTCTTGAACCAACGGACGCAAAATGTGATCCCCTGTTTCGTAATAATTAGGATCTCGTTTTGAGATGGTATTTTTTTTTAAAACAAATAAAACTTCTTTCTACTCTTTGCATGTGATCCTGATTTGGTGAGTGACAGTGACTATTAAAAATGACCTCCAGGTACACCTCCACCCCTACTTTTTAGCTTTTTCTCATTTTTTATTGAAATATTTAATAGAAGAATATATTTTACCATGTTTTTTTCTAATTTATTTGACATTTTAAGCATTTTATTTCACATAATAGTAGAAATTATGATTTGTAGAAATAGATGAAAAAATGCAATGAAACCTAAAGATATTGAATAGAAAGGAAAAAATGAACCTTGAATTGTATTTTAGAAACAAAATTTAGCTTTTGAAACCTAAATTGTTCAATCAAACCAAATAAAATTGCATTTGAAAACCCTAATTGAAAGGAAACAAAAAAATTTGCATTTCCAAACCCTAAATTGAAATGAAATAAAAAAAAGTGCATTTGGAAACCCTAATCAAGCTTTTTGAAACCTTCAATTCAAATCAAACAAAAAATTGGATTTGAAAACCCTAATTTAAAATGAAACAAAAAAATTGCATTAAAAACCTTAATTCCTTAGACTGAAACCCTAAATTGAATTGAAACAAAAAAAATTGCTAAAACCCTAAATTGAAATCGAACAAATCATTTTGCATTTGAAAACTCTAATTTCAAGCTCAAGAATATTTGATAATGGAAAAAAATTCATTTGCATTGCTTAAATGTTTTAAATTTCATTTGCATTGTATAGAAAAAACAATATGTTAAACTTTACCTTCAATGTTAAATTATAATTAGATTAGAAAACAATATGTTAAAGAATAGTTACAATTCATAAATTTTATCAATGTTTGTTTGCAAATTTAGTTAGCAAATTGATTACCAATTGTCACTTAATTAAATTATATTCAGCATTCATTTCTATTTTGTGTTTTGATCTCTCTTAGTCATGCCTTGTTTCCATTTCTTGTTTGCATGTGTTGTCTCTTGTATTTTGACAATCTTAACCCTCATTCTAGTCAATTACTTGTTAATTAGGCTTCTAGTTTAGTCTAAAATCTCAATTTGCACTAGTTACCTAGACACTAAAAGAATCTAAATATTTTTCTTTTCCTTCTTTTAGGTTCTTTCAATTCCAAACAATCCAAAATAAAATACTTGATTCAACATTAACTAATTTTATATTATACATTTTATATCATAAAATTCATTTAAGTGGGAAATATTAATAAAAAAATGGTTAAATAAAATAATCTTATATTCAATTAAAAAATATCCAGTTAAAATATACATCAAACTCAATCTTAATAATACATAAATTTTATCTGTTTCTATTATGGAAATAGTCAATCTATTCATAAAATAAAAAATATTCATAAACTAGTCACTAACTTGCAATTCCATTATTCCAAGGTCCACCCAAACTTCACCCTAAGTTCCCTAAACCCTAAACCCTGAAATATAAAATCTAAACCCTTAACACTAAAGCATTCATTTTGTCCTAGGACCTTAAAATGAAATTGTGTTGCCTTAGGAAACTCCACCAAATTTTATTCCCTTAAGCCATGTCATTTTGTTGTAGGACCTTACTATATAGATCCCCTTAATCCATCCTATTATGCCAAACCCTAAACTCTAAAATCTAAACCCTAAACCCTAAACCCTAAACCCTAAAGCCATAATTTTTTCCTAGGCCCTTAATGAAATTTGGATGCCTTGGGCAACTTCAATTTTTCTTCACTTGAGTCATGTCATTTTGTCCTAGGACCTCACTAGAGATAGATCCCCTAAAGCCATCTTATCACCCTAAACCGTAAACGATGTCTTAAGGGGTCCTAATATGACATTTCTTAAGGCTCGGATCAAAGAAGTTCTCAAAATTTGGTGAAGTTGCCCAAGGCAACCAAACTTAACAATAATAAGATCATGTAAGATTATAATAGGAATGAGACTTCATGATCTAGGTTGGTTAGTTGAAACAAGAGCTATCTCAATCAATTGTTCCCCAAGAAAATGTTGTTCACTAACTTGCAAGTCCATTATTCCAAGGGACACCAAAACTTCACCCTAAGTTCCCTAAACCCTAAACCCTGAAATCTAAAATCTAAACCCTAAACACTAAAGCATTCATTTTTCCTTGGGACCTTAAAATGAAATTTGGTTTCCTTAGGAAACTCCACCAAATTATATTCCCTTAAGCCATGTAATTTTGTCGTAGGACCTTACTACATAGATCCCCTTAAGCTATCATATTACCCTAAACCCTAAACTCTAAACTCTGAACCCTAAACCCTAAAGCCATCATTTTTTCTTAGGTCCTTAATGAAATTTGGTTTCCTTTGGCAACTTCACCAAATTTTATTCACTTGAGCCATGTCATTTTTTCCTAGGACCTCACTAGACATAGATCCCCTTAATCCACCCTATCACCCTGAATCATAAATCGATGTCTTAAGGGGTCATAATATGACATTTCTTTAGGGGATCAAATAAGTTCTCAAATTTTGGTGAAGTCTCCCAAGGCAACCAAATTTAACAATAATAAGATCTTGCAATATTATAATATGAATGAGATAAATCATAATCTAGGTTGATCAATTTACGATTTAGGATGATAGGATGGCTTAAGGGGATCTATGTCTAGTAAGGTCCTAGGACAAACTCACATGGCTCAAGTGAATAAAATTTGCTGAAGCTACCTACAACCTTAATGTAATTTGGTTGCCTGAGGCATCTTCACCAAATTTTATTCACTTAATCCATGCCATTTTGTACTAGGACCTTACTACATAGATCCACTTAAACCATACTTTAGGATGTCTTAAGGTGTCCTAATATGACATTTCTTAAGGGGATCAAATAAGTTCTCAAAATTTAGTGAAGTTCCCCAAGAAAACCAAATTTAACAATAATAAGATCATGCAGGATTATAATATGAATGATATTTCATGATCTAGGTTGATCAATTTATGGTTTGGGGTGATAGGATGGCTTAAGGGGATCTATGTCTAATAAGTTCCTAGGACAAAATGGCATGGCCAAGTGAATAAAATTTGGTGAAGTTGCCTCAAATCTTAATGAAATTTGGTTGCCTTGGGCATCTTCACCAAATTTTATTCACTTAAAATACATGTCATTTTATAGTAGGACCTTACTACATAGATCCCCTTAAGCCATCCTATTACCCTAAAACCTAAAACCTAAACTCTAAACTGTAAACCCTATAGCATTCATAAATTGTCCTATATTAATAGTTAATTGTTTTTTCATTCAAGTAACATGCCTTAGACATAAATGAGGCTTACATATTTTATCATTTTTATTCAATTAGGCCATTTATATTGAATGGCTTAAGGGTATTTCCTAAACATGTATCTTACATTTTGAAATTACAAATCTAATGCAGGTTCACTTCTATCTTAGAGATCACATGGATCGATTCAATAAGATTCGCAATCCACCTCCACCCACTCCACCTCATAATCCCCCACCTCCACCACCTAAAATTGATGGTGCTCATTTGAAAGCATGAATCAATGAAAATGTTAGAACCATCCAAGATCAAAATCAACATTATTCAAAATGAAGAATGTGTCACACCACCTATGAGGATGTTTGCATCTAGGATGCAAATTTTTGTTGATGTTGTTAGGGCTATGGATGGGATCTTAGATGGGCATCAACAATGGCTAGAGGAGAGGAGAACTTTTGATTTTCAAAAGGAAAACACAAAGAAATGAAGATCTGTAGTAGAGAGCCACAACAGTTTCTAAATTAAGACAATGATCTTATAGTTATGAATTCATGAATTTGGTGGAATTTATGAACTTATAATGATGAATTTATAATAGTATATATTTTATGACTATCTACTACATCATGATTTCTCTTATTGGAAAAATGTAATATATATATATATATATATATATATATATATATATATATATGCATTCGACATCAAATGAGCTTTTTGTGAATGTTTCAAGTTTATTTTTTAGTATGTACATGTATTAAAATTGCATAGTTCGAGATCTTAAATTTTGAAATTTGTATGTATGTACATAATTTAGTTGAATGATGTATGCATGCAAATTATGCGTCGTATTTTTTATTTTAAATGTATGTACATGTTAAATTTTGAATTTTGTATGCACACTCAAGTTTAATCAATGTATATGTATGTGTATGTATATGTATGAACATCCTATTTAAAAAAAATTGCATGTGTGTTTCAAATTTAACTATTTCTTGTAATTTTGTAAGTTTGTATGTTAATTTTGTATAATTTAATGCAGGTGCACTTATATCTGATATCATGGATCAATTTAACATTGATGATATCATCAATATAGCACCTCAGCCACCTCCACCTCCCCCTCCACCCCCTCAACCTAATATCCCACCTTCAACACCTGTTGCATCTGATGAGGCTCGCTTGCAAGCACGAATAAATGATCAAGTTGCATCCATTCAAAATCAAATCAATGCCATGAAAAATTAAGCATTGATTCCACCACATGTGAGATTTTTTGCATTTGTGATGCAAAACGTTGTGGATGCCATCGTGACTATTGATTCTGATCTAGATAGGCATCGACAAGAGAGAGAAGATGAGACAATTTTATGCAGATGGTCCCTCCTATAAAAAAATTCTAGACCTTAAAATAACAAAATCCCACCTAGCCCCTTGCTTTCTCAACCCTGTTACTCGGTGGCCCATTCCTCCCAATAAATATAGAATATCCATGAGGTGGTGTATACATCCACAGATGAGTGAAATTTTTTGGGATTGATGGTATATGATTTTTGACAGTCCACCACATGCTAGTTGGGAGGTCCTATTGTATTTTTTGAGGAAACTATATGTAGAGTTTGTTATGGGGAAAAAGCCCAATTATTTTGATTTTAAATCATTTCAGGGTGTTGGTGGCAGCATGCCACAATAGAGGTTAGGGGCAAGGGTTGATCCCCAATGCCTTGTTCATGCACAACCCCTTGTTGCTCCTCTTGGTCCTACCATTCCCGCACCTGTGCATCATCATGTGGTGGTCTCGACATTAGGATCCCTTAGTACACTCGTAGGAGACCTTGATCAACATTCTTCTGTGATAGCGAGTAAGGAGCATAGAGATGATGATGATGGAGTGTTTTATGAAGTTGGTCCAAGTACCACTCCAGGAGTGTCGAGGGTCCCACATGTATGTACTAGTTTCCATCAATTATGCTATGGGCGATTAGGCCACACCTAGTTTGGGTGGACATGGAGATCCTAGTGCTTCATCTGGTCACCTCAGTTCATTTGTATAATTTCTTACAATAGACCATCACCCTAAGGACACTGTGACATAGGTATAAATATGCATCTACATGTTCATTTTATAAGAATTTTAATGAATGTATATATCAAAGAAAAATTTTCAATACATTTTAACAATCAAACTGTTTGGTGTACAAATGACACTAACGACAGGGAAATCATCCACTCCATGAGTACATACATCGTGTAATACCCCTTATGTTGTCGATACTCTTTGATACTCTTATGTGTTGGTTTGGTACTTGGTTTGTGATGGTGATTAGTTCACCGACTTGGTTGTGTGTGGATTCATAGTTTGGTTGGTTTGCTGCACTTGGCATTACTATGATGTTTGATGGTACATTATGTGGTGGTTATATTATTTGGTTATGTTATGGCTTTCCTTATTAATATGTGTGGTGATGTTGTGATTCTATGTTGATATGTTTTCTGATGTATTTGCTAGTGAGTCTTGGTGAAAGGACAAACTAGCATCACTTGCTTGCGAGTGCCTTGCTACCCCACAATTACCTTTCACAGTATGTCTACAATGGAGATTTACATGTTACTTGACATTTGTTTGTATGCAGGAATTGCAGGAATAAAGTCTCGATTCCACCTGCTTTGGCAGGACAGGGCGAGCATTAAATTAACCCAACAGGTAGGATGTTGAAAAAAAGGAGTTGATAAGGAAGTGTCCCCGTCCCAAGTCTGTCACCCTGTTGTGAGTCTTACTATGTCATGGTTTTGGCTTTGTTCTTGTCTGTATATTGGTTGTTGTTGTTTATTTATTTTTAATTATGGTTAGTTGTTATTTATTTTATTTTTTTACTTTATATGGAATAAATTAATGATATTTTGTGGATATGTTTAATTGTGAGTAATTGTAATTTTGGAGTTAAATGTTGTAAATTAAAAGTTATTTAATTAATTAAAAAGTGTAAGTAATTAATTTAAATAAATAATGTTGGTGATAATTATAAATTATCCTTTTTAAGATATTAAAATTAGAAAATTAGAAGAGAATATCTTGTGAGGATAGTATCATGTGAAAATAATGAATTTTTAATTAAAATTTTTGAGATAAGTGTGAGCTTTTAAAGTAATAAAAATAACCAATGGATGGGTTGGATTTTTGTAAAAAAAAAATAGTTTGATTTATTTTTATTTTGGTGAGAAGAAGGAAAAAAAACGATAACAATTGAAAAATAATGGATGTTTGGTATTTTTTTTTCTCTAGAGAAATTGTTTTGTAAGAAAAGAGTAGCAAATTGATTCAAAAGTTAGCTGAAAGGAATTTGAGAAGGATCTGCAGAAGTTCATTTTTGAAAGAGGAAGAAGGGTTATCATGTTTGGATTTGTCATCAAACGAAGGACTCTAGGTTCTTTTTGATTAATTAAGTCTTTTGTTTCCTTTTGATTGTTCTATAAGGGAAAACAAAAATCATGTCTACCATTCTTTAAATTGAGATTTATGTTTGAAAGAGGGTTTTGTTTTAGAAATATTGTTTATATTAATTATTTTAGTGTTCTGTAGAAATCTATTGAAAAATCTTCTGAATTTCTTCAATAAATCTTGTTGCTAAAATTCTTGATTTGGAAGAAAATCAATTTATTAGCGTATTAAAATTGTTTACCCATATTTTTATGTGAATGAAGGAAAATGAATTGGACTGATTTTCATCCTATTTATTTATTTATTTTGTGTTATTTGGACAAATGTATATATATATATATATATATATATATATATATTCCTTTTGTTACAATATGGATTCTGAATATATATGTCATTTTTTGTTTTTGAATGAAATTTAATATATATATATAAATACAAAATAAAAAAATAAAAAATAAAATTAAAAAATATATATATATAAATTTATAATAGGGGTGGTAGTCGGCCAAAGCCATACCACCCACGACCCCTGTGGAAGGCTATACGCAACCACCACGAGCTGCGCACAGCAGCCAAGGTTGTTGGACACAGTCGTGTGGGGCTATGGCCTCCCACACTGTGGTACGTAGTACCATAGGCTATGGGTTGGCCTTTGTAAAAAGTTTAATTTTTTTTTAAATCGATTTCATTTAAAATTCATTTTTTATGTTATATTTAGTATATATATATATATATAATATTAATATTAATGTCAATATATATATGTATATATATATATTTATATATATACTTATTGATGTATATCATAGAGATGCAAATGGGCAATTTTTAGTATATGATTTAAATGTATGATTGATTTTAATATATTTTTAATTAAATATATGTATATATATATATATATATATATATATATATATATTAAGTGGGTTATATATGTGGAAATTCTGGAATAAACTAGATAATGTTAAATTTGCAATGTCAATGTGTAATTGAGTAAATAAGAATTAAATTATGTGATTTAAGTTAAGTTGAATATTCTTGACTAAATTAATTTATTTATTTCTTGGTGAGATTATGGTGTATTGAAATGTGTTATATAGTGTTGTTTTACATATTGTGTACTCTCGAGTTTATTCATTGAATCAATTATGGTTTTCACTTAATTGGGATTTTGTATTGTAGGGAAAATCCTTGAGCTAGTTTATCCTTCTGTAGGAGCTTTTAAGTTACCTTTTAGGGACTCCAAGAGGTGGGGAAATTGATGTTTTATTTTGATATCTGTCCCTATTTTATGACATTGTTTTGACCTGAGTCTACACCTAGGTTGTACCATTTTATGAGTATTGTTTCATGTGGTTTTGGTGAGATGGTTTTTCCTCGTGGATGTTCCATTTGTAGTTCAGTGTTCTTGTGGTACAACTCCTTAGTGTTGGATTTTATATTTTGGGTTCTAGGGAGAGTGGCTCTACGTGGGGCTGGCACACAAAGGGGTTGTCAGGGTAACCCACGTTAGAGTAGAGTAACAAGTGATAACCTAATTAATTAATGGGTGGGTGGTTAAACATTAATGAGATAATTATGGATGCCTTGTCCATCAGTTAGGGCTTTCATAGACTAAAGGTGGGATGAGAAGGTTGTGGTTGGCATGATCATTGCCTCATCTCCACAAGAGGTTAACGGTTCTGCATGAGTAACCCTATGGAGCGGTGCCTTGAGATAGGCAGTCAGGATAACCATAGATGGAAGCGACACCTGGTGATAGGTTGTCTACATAATCTATGTATAGATGGAGGCAACACCTTGAGACAGGATGTCTGGAAAATCCATGTAAGGCCATGCAATGACACTCTCCTCTAGCATTCCCTTTGAGTTGTGTTATTGAAATCCTCTAGAAGTGGTCTATTATTATGTTTTGGAGATTTATTATTGCTGAGATATTTCCTTGTGTTCTCTTGCTTTACATGTCTGGAGTTAGTTTTGTGTGACTATTTGGATGTGCTTGGTCAGGGATCCTTCCTTGTTTACTCCTAGCATAGGGGTGGTAAGATGGAACATGCTACGCACCCCGTTGGGTCCCCTTGGATGCAGTTGTACCATTTTGTGTAGAGTTTTTTTGAGACCGTTTGATCTAGGATTCATTATTGATAGATGTATATTTGTACTCCAGATGTATTTTATATATTGATGTATCACTCCCACGTGCTTTGGGAAGACTCATGATGTAATTTTGTATATGTATCCACTGGATTGTACTAGAAGACTAATGTAATGCTTGAACACACTATGTAATTTTTCCTTGTACTATAATTGTATATATTGTTAATGTTATGTTGTATATGTGGAAATATGTACTTTATAAATTTCCATGTTTAATTAATTGTAAATGCTATATGGTTTATTCTTGTCACATTGTCTATCATTTATTAATGTTTTTAAATTTATGTTAAGTGAATGAATGAGTTAGTTATGTAATGTCACCTCGTGTACCCCAAAGGACTTAGGTGTTTAATTTGTAATCTTTTATATCTAACATATATAATAATTTATACACTTTAATTGTTTTAAAAAAAGAAATTGTACCATAAATGTTAGAATTATTAGTTTTCTTCAGGGTTGCATGGTGGGGCATTCACATCAACACTAGTCCTAGTCGAAAACCCTTATGGGGTACATTTTGATTTCAATTTTTTAAATTTTATATAAAATAACTTTTAACTTGAGTTATAAATTTATAATTGAATCATGAAAATATTTTTAAAATATTTATGCTAGTTTAGGGGAGTTAATTGGCTTCCATGCCAATTCCACCTGAGGCATTGTCGAGCACTCCATTATCGGGTGTCATAGATCAGGGGTAGGTACATTTATATTGTAAATTGTTTAACTTACATTAGTATAGTTACAATTATTAATTTTGAATTCACTATATATCAAATGTGCATGTACACTTGTAAATATTATAAGTGTTAAATGTCTACATGTATGTCTAGGTTGATACCACAATGAGAATGGGCATCAAGCAAACATTAGATGTTGTAGCTACTTGTGAGGCCTCTGATTTTCAGTTGTTTAAAAAAAATTCTACACAAAATATGCAAACTTGAATATATATATATTTTAACCTAATCCAAGTATACATGCTTTAAATTTGATCTTGTAGGACTTTGTTAGTGCGACTTTCTGCCATGACCCAGTCATAGTTACACCTCCAGGAGGACATGCAGAGTAGGCTCCAGGTATCATGGTAATTTAAATTTTTTATTATATTTAAAGTCAGTTACAAATTATATATTCTAAATAACTTTAATTTTAAATTTTAAATTGAATATATATAATATGAGTTAATACATGTTTTAAATTCTTTTTCTTTTATAGTGTGAGACACATCTTGCAGTAGAGCATGTACAAACAAGTCCTAGAGAAGAGGGTGCACAACCTCATAATATGGTACAATTAAAATATGATAAATTATAAATTAAGTTAAATTAAATTATTTGTAATTGTAGACTTACATCTAATTTTAACTTTCTTTGTCTTGTTTATGTAGATTGATTCAGAGAATTTAGAGGTTGGCTTAGGTGCACTAGAGCATCTAGACCCAGATATGATGGTAATTTAATTTTATGACGAATTATAAATTAAATTATCATTAAATCATTTTTCATTGTCTTACATCTAATTTCATCTTTCTCTTGTACAGAGTGTTTCAAGTCATCCACATAGTCCACATGGTGTGAAGATGTCTCTTGATTATAGAGACAATACATGACCTAGAAACATGATTTTATGGGTTATATTTGTTAATATCATGGACTACATATTTGGTTTCTCATGTACTCTATTGGACTTTATATTTCATGGCTCTAGTACTTATTTGGACTTTTGTTCATGGGTTGTACTTGATGGACTTTATTTCATGTGATTAATATATTGGTTTCATGCACTTAATATGTTGTAAATTATGGACTTTATTATTGTTTGAAATTTTAATTTACACATGTACATTTCTGCATTTTATGTTCATAGCAAGGACATTAATATAGGACATGAATGTGAAATTAAATATAAATATGAAAATAAAGTTGAAATTAATAGGACATTTTAATATTTGTACTTTAAAAATTTAGTGATCTCATACATGATATACATGATATGTACATTCAATAATTAGCAATAATTAGTCAATGAACTTATTCAATTCACGTCAATCAATAATTAGTCAATAAATTATAATTTACAAACAAAAGCAGGTATGTGCAGGATCATGATGGGCCAAAAAGTGGCAATATAATGGGTATTTGTAGGGTACATGTGGCTGGCAATTTTTTTTTACCCAAAATTGATGAAATGAAAAGGGGTTTTAAAGGAGATTCTCAACTTTCCACCAATATAAATTATACTATACTTTGAATTTAATAAATAATTATTATTCATTTTTTATTTGAATTACAACTAAAGTCCTGATTGATAGGTTGATTGAAAAATATTTATAGCTTTCAAATGGTATCACATTTTTGGAATCCAAAACATGGATCACGTTCTATGTTTCACATACTATAGGATTAAAAAAAGAAAAATTGAATTTCATGAAGTTTTGACCAAGTTAAGGTGGTTAGACATACAAATTTTTATATTTTTTAAAAGTTGTAATAAAAAATTCATAATTCATTATTTACTTAGAAAAAATTACAAAAAAATATGCATCACATCTGGACATGAGTCCTCTACTTATGTCTAAAATATTATCATTTTATTGTGGTTAGGATGGTTAAACAAACACCTACTTCTGATTTTTTCCTTGAAATTTAAGTACTACTGCATTGAAATTTCAAATTTTCACCAAATAGGTTTTTTTTGTTAAAATAAACATAGTAGTTTAGAAACTACATTCAATTTGTTACATATTCTATTGTTACATATTTTAAAATAATATAGATAACTTATTCAAATTTTACGTCAAGTTTCCTAACTCTAATTTTTCTAAATTTTTTTCCACTTAAGGTCCTATTTTTTCCATGATATTCCTACACATACGCAAGCAATCCATAAAGGATAAAATTTTAAGAAATAAACAAACAATACCATACAATATTAGAGAACAAAAGCATTAATAAATTCTATAAATAATAGCATCCAACAGTAATTTATAAGTTGTCAAAACAAATATTAGCATCCAACACTAATTTATAAGTTGTCAAAACAAATAATAGCATCCAATACTAATTTATAAGTTGTCAAAACAAATAATAACATCCAATACTAATTTATAAGTTGTCAAAACAAATAATGGCATCCAATACTAATTTATAAGTTGTTAAAACAAATAATAGCATCCAATACTAATTTATAGGTTGTCTGAAGGGGATGTCTTAAGGGGTCCTAATACGACGTCTTAAGGGGATCAAAGGAGATTATAATTAAGTATAAATATTAACTGATATAAAAAAGTATTATACTTTAGGGTGAGTCATTATAACAAATGATATAATTAAATATAATATTTAGGATATGTGCTAATATGATATGTCTTAAGGGGATGTCTTAAGGGGTCCTAATAGGACATCTTAAGGGGATCAAAGAAGAGTATAATTGAATATAAATATTAAGTGATATAAAAAATTATTATAAGTTTTAGGGTGAGTCATCATAACTAATGATATAATTAAGTATAATATTTAGGATATGTGTTAATACGACACGTCTTAAGGTGATGTCTTAAGGGGTCCTAATACAACATCTTAAGGGGATCAAAGAAGAGTATAATTAAGTATAAATATTAAGTGATATAAACAAGTATTATAAGTTTTAGGGTGAGTCATCGTAACAAATGATATAATTAAGTATAATATTTAGGATATGTGAATCCACCTCCATGTCTTAAGTAGATGTCTTAAGGGGTCATAATACAACGTCTTAAGGATATAATTGATTTAACAATAATTTACGCATGATATTTAGTGATTATACAATCAAATATAAAGTTTTAAAGTAGGAAAAAATACACATTTAACAAACAAAATATATAGAATATTGATTTTGAAACATAGAAGTACATAGAGTACATAATTGTATATGGACATGTATTTGGAATTTGTACAAAATGTTTAATTGTGTAAGTATGTATGTACATATATGTCATCTCAAAACAATGTTTACAAAATTTTGATATGCTATCTCAGGAATATCTCAAACTCGTGCCCAGAATGTAGTAGGTCTTCACACCACCTGATATCAAAAAGGTACAAGCAATATCAATGAAATCATCAAAACATACATATTTTAATTTATATAAAACTATCTATATGTACACAACTCAAGTACCTACATTTAAAACTATTCCACACGTGTGTAGGTTGAATCCAAGCATCCTCTCCTTTTTTTCAAAGTATGAGATCAATCCAATGATGGCTTAAGGATACAAAAAAGGATAATAAATAAATTTTAACTATTAATGTACAAGCAATATCAATATATAATCAAAAGATGTATTTAAATATAATTTAACTAATAATTACTTGTTTTTACCAAGTATTCCATGTTGTCTAGATTAAATCTGCATGGACTAGATCCTTTTTGTGATTATGTCTTAAAGATTTATAAAAGGACAATTTAAATCAATTTCAACTAATAACACATTTGACCAATATCAAAACATGCATTTAATCTATTTAAAAGGACAATATAAAACTAAAACTATATTTACCTATATTTACTTATTCTATTGTACCATTTGTATCCTCTCTTTTTTGCATTGCATCTATGATTGTCTCATTCTTTTCCATAGAAATTGTCCATAGCACTTTATTTATAGGCCTTCCATGATACCAATCTAGTTTTATATTTGTTTCCACCACCAAATGTGAATAATGTATAATCTTTTTATGTGTTTTATAATCTTCAAATGCATGTAGATATTTCTTCCTTGTCAGGTATTTTTGTAGCCAAGGGCCAACAACCACCACCGATCCTATTGGAAAACATGAAAACCATCATCAAATAAGTTCTCAAAATTTTCTTAAAGGGATCAAAGACTTGTTCTAGAAATTTGCTTAAGGGGATCAAAAACTTGTTATCAAAATTTTCCTAAGGGGATCACCATACCTATTGGATAATGATAAACATCATCATCTTCTCAAGGTGCTATTAACTTATGTTTAGTCTCCAACAATGAGCCAACAAATATTCTATTTCCTCTTCATTCCCCTCAAGTGCAACAACATACACATGTCCTGCAAACAAAATTTGATCTAATAACTTGCGCATATCCATATAAATAATTTAGTATTACCAAATAGCTTAATAAAGTGAAATAAAATGAAATAAATTGAATTAAATTACCATCTTGTACAAGGTTTGAAACATGGTCATAGTCTTCAAATGCAAACACTTGATCATTTTCTTCAATAGTTCTTTCATATTGATCGTGTGCTTATACAGGTGTCAATGATCTTTGCTCCCACTGTTCAACCCATTATGTATTTTCACATGCTTCCCAATCTCCTAAGATACAAAACTGACAAAAACATGCAAGCTCCCTTGTCCAAATAGTCCTTGTGCTTACTATCAAACTCCTAAATGAATGTAATTTAGTATATCCACTGATTGTCTCACAGTCAACTCTAGGTACAATATTCTCTTCTTCAACCAACCAAAAGAATTGATGAATTATAGAGTACTCAATCAAACCAGGTGTAGATAATCTTATATTACACCAATCCACAATCCCACGTGCATCTTTAAATTTTACTGCATCCTCAAATTTTAATTGTTCTTTAGCAAGAATTCTTTTGACACATGCACCAACTCCATCATGTTCTCCTTTACCATTCCCAACTTTAAAAAAATCCATATATGTTGGAAATTAAGTTCCTTGTGAACCCTACTTAACCAATAGAACATTCGAGCATTCTTGAACTACCCCCTACAATTATCTTACCATATGCTCAAGGTGTTATGTTATTTGGGTTCCTCTTTCTCTTAAATTTCTATAAAATATATTGAAACAATATTGAAAAAACTTTGACAAGTGTAACCAGTTGTCACTCAAATAAAAATGATACTCCCTCAAAAAATTTCTATCATCCTTAGTGCTATCATCTGCATGTCTATAAACAATATGGACAAACATAGTTACTTGCACTAAATTATAATACTGTGATTGAATTTCCTATTGCGGAGCTAGAGTATAATTTTTCACAAAATCAGCCACTAAAAGTATATTACCAATCAAAAATGTGTTTCTACATGCGCGAAATTGGTCATCAAGCCATCGAGCATGTTGAAAGTGCATGACATATTTTGGTACAATCTTATTCTTAAATTCACTCATGATTTCATGCACACTAACTTTTTATGTAACTAAATCACAAAGCTTTCCTATATTTCCATCTTTTAAAGAATAGTGAACATTCTTAAATCTCTTAACATCTACTAATTGTTGTCCAAAATTATTATCAACACTTCCATGCATACAAATTATTAAGAATGAAATATTTCCACAACTAATGCATTGTCCAGAAATACAAGAACTTAAATAAAACAATTTACCATTAGATCTTTCACAAAACAAACTTGATATAAACTCCCTTATTGCTTCAGGTGGCATATTAATATCACATTTCTCTATAATCATGTTAGTATGCAAGGTACAATGTATATATCGAAAAACATCATAGAAAAAAGATGAAATTGAACATGTGTTTTACAACAACAAGATATTTGTTGCTTATTAATTTTTACATACTAGGGTTTATATTTTTCAAAAGACCTTTGACTTATTTTAATATTACCAAGTAATACTAAATCACTACAAAATTTTCTATAAAATTCAGTTTGTGTTGTATCTAATAGGTGTTTTGGGTGAGGATCGCGAACTTTGGACCCCACCCTTAATTTTAAAACATCCCTAGCATTAAATGAAACCCTAGTATTATCATGCCAATATTTTTCCATCAAAGATTTAATTTCAACATTCAATTTCATATCAAACCTTGGGATTCGACCACTGAAACTCCAACATTGGTCGATAAGATCATTTTCTATACTTTCTCTTCTTTTTGCCACTCTTAGCAATGTTTTAGGATGTATTTTTAAAAATTCACTAATATTGCATACCATTCTTTTATTCAAAGTTACTTTATTAGCTATAGTAGTTGTTATAGCTCTTCTTGGTGCATTTTTATCTTTAGATTGACTATTTTTCCAAATAGATTGAATGACACAAGCAACAGTAGACATAACATGATTTAATGATTGATCTTTTCTTTTTGGTTTAACAAAAAAGCCTAACCTTTTCATTATTTTCCTCATTTTTTGCATTATCATCAATTGCATCATTAGGTGACATTGAAATGTAAATTTTTTACGATAAAATTTTTTTTTGTATATTCTATTCACGTGTGTTCTTATTTGCCTCCAAGGAATTTAACCAGGAAGATTATTGAAAATATCACTTTCAATTTTTAAAAGAGTATTTTCATTAAATTCAACATCACATTCTAGATTTTCATTTTCAACTTCAAAACGATTTACATTTTCATCTTCATTTTCATCAACAAAACGGTTTTCATTTTCATTTTCAACAAAAGGATCATTCTCATTTTTTATTTTCAACAAAATATTTTTTATTTTCATTTTCAACAAAATATTTTTTATTTTCATTTTCAACAAAATATTTTTCATTCTCATTTATTTTCGACAAAATATTTTTCATTTTCAACTAATTCTATAAAAGTTTCATCTCTTTGAATATTATCAATGTCAACATCGTTAAGTCCAACATCTTGTAAAACTTCTACATACGAATTTACCATTTCACTAACATGTGGATTTGAAGACATACCTAAATTTGTGCATATTGAAACATTCTCCATAGCATTGAAAGAGGGATTTGAAGACATAGTAGGACTTGCTTGTATAATCATATTATTTTCCAAATTGACAAGTCTTGCAAATTAGCTTCATCTACAACCTGGTCTCCTCAATATTTTCATCTTCAATAGTTGTGGAATTGGATGCTCCACCATCATTGATTGATTTAATTCTCATTCTTCTTTCTCTTTGTCTTTGTTTATCCTTCTCTCTATTTGCTTCAATTTCTTTAGGAGTCAATTTCTTCCTATCTTTCCTCTTATTACGAGTTTGTGAACCCATGATTATAAAATTATCAAGCACAAATGAATGTCAATAGTGAAATTCTTCAAAAAATTCAATCCAAATTGCAAGTTGAAGACCTATAAGGACAAAATTATTTCTCTTGTGTTGCTCAAAACAAGTAGAAAACTAGCACAATTCCACTTTAAAAACTATTTTCTTTATGCCTCCTTTCAAAAATTCAATCCATATTGCAAGTTGAAGACCTTATGTTCCTCCAAACGAGTACAAAACTAACAAAATTTCACTTCAAAAATGGTTTACATGATGCCTCTTTTGAAAAATTCAATCCAAAATGCAAGTTCACCACCTATAAAGACAAAACTTGATAAAAAATAGCCCTATATGTCGTAGTTAGCCATACATGTGAAGTTACAGACTTCACAGTAAACTTTGCCAATAATTTTTTTTAAATGGTTAAAAACAAACGAGATCCCGTTTATTACTAAAAAAGATCTTTTTTTATAATTAGGATCTCGTTCCCCAATATTACGAAGGAAAGGGATCATGTTTCCTTGTCAATGGTCACCGCATTTAATATTAAGAAACAAGATCCTAATTTACAAAATGGGATCCTATTTTGTAAATGGGATCCCATTTCTAAAAAAATAAAATTCCATTTTCTTTGTGGTCGGGTTTTTGGTTTGTATTCTAGTTCGGGAAAAGCATTGGGCATCCAAACCTAGGCCTTCAACCTAGTTTGATCTGCAAGTTGAATATCCTAACAATTTTAGAGAAAAATACCGAGTTTGGACATATTGCTGACGATTTTTTTTGCAAAATCTTTCAACAAAATTAAAACCCATTATAAATGAGACAGTGCAAATTCCAAATATGTTTTTTTTTTACAATTGGATTATTTTTTCTATTTTTCAATTAATTTATGATGAAATTGGTCCATAAAATTTAAATATCAAGGATTTTTACTATTTTAATAACTTTTATCAACATAACATTTTCACGAATGGATTGCAAGAGAATGTATTTCAGACAATTCTTTTCAATTTAAAAAAAAATCTAAAAATGATAAGTTTAGGTCATCTTATACGTGACGTATATGACGATTTTTCAAGACAAAAAAAATGACTAATAATTTTTTTTTAATATTCAATAAAAAATTACAAAAAAATTTGAAAACATGCTTTAGTGAGTCACAAATCTTTTCCCAAAAGGATTTAGAAAAATACAATAATTTAGGTCAAAATATGGATGACATATACATGCATGGTATGGTAAAAAAAAGTGACTTTTAAATAGTGATTTTTAGAAACGCCTATTGAAACTCAATTTATACCATCTGGGTATTAAAATAAATTACATATTTGGAAACTAGACTCTGAGTACTAAATTTTATGATTAGTGATTTTTTTGAAGATTTCAACTCTAAATGCTTTAAGTTTTAAGGTCAAATGTGTCAAATTCTAAAAATTAGGAAAAACACTCCACTTTTTGACCAAAAAGTAGACTCAACTTGTTGCCAACACCCTTATGATTATTACAATGTTTACAATATTTTAATTTTTTTTCCACATTTTCAAATGCCTAATAAAATCGTGTCAATAAATGTCACAAGAGGGAACCTTCTATAGTAAGATCAATATTCCCCTACAAGTATACAATCCATTTTGGAGACATTATCCATACAATACCCATTTATTATATACTTCACATGCTCGACAACTTCACTACTTTTCTACAACTAGACAAATGGAATGATTGAATCTATAGAAAAACATTTTCTCCTAGAGAATCTTCGACTACCACTAGAAGAACCTTGACTTCCTCCCCCAATGACTAAAAATCTCCCTTCTACACTTGATAGGTGTCCAATCATAAATTATGTATTGTGGATTGTTAAATGAATGGTGAAAAATATAATCCCACTAAGATGGAGAGTACAAATGACAAGAACACTTGATAAAGAAAGAAAGATACCCTATGTAAATGACATTTAGTTTTAGAAGATGAGAGTAGTGCCACTCTATTTGGAGCCTTATGTCACTTCTAAAGTATCTTTAAAACAATATACAAGATCCATTGGTTAATTCAACATTTTAAAATGCATTGATTAAGTCACCATATGACACCTTGTTTGAAATGGGTCTCAAGTCATTTACATTGCAAGCCAAGTCTGTATCATGGAGACCTTTGATACGTTGTTCGTAGCCAAGGCTAGCTGCATTTTGACTCGTAATCTAATATTATTATAGTATATCTCTATATTCATGATAGGACATTATGCTATCATTATGTTCATTAATCAGTGCATTCATTGCAATAACAAGACCACCTATAAATGTAGGAGCCACCTTTCTTGTATTGTCCAACACACAACCGTGAAAGTGAGCATAGGACAGCATTATAATAATGTTAAAAAATGCAACCTGATATAATAGAGCAGCCAAATGATAAGCACACTTGAGAAATAAAGCAAGGTAGATGGGAGAGCGGCCCTATGCCAATGACATTTGGGTTTAGAAAATGAGTGCAAAGCCACTCCATTTCTACCCAAAATCACTTCTAAAATATTTTTAAAACAATATATACAAGATTCATTGGTTAATATAGCATTAAAAAGTGCTTGAGTCACTATATACTAGTGCCTTCTTGTTTGAAATGGAGTCTTGAGTCATTTACATTGCCTGTCAAGTCCATGTCAAGTCTATTTCATAACAACCTTTAATGTCTCATTGGAATATATTGGAGATAATGTTTATCTAATATTCCATCATATAGAAACATCCACATTCTTCTAGATTTTTCTTTTTGAGGCTTCTATTAGCCATTCTAGGATCTTTTAGAGATTTCTATAAATCTATAAATATAGCAGGAACTCTACCTTTGTGTATTAATAAGAAATACACAAGCTGTTAAGTAATTTGATATCTAAGAATATATAATATTTAAGTATTTTTATTTGCTGCATTCTCATTTATTATATTTCAAATATTTTATTTTGTTCAATATGATATCACAGCCCTTTTAAATCTTGGATTATAATTTACAAGATACAGAAAAACTGTTGCAGCCAAAGAAACTACAGCAAAGAGAGGACACAGAAGAATTTTAAGAAGACTGACTAGCAATATAAAAGATTCTTTGACACTTAGAACGAGAAGCTCACTACCAAACAGATAAACACATACAACTCTCAAAATTATACACACATTTAATACAAATCTGCAGTATATATAACCTGTGAGCTCGAATAGCCTTCTTCAGGAATTATAAATTTTTCTGCAGCATATATAGTGATTAAAATGCAAAAAGATACTGAAAATAAGATAAATATGCAGTGAACCACTATTGCAACATGAATGATAAGTGGGTCCCTTCCCCTAGCTTTGATCAAAATAAAAATAAAAAATGTCTCTCTTGAAAGATATTTTGATAAAGAAACTTCTTACCACTGATGTTTTGACAGTAGTTACCAGGAAATAGCTCTCTTATATGTGACAAAATAGCAGTCAATGCCTATACCATGCAGGACTTTCTCTGAAACTTTCAATGACCTTCCTTCTGCAATTTCTCTTCTGTTTCTCGGAAGGACTCAACGCACTAGCGAAGAAGAAAATAACTATAAGTAGAACTAATGATCACTTCTACCAGTGACTCAAAATGGCTAACACTTGGAGTATGTCGATGCGAGGGTTCGCACTCTCCAATCCTACTCCTCAGAGAAATTTAAGTTTCATTCAACCAAGCTTTTCTCATGTTTCAAAGGGAGTTGCTCATAAGCTTGCTAAGACGCCAGGCGCCAAGCAACTCTTTAGAAAAGGTTACTTCTTAATCAAATCATGAATATATGTTTCTCTTTGTATATCATTTTTCCTTGTTCTTTTAATTGACACAGTTTTTGGTTTTGGGTGTATGCTCTCAGGAGAAGAGCCAAATATGGCTGAGAAAACGACCAATATCTTCACAAGGAAACCAAAGCCTCCCTCCGGAGGAATAATTCAAATGTTTTCTACTGTAAGTATTACATTCTACATAAAAGTGAAAAACTACTGGAGATTACTATATTGTTTGTAAAGTTTTGAACCTTTGACCTCCTGTCACTTGAAAATTGGAAGTTTTAGTATTTTGGTTACGGATGTGGGCATAAATTTTTTTAATTGCTTGGCAGTTTTGTTTAAGGTAAAGTCTAAACCAGAACACACGGACTATTTAGCCTCTTGCGACCAATTGTGCTTCTTCTCGAAAGTGTTCTCAAAGGAATAAAAAATAGTTCATTGATATCAACATTTTCAAAACGATTTCGTTAATTCTTGGATTTTGGTTGTTGTTTGTGAGTTCAGGCTGCCACTGCAAGTGTGAAGGGTCCAACTAAACCACCCCCAGATAAAGGATCTCCTCCAAAGCAAGATAATCATCTAGTCAAGGCTCCAGAAAAAGCAGCCAAAGATGCAGGGTCTGATTCAAAGAGTACTCATGAAAATCTTAGAAGCAAAAAATAAGTAGAGGGCGTAGCATAGATGTATGCGTAGATTATAGAGTATGGTAGTGAAAGTTGTGTTAGTTTGCTGTGTTAAAGCGTAGATTATAGAGTATAGTAGTGAAAGCTTTGTTAGTTTGCTGTGTTAAAGCTCTGCTTAGCGATCACAAGCTTGTCAAACTGTTTGAAGTCTTGCGATATGATAAACCAATGATCTGCCAAAGTCAAGAAAGATCTGTTAATGCAAGCCTCGTGATTGTAAATGCTGCAATAAATTCGCATATGTAGTTATTTTATACGATATTATCAAATATATAATTAGTGTACTTAAGCTTATCAAACTTTCAGATGTACGTCCATATTCTTTAGTACCTGCCTTGTTTAAGATATATAATTACGTTACCGATTCATTTCACATCAGTTATTAATTTCTTCTAGACAATATCTTTCACATTCTCATTTGTGATATGCTTTCACATGAAGTGGCAAAATTTACAATTCTATTGAGAATATGAACTTTATTACTTACATAAACCATTTTCCCACTCCCATCCATGATGAGAAAAGTCTTCTATCTTTTTTTTATTGAAATAATACAGAGAAAAATACAATTAAGAAGATGCAGTCAGCAGACTGTAACAGAAATACATAAGTTAGTAGCCAAATTAGACCATTACAATCAAGAGGTGAGAACAATGATCCCACACATCGCATAGGATCAACCCTATAATCCGAATTTAACCAAACATTGGAGCTGTTTGGAACACGAGATTTTTTCCATGCAACTTAAAATTTATCTTGTCTGGTTGATTATCAATCTTCGCATTATCCTTAAAGACACTCTGCATATGAGAACACAAAAAACAATTTGAAAGAAGTCCTCTATCTTTGATAATGTCTGTCTTTTTCAGTGTACAAACTGTGGCCTATAACATCAACGTCCACAGAAAAAGGCCAAGAGATATTTCACTGTTCATGACAAGCTAAGCTTGACAAACGTATTGACTCAGACGGTTTCCATGCAACAGCCGAAGCATGGCATTGCGCCTGTTATCAACACGTACCGATATTACTCTCTATTTACTGATAGTGGCCGACCATGGTATCTGGGGGTGGGATCCTAATCACGTGACACCATTTTTTCATCGAATCTCTCGTTATGTATGTTCTAAGTGAATAAATAATACCAGCTTACACCTAAACTAATCCTCTGCCTCCCATCCCTGTGTTCAACGCGTGGACTATGCCTTTCATGATGACGAATATGCCTTTTATTTTTCTACCTACCAACTAGCATTTGGGCCAGCTCAATATTATTTAATATATATTAAATGGACAGGACAAAACAACATCACGCAAATGTGCAAGTATGACCAAATATCCTAAGTCTGATTATCTGACTCGCCCACTAAAACCGATTCCATAAACATTTTTCTTCTTGTGGTTGTTTCCTTGGATTTTGGGATGCTATCCTAGTTCCCATCACATAGTATTGTCCTTTCCTTGGTCTAAAATCTAAGCGTATCTAGTTTGGATGAACTTTCACAATTATTTTTCATGATTCGAGATTTGTTAAGTTTTTTTTTATTTTTTTTTATTTTTGGAAATTATCTTGTAGAGATCAAATTTACTGTGGGTTAAAGAATTAGATTTCTTCTTAGTATTTGCCAACAAAATATAAGCTAGAATATTTTTTATATAAGTAAATATTTATTCAAGAATTAATGTTGTGATATATAGTTGTTATTAATTTGTTTCTAGGTATTTGGGGAAATGCAAAATAATATTTTCACTAAATTAAAAATAAAATGCATAGAATGATCAAAACACTTTAAATCATCCATAAAACAAAAACTATAACCATCTGATTTGATAACTCAGCTAAAAAGATTCATGAACACCAATATTGTCATATATTACCACAAACATAGAAAACTTACACACAAACACAATGCTACATATGCATTATATGTGTGAACATTTTTGGGATCTATGAACATCAATATTGTCATACATTACCACAAACATGGGAAACTTGCACACACAGACAATGCTACGTATGCATTATAATTGATATGTGTAATCATTTTTGGGATCTATGAAACTCTTTGTTCAATCTATGATAGTTTAGACTTGCATCAAAATGAACTTCAAACACAAGAACCCCTCTAGAATTTAATTAATAAAACACTCGCATCCACCAAACATAGGCCCCATCTACTTCAAATTGATATTTTACACTTTAGGCATCTACTCAACTCAATTATATAGGATAGTTTAGGCCCACAAGAAACAAGACAAGCAAAAACTTGAGACAAACAATCTTGTAGATTTCACTTTACAAAACCCTATCTCAAGCTTTGAAGGGTTGGGTGTCTATCGACCCAAACTTCACAAGAATGAATTTTACCAAAATTCTTGTGTCTAGTGATATCCTACATGCTCTATAGCAAACTTGGGCTTATATATTTAGCAGCTTGGCTCACTAGCTAGCTTTCCAATGGTTTCAACTCCATGGTGGCAAGTATGTTTTGTGTTGGAGGTGCTCTTGAAATTGAAATTTTATTTTGAATGAGTTTGGTGAGAGATCTCACCAAGAAAAAATAAATGAAAGGAAAAGCTTGCTTTGTAAAGCCTATTTCATGCTAGGAATTTGATTAGCATAGTATTACGACAATATACCTTTGGTTTGTATATACTTTTGGGAGGTTGGCAAACATGTGATGCTATAAACCTCTAAAACAAAGGTGGATAATATTGCATGATGGATAAGTCTCTTATATGTTTGGACTAGGTGAACCTTGCTTTGACATTTTTTTTTTGGTAGCTTTTGGATGCATAAACCAAGTGAATTAGCCAAAATATTTAGATGTGTGCATCTATTGAAATTTTCAATGAATTGAAATTATAATCATTTTCAAAAATTGAGTACCATATTTTAAAAGAATGCATCTCTCCCAATCTATGTTTGATTTCTCGAAATAACTGTAGTTTGAAATTTGATTATGTATATCACATTGAGAATATCAAATATCAATATATGGGTCGCGGGGATGCCCCTATTGTATAAAAACAAATCAAATATTAATATACTTAATCTTTTTTCCATTAGCATATATTTCAATTATTTAAAATATTATTTTAAAATCTTTTTGTAATTTACATCTTTTAAACTTTTCACATAAATTGATGAATTATTTAAATATTTATTTTTATGTTTTATAAATTGTTTAAATTTAAATATTTTTTTTATTTTTTTAAAATAGTGAATATGTTGGTTCAACATTGTTGAGGACCATCCAAGGTGTGGCATGTGCAATTCAAGGAGGAAAAATCTTATACCATTTTTCTGACAATGTTTATGGTTATATGCTTGAATAGAAACCAACTTTTGAATATGGACTTTCTTAACTTCCAAATTCCAATCAACTATTATTCAACATAGACAACAAAGTACTTTGATATACAAGGAATTGTAATAATTCATTTATGAAAAAATATATTTTTAGCATTCTATTCTTTCTCACTTACAAAAAGATATAAGTACCAAAAGAAAACCAAATTAATTATCAAGCCCTCCAATGTTGCTAGAAAATTCTAAATATCCTTTTAAAATTTTAAAAAGAATATTTTAATGTTATAACTTACCAATACTTTTGTTACTCAATAGTCTACTATATAAGAGTGACTACAAGAAAAAGCAAAAAAAATTATAAAAAATGCGTTTTATTTTCTTTACACAATTCATCCATAGAGTGACTCCATATTGCACTAATGCAATGCAAGGGGGAGAATATGGTCTAGTGAACAAAGATCCATTGGAATGTATTTTTGGACCAAATTTTGGTAGGTAGTGCACCTTAATTCTATCTAATTTATGAGACCTAACAATTTGAAATGACCACCTATCTATAGAGACATGATTGACACACAAAACATCACCTATTTAATGACCTCATGAATTATCCCATTTTATTTTAAAAATAATAAACTAAATAATGCAATCATCATCAACATACCCATTACGCACTAAAATATAATTACTAGTTATATCTTTATGAACCAAATACTACTAATAAAATTATAAATATATGTACCTATCAAACTATTTAATAACATCTTTAAATTGGATTATATTTAGCAATAAAAACATGGGTAATAAATTAGAAATCACAATTACTAGGGGCTACGAGTGGCTGAAGATGGGTAACGTCTGAACTAGTAATACGAGGGTTCACCCTCACCATCTAACTACTGATAGAATTTATTGAAGGCGACTTTTCGCAGAGCTCAAACGCCGAGGATAAACTTTTAAAAAGATAAAATTTTCAATGAAATCAACAATAGATAGGTATTTCCGTGCTATTTTCTGTTTCCCTCGTGATTAGGAAATTGTTGTGGTAAGAGATGAGCAGGAAGTTGCGTAGTCTCTTCTTGGGTAGATATTTTTGTACGCACGGTAGCACATTCTTTGATACAAGATTTATAGAAGATTTTATTAGATATGGGCATTTATTGCTCGTCTTTCGCCCTCGTTCGTCTTACTTTCTCCTCGTTTATTTTGTACGTTATATGTTGCAAGAGCTCATCTGTAAAGTGAGATTTCCACGAAATTGATAATTTACATATCACATTAAAGATGTGGCTAAACTTCTTACCACTACTGTAAAACGACAAAAATATGTTATGACGCTAGTTACCGGGAAATACTCTCTTATATGCGACAAGATAGCATTCAATGCCTGTGCCATGCAGGACTTTCTTGAACATTCAATGACCTTCCTTCTGCAATTTCTCGGAAACGAACTAGCGAACAAGAACTAAAACATCTATAAGTAGAACTAATGATCACCCTTACCAGTGGCTCAAGATGACTAGCATTTGGAGCATGACGATGCGAGGGTTCAAACTCTCCAATACTACGGTACAGAGAAATGTAAGTTTCATTCAACGAGGCTTTGCTCATGTTCCAAAGGGAGATGTTTATAAGCTTGCTCATGTTCCAAAGGGAGAAGCTCATAAGCTTGCTCAGACCCCAAGCGCCAAGGAAATCTTTACAATAGGTTATTTTTTTAATCAGATCATGAATAAATATTTTTCTTTCTACCCGTTTCTTTCTTTCTTGTTCTTTTAATTAACGGTTTTTGGGTTTTGGGTGTATTCTCTTAGGAGAAGAGCCAAATATGGCTGATAAAACCACCGGTTTCTTCACGAGGAAATCAAAGCCTGCCTCTGGACGAATGATTCAAATGTTTTCTACTGTAAGTATTACATCCTACATAACAGCGAACAACTACTGGAGATTATTATATTGTAAAGCTTTGAACCTTTGACCTCCTGCCACTTGCAAGTTAGAAGTTTTAGTATTTTAGTTACGGATGTGGGCATAATTTTTTTAATTTGCTTGCCAGTTTTGTTTAAGTTAAAGTCTAAATCAGAACATACGGACTGTTTAAGCTCTTGCGACCAATTGTGCTTCTTCTCTATAGTGTGTTTTTGGGCTTAATCTGTGACTAAAAATTGTTCTGAAAAAAATAAAGAACAGTTCTTTGATATCAACATTTTCAAAATGATTTCGTTAATTCTTGGATTTTGGTTGTTGTTTGTGGGTTCAGGCTGTCACTGCGAGTGTGAAGGGTCCAGAAAAGCCACCGAAAGATCCAAGAACTCCTCCACAGCATGATAATAAACCGGGCAAGGGTCCAAAAAAATCAGCCAAGGATACAGTGTCTGATTCAAAGAATCTTCATGAAGACCCGAGAAGCGAAAAATAAGTAGAGGGCGTAGCATAGATTATAGAGTATGGTAGTAAAGTGTGTGTTTGTTCTGTTAAATTAGTGCTGAGATTTCCATAACTGTGTATGATCTTTTGGATCATACTCCATGAAAGTTGTGTTAGTTTGTTCCATTAAATTAGTTCTGAGATTTGTGACTTATAATTGTGTATGATCTTTCGGATCATATTCCATGAAAGTTGTGTTAGTTTGTTTCTTTCTATTAGTGCTGAGATTTCTGACATATAACTGTATATGATCCCATACATGATCCATCATGAAAATGCTCTCTTACAGCTCTGCTTAATGATCACAAGCTTGTCAAACTGTTTGAAGTCTTGGGATATTGTTCTACCAAAGTCAAGAAAGATCTGTCATGTTTGTTCGCATATGTAGTTATTTTATACGATATTGTCAAATATATAATTAGTCTACTTAACCTGATCAAACTTTCAGATCTACGTCCATATTAGTCTTTTAAGCTAATTCAACGATTTGTGATTATTGTACTTCACAACGTCATGACGAACATAGAATAATGATTTTTGTTTTTCGTCTCATTCACGTGAAGTAAAGAGAATGTCAGGCGCAGAGAGGTGCAATAATTACGTCCACAATGGATTAGAATATACAGTATATTATTTGCGATTTTAGTACCCACCTTTACACAGATTCTACCGTATTAAAATTTTAAGTGGTTATTATTAGTTTAATTTGAAACAAATATTTATATTTTCAAACGTTAATATATATTTTGTAATAAAATTTATTATTTTTAATTAATTATTAAAAATATAATTGATTACAGAGTTTGTTGTTTTTCTCACCACATTATTCAAGCCCAAACAATTACTGCTACGGGCTCTTTTCACATTATCATCTCTTAGATATCGTACATAGATGCAAGCATCCACGTGAAGTGGCAATGGCAAAATTTCCACGATTCTATTGAAAATATCAACACGTGCCGACATTACTCACTATTTACTGATAGTGGCCGACCATGATATCTAGGGGTGGAGATCAGAATCACATGTCAACAGTTTTTCTTCGAATCTCTCGTTATCTATAGGTACATTCAAAGTGAATAATAAACTAGGCCTCTGCCTCCCTTCCCTGTGTTCGACGAGTGGACTATGCCTTTCATGATGACGAATCTGCCTTTATATTTTTCTACCTACCAACTAGCATTTGGGCCAACTCATTAATATTATTGGATTATTGGATAGACACCACAAAACAACATCACGCAAATGTAAGGTACGACCAAATATCCTAAGTCTGATTATCTGATTCGCCCACTAAAACCGATTCCATAAACATTTTCATTTTTGCGGTTGTGTTTTTTTATATTGAAGACAAATAAGGAAAAAATACAATTAGAAAAGCAATCAATAGGTTGCTAAATAATAAATATAGTTATAGTATTTTTTTTTTGGTTGTTGGCTATGATGTAAACATTTACTTGAATTTTCAGATGCTATTTTTATCATGGGGTCACACTCTATGCAGTTTGGGGACCTTTTTTACTTGAGCTGTCTTTGAGGATCAACTTTTTCAAATGTTCCAAAGAATCCAATCAAGTACTTTTTTGTAACTAATGGCTAGTCACACAGTGGAACTTCTTAAAACACAATGCTAATTAGGTACTCCAAGATGACAATAACAAGAACTCATATTGTAGGGTTAATAGATTAGCTTTATTGATTGAATGGTCCCATACCCAATTTATAGTAAAAAAACATTGTTGGTATTGTTCTACTTGAGTTCACCAAGAACCCTTCTAGAACACCCATCCCTAGATCCTCAATCACTCTTCAAGGTGCGATCACACAATGACCTCACCCTTGTTGGGCATACCTCTTCATGTAGCTTATAGAACCTTATAACTCCCTGAGCACTTTGATGTTCGGTCTCCAAGTTGGCTTACCTTGTTTGGCCAATCAAGCTAAAAGTGACTTATCTAGTCACACAACCTAGGTCTCCTTGAGATGGTATTGCACCCAATGCAATAACACTCTTTGGTTGTTGAATGAAACTGCTCATTTTGAACCTCTTTGGATCACTCCAATATGCTTCTTTGCTTTGGGAGATTTGATCACGTTGAAAAACTAATTTGTCATTTAGTGGCTAGGGTACTCTTATTCCCCTATATAAGTTATTAGTCTGATTCCCAAAGCTAAAGGTTGATCACAAAGTTGGGCAAACTACCACAACTTCTAATATGACCAATAACTTGCACTCTAGCTTGGTTTAGCTAATAATCCAACTTTAGGCTTGTTAGGCATATGATCCAATGTTGGGCTTCAAGGAGTTTGCAACCTCTTAAAATCTGTATTGACCTTGTTTGGGTCCTCCCGAGTTTGACTTAGTGTGGGCTTCTTGAGCTCAACTTGGTGCAACCACTTTCACGCTCAACTTAGTGTGTTCACCTTTTGGGTCCGTCTTTGGTGCATCCTCTATTCAAGTTTAACTTAGTGTGTCCCCATTACAAGTCTAACTTGGTACACCCCCATTACAAGTTTGACTTGGTGTAGATTGTTCCTAAGTCTGACTTGGTGTAGACTCCACATTGAGCTAGTCTTTGGAGCTTACCAACCACTTGGATCAGGACTTTGTTCCTATTTAGTTACCCTTGAAGAGTAACTCGACATCCATGTCGTTCAATGTGTAACTTGGCTCTTGCTGCACTTTGGGTCTTAAGTGCAACTTACCAACTTGACCCAAAGATGGGGTAAGGAGTAGCTTGTTGGTACTCGAGCGCAGGTGGTGTGCTTTGCGTTCTTGGGATAGCATTTCAATCCCCTTACATTCTCCCCCAGTTAAAAATAGGTGATGTCCCAAACGTTAGCACCATGCCACTTCGACGCATGTGTCCAAAGTGTGCCCAACTCCTTTGGGGCTTATCCAATGGATGTACAGTCCCTTTAAGAACTCCAACACCTTATCTTTAAACTTCCACTGGCTTTTTGCTTTCTCCCAGGAGCCTTCCCCCTAGCTTGGCTCCACTAGTGAACCAAAAATTCTCTCCACCTGTAGCACAAAAAATTCGCTCCTTAACAAGTACCTCTTCCACTTGTAGATATGGCTTGTCCAATACATTTGTTGACCGTCTAGTTGGAATATTTCTATTAGGTTCCACTGAATCTTCATGAAGTGGATGAAGTCAACTCACATGGAACACATTGTGCACCCTCATGTGAGCTGGTAGTTTTAACCTATAGGCCACTTTACCAACTTTGTTAATAACTTCATAAGGTTTATCGAACCTTCTTGTGAGTGCATGGCTCAAACCTCCCATAGGCTTGAATTGGTCCAAGTCCAACTTCAAAAGCACCTAGTCACCTACCATTAAGTCAACGACTCTCCTGCTCGAGTTCGGATACCTTTTCACTCTCTCTACAACCCTAACCAAGTGATGGCAAGCTAGATCTACTCTATCCTACCAATCTTTGAGATGGTCCACTACACTTGGGCACTCACTTAGTTACCCACTAAGAACTATATGAGGATTCAATGACTATTGCCCAATCGCCAAGTGAAATGAGTACTGACTCGATCCTATTTTTTTGTAAGTTATAACTAAACTAAGCAAAGCCCAATAGCTTAGGCCAATTGGATCCAAATGAAGTGCATCAAGTAGTTGTCCAACACTGCATTGATCCACTCAGTCTAATTGTCGGTCTTTAGGTGATGGTTGGTTGACATGAGTAACTTTATCCCCATTAGTTTTCAAACAACTTGGCCCAAAAATTGCTAGTGAATCTTAGAGTCTTTGTCATTGATTATGCTCAAAGGCACACCCTAGTACATCACCACATTAATATAGAAGTAGTTGGCAACATCCCATACTTTGACACAAAGATCCCAAACTTTGAGAACGTATCAAGATTACTACCATTATACTTGTGTACTCGACCACATTAGGAAACCCTGTAATGAAGTCCATACTTACACTTGCCTAAGGCTTGATTGGAATGGGAAGGGGCTCAAGCAAGTCTTCCAGAGATTATGTAACCACTTTGTCTTGTTAGAAGATGAGGCAAATTCGAACATACTCATCTATGTCCTTCCTCATTCTAGGCCAGTAGAAGCCCCTTTCTAAGAGTGCAGGGGTCCTCTTATGTCTTGGATGATGATCCCATAGGTTATCTTGACATTCATGCACGAGGTCTCTCCACAAGCTCTTCCACTTGGGGACGTAGACTCAATCCTTGGTGAACACCATGAGTCCATCCTTGACACTGAATTTCTGAGTCCACACCTCTTTGCTTTGTTTGCATAGTTTGACATCTTGAGGATCATTCTCCAATCCCTGCTTGATAGACTCTAGTACCTGTATTGAAAGAGAAACTTGGCCCTCCCTTGGAGTCGCCCCTTCTTGCACATCCTCAATTGCCATTAATTGTGACTTCTTGCTAAGAGCATTAGCTACAACATTCTTTTTACCTAGGTTATAGATGATATTATAGTTGAACTCTACTAGGAACTCCTGCCACCTAGCTTGCTTTGGGGTTAACTTGGCCCGAGTCTTGAAATAGGTTGAAGAGATATTATCGGTCTTGAGGTTACAGTGTGAACACCCAATAGATAGTGCCTCCAAGTTCAAATACGATGGATGATCCCTATCATCTCTTTCTTACATACTAGATAGTTCTCCTCTTTGTCTTTTAGTTTCCTTGACTTGTAGGCCACAAGTTGCCCATCTTGCTTAAGCACTCCCCCTACTGCAAAGTCCAAACCATCACTTTGGACTTCAAATTTTCAGCTAAAGTTTGGCAGTGCAAGCACTAGCTCAGTAGTGAGTTTCTCATTGAGAGCCTTAAATGCAGCCTTGCACTTGTTATACTAGTTCCATTTTTGGTCATTCCTTTGCAGGTTTGTCACTATAAAGACATAATTTACACACAAAATATCACTTGTTTAATGACCTCACAACTAACCTCATAAATTGTCTCGTTGTATGCTAAATATACTAAAATCAATGAATACTATCATCATTGACGTAACCATTACACATTAAAATTTAATTACTAATTATATCTTTGTGAACCAAATACTACTTATAAAATTTTAAATATATATACTTATCAAACTATTTAGTAATATCTTTAAATTGTGTTACAAATTACTATGCCGACCCCACCATACATATTAATTAGATTTGCACCAAGCTCCAACACAGGCAAACAATATTTACACCATCTAACGAATAGATTTTTAATATTAGACCTCACCATACACACCAATCAAACTTGAACCTAGCTGATAAAATGTACATCCCTTGAAAGATTTATTGATACCAACTTTTATTTTCCATTCTCTTAAAAGTGAAAAAATATGTTTCCACGCTTGTAATACATGGAATTAATGAGGGGAAAGGGCCCAATGCTTGAGCATGTTCCAATAGTTGTGAGAGCATTTGTTTATAAAATGCCCAATATTTTTAACAATATTGGACCAATAGGCATGACTTCAAAGTTTTTTTTTTTTCTGAAGAAATGTATTTTATGGCAAACCCCCACACACCCCCCCAATGAGTCGAGGAATGAGTGCAGAGTAAACTGTCGACACCACTTCGAGTGCCTAACCCAATGGGGACATCAAATGGGGCCCAACACGACAAAGGTGACTAGCAATGTTATTAGATTTCCACAATCCATAAGAATATCAGAAGCTATTTCTGGATTAGATTGTGTAAGCTTTTTTGGATCGACGTTTCGGATCACACTCCGTGATCCATCATTAGGATAGAGAGCTCAAAGGTGACTAGCCTAAGGGAATGGACCTCGAGACCTCCCAAATGAAGCATACAACTAATAACCACTTGAGCTAGCCCACCAGGGTAAATTGTGACTTTAAAGTTGTTAGTGTTGATGATGACTACCCATAATTAAACGAAATGTATTCCTTAGATCTAAAAAAACAACCAATCACGTGATGCCACATCAGTGCCCAATTAAACATGATGTAAATGCACAAGTATTTGTCTCATTTTGTTTTTGGGCCTTTTTGGACATTTTGACAATATACATGCTAATGTGGTATCATATTTGATGATGTGGCCCTAAAGCCAATTAGAAGTGATTTGAAATTTCCACATAAGATTTTGATAAGCACCAAATTAAGATGCTCAACTACTAAATCTCATGCTTCTAATACCGAATGGTCAGATAGCAAATGATGTTCAAAAATTCAGCAACAAAAACATTATAAGGAATTAGGAGCATGAAAACATAGAGTGTTCACCGCCACCATCCAATTGCACAGATATTTTGTTGAAAGCGGCTTTGCTCAGAGTTAAGACACCAAGGATAAACTTTCGAAAAGATTAATATTTGTTCAATGAAATCAGCAATAAATATTTTCGTTCGAATAAGAGCTCTCATTGTCAAACCTCCACAAGGTACTTTCAAGTCCCAATACAAACCCCACCTGCTCGCTCTTATTTTCTTTTTCTCTTACCTATTGCCCGCTTGCCATCTAATAGCATAAAGCCATAAGAAAGCCTGCTTACATATTCGAAATTAATAATCAGTCCCCTCATAACTGACCTAGCGTACTTCAAAACCAGAGACCCTGTTCACCAAGATTAGGCAATTTTCGCGGCAGGAGATGAGCAGGGAGTTGCGTGCACGCAAACTATTTCAGACTGGAAGTTTGCAGCGGCGTATTCATTGTTTGGATATCAAATCTCTTCTTGGGCAGAGATTTTTGTACTCAGTAAAAGACAGTTTCAGGCATTTAGTTTTGCAGGCACGGCAGTGAATTCTTTGTAAGAATATTGGGCAACCATTGATACAAGATTTACTAAAATACATAAAGTGTACTATTCATGTAATGACTATAATTTTGTAGGCCCAAAAAAAAATAAAAAAAAAATTACTTATTAATTATACTATATTAATTAAAAAATTATATAATCATTTAAGAAACAATAATGTTTTTGATAAAGGCGTGTTCCGTGGTCAAGTTGGTTGGATGTAGTGACAGCCACAAGTTTCAAACCTTGCAGGGCCGAAGTGCTCATAGACCTTGTACTTTTGCTGGTCCAATGTGCTTTTAAAAAGAAGAAAGAAACATTAATGTTAATTATTGTTAAAATTATATAAATTATATAACTACATGCTCATCTTTTTATAATTATAATTATTTAATGTATGATAAGAAGTTAAAACATAAAAATACAAGTATAATTATTTTTAATAATTTAACTTATATAATTTTAAAAATATATCAATAAATGTCAATTTTATTATACTTTTATTTAGTGAAATACATAATTTATTATTTTATTTATCAAATAGTATAATAATTCAGTATTTTATTTAATGCATAATAAAATGAATCTTTCAATAGAAGAAAAAAGAAGAAAGAAACATTAATGTTAATTATTGTTTAAATCATATAAATTATATAACTACATGCTCATATTTTTATAATTATTTAATGTATTATAAGAAGTTAAAACATAAAAATACAAGTATAATTATTTTTAATAATTTAACTTATAGAATTTTAAAAATATATCAATAAATGTCAATTTTATTACTTTTATTTAGTGAAATACATCATTTATTATTTTATTTATCAAATAGTATAATAGTTCATTATTTTATTTAATGCATAATAAAATAAATATTTCAATAAAATAAAATAGAGAAAGAAATAACAATGTAAAATGGAGCAGACACAAAAGATTATGTTATTATGTTTTTCACACAAGATTATGTTATTATGTTTTTCACACTTTCTACTCTACATATATTGCACCACTTGCAAACTTTCAACGAACAACATATCAAGTAATTTCTTATTTTACTTCTACAAACATTTCTCCCTTTACTATTGATATAGTAAAATTTAAATCTACTTTAATAAAATAATTTTATTCTTATCAACTTGCAATTAAGTAATAGAATCCCTTCTTTGAAATTATATTTGACTACTTTAAATAAAATTAACAGGTTTATGGAGTACTGAAGGTTGATAATGAGCTTCTAGAACCCAAGATGTTAGATGTGATCTTGGGGTGAACTTGTCCAAAAGGGTTGCTAACTTAACTAAATGTGACAGAAATGATTCATTCCCCCACACTTAGCCAAGCAAGATGATTTTGATTTTGATCTAAGGATTTACCAAAAGTCTAGCATAGATGATTTTTTCCAAAGTTCCAAGAGTTGTTTGTGAGATGGGTTTTGATAAATGTTGTGATAAATAGAAGTGTTGGTTTTGATCCTAGATGAACCTAGAAAGACTTTGTTTACAAGACCAAGGTGTTGAAGAACATGTTATTCCCTATAAAGTGTTCAAATCCAAGAGATCAATGTTTGAATTAAAAATGAGGGGTTCATACTGAGCATACATGTCCAAATTATTTAGCGGAATAAGTCTATAAAACCTTGTTACCTTCTTGCTTATTTTGCGGTACTATCTTAGGTTACACTTTCTAATGTATCTTCTTATAGCTTTTTGAGTATGACACCTAAGTTTGAAGTGATGGCATGTAGACCTTTGTGTTGGAATTTTGACTTTGTAGGAAATCATGAAGACAAACACATGTGTGGGGTTCAATTATCTTTTATCTTGATTAAATGGATTCTTTTTACCACATCAACTCATCTTGTTTAAATTCCAAATTAAATATCTATGTCTTAGCTCCTTTTCATTCCACAAGGTCCATTATGTGAAAATCAAAGAGTCAAGACCATAGTTTTCCTAGGTTGACTTTGAAAAGAGTAAATTGTGATATAAGCCCAAATATTTAGAAGCCTCTAAGAATAAAATCGATAGGGACAAGTAGTAATAATTGGACCCTTCATAGTTATTCACTCTTTCCAAAGGGTTTGAAATTTTGATGATTTGTTGAATGTTTGTTTCAATGTTTGAGATCTAAGCAATGCGTTTCATCTGAAAAATGCACAATCTGAGGCTTCAAAGATACTACTTGCTGAGTCCCCACTCAGATTTCTCCAAACACTAAGACAAAGCAAACAACTAGAGATTTGGCAGCACTAGCTCCCCTCCACGACACACACTTCTTGGGACAAAAAATTCTCAAAATCTTGAAGATTCAGAGATCCTAAGGATTTTCCTATTTCAACTTTGAATAGTATAAATGTGGGGCGGCTTCAGAACAACCGTTCTTGTACCAATAAGCATAAAGGTTTTTGGCAACTAAAACAAGTTGATTCTTACTTCAGATATTTGAGATAAAAATATTGATGCCATACATGCGACAAGATTAGCTCAATTAAGAGGCCTCCTAATCTCATCCTAAGAAGATATTTTAATGTATCACACAAATACAAAGGGTGACACTTGTCGGTATGGGACAACCACATCAATTGGTTGATGAATTTCATCACCACCATTTCATTTATATAGCAGACCGAATACGAAAGCACTGCTTTGGGTTGTTCCCTCTCTCAAGTTGGAAGGCATGCCCTTCTAAAGGTGACACTTTGAATTGAAAACAAATGTGCAAAAAGAATCAAGATGTTTTTTGTCACCCAAGATCACCAAAAGGTGCAAGGGGAGAGGATGCACACCTCAAATGCACAAAAGCAAGAAAATAACACTTTGAGTGTTTCTCTTCACCCAAGATCACACAAAGTGCAAGGAGAGAGGATACGTACTTAAAGTATGTCAAAGACAAGATAACACAATTCAAATACTTGTTCATTTTAACCCTCAAAGCAATGGTAAATTCATTTTAAGCTCCAAACTAAGTGTGAGTTTTTCTTGTTCAATTTCATTCCACAAAGCAATGTCTGGTAAATTTCTAAGTTAAATTTTAACCAATTTGAAAAAGATCAAATCAATGATGAATGTTAAACCCAAATTGATCTAGTTGGCCTAAAATAGAAAATAAAAGTAGCAAATGGATGCTCTAGACTATTACAATGAGCATTAAAAAAATGATTTTTTCAATTCCAATGCCCACTTTTCGAACTCAAATCTACTTTGGATTTATCTGCCTTGATGCAAAGTAGCAAGCCACAACAAATTTGAATTTTGTATAGTGGTCGTATATAAAAAAATGATAGTTCAAAATATCAGCACAAAATCTAATGTAATCATACATATGCTGGCTAATAATATTATTTTAGCACAAAAATCTTTCTGAATTAATTGATAATAAATGATAGACATTTCCAAGCAATTTTCCAAATGACAATTAATCTCCAATGTAAGCAATTAATTAACAATGACTTGCAACCATGACAGTGAAGGAAAATCTAACATGATAAAATTGTATAGATACGACACACTAATGGCATGATAGTAAGCAACCTAGTCAATTTTTTTGATAGATTATTTTTAAAGCCTTCCACAAATTGCACAATGAATACACAATGTCAAAAAATGATAATGAGGTTAGTGGATGAGTAGTTTCAATGGATGAGAATAAGTAAATCTGCAATGGTCAACAAAAATATAATTCCTCACCAAGTGAATCGATTCTTTAGAAGTGTGTGGTTTGAAAGACTATTGATTCAATATAATGCTACTATTCAAAATTTAATTCAAATGTAGAAAATGTGCTAAATGAATAAATTGATCCACATCCTCACCTACGTCTTTAGTTTCTTCTTCTGCTTTTTTTTTCTTTGTTTGAAGAGAATGGACTCCCAAAGTGGTTCTTGCCAAAATTGGAATGAATGGTGATCTTGTCCCTTAATTGCACAAGTTCACACTTCCACACAAAAATAAACAGGTGAATTCAATCATTAATTTAAATGCAACAAATTAGGTAGGCAACAACATTCTCATAAGATAAATTGAGAGCAATTCAAAAGGCTACCCCAAGGAGTGCACTCATAATGTAGGCTTAGACATGGAGCTTAAACTATTTGATATGATTCCTCAAGCCATATGCATGGTAGAGAATTAAATATGGAGGTTGGAGTCACTATGGTAACTTAGGTTTGGCTAATAGAAATAATCAATTCATTCCAGAAGAGGTGGCTGCAATAAATGAAGAAAAATTCAACATGGTTTCTTGTGGATGGCATCCTAGATTGTAGTTTCAGATTCGGGTAACATTTACAGGAATTACTTAAATTCAAATTAGTTGCCAACAACAATTAGAAAGAAAAAATTCAAACTAAATGATTTAATTTTAGAAAGAACAAATTCAAACTACCATAAACTAGATCTAAGACACCATGAAATCATAGCTGTTTGAAAAAGCTTGTAGGCACATTATCTATTGCAAACATGTGCATGAAAAGTGAAAAAATGGATCTGTGATATGATAAGGAAACATTTTTTCAATCCAATTTTGTATTAAAAGTTGCAGAAATAAACAATATTAAATAAACAATCCCACCTCAAGTATGACATGTCATACCTGCAAAGATTCTAAGTCGCCATCAAAAGCCAAATATGATCGCATCGTAGAACTGTATATAATATATGAACAACGACTAATTGTAGGTAGTGAACATTCACCATAAACTCTAAACATGAAGACAACACAATTTAAGGCCCATCTTTTCTTCAATCAAATCAAGAAATTGATTAAATACACTAAATGACAGAGTTGTACACGTAAATAGTCCTCCATGATCAACAAGTGGGTTTGAGAGGTGAGTATTAAAGAAAGTGAAGAGCATAAATCTATTATTGTGCATATTTGTGCCCTCCTAAATAGCTAACCACACATAGACAATGTGTGAGCATTCCTCAAAGTATAGACAAACTCATTTTTATCACATGCAGACTTAGATACTAAACATGAAAGCAAATACAATGCACACCTTTGTTTAAATATGACTTAGATGAATACAAAGTAATACTACCTTGAGAATTGCAAGATAAAAGACAAGCATGCAAATGACACAAATATCAATAACTGGTTAGCAATCGAGCCTAGTTCATGATGGCTTTATTTTAGGGGTTCAAGTGAACCCCCCTTCAGTTGAAGGGGTCAAGGGGCATTTTCTCAAAGGGGGGTTGCTCGAACCTCTCATTTTTGCCCTACTCCCTCTCCTCTAGCAATTTTTTTCCAAATTTTTCCTTTCTGAGCTAAGGTTGAGGATGAAAATGGAGGAAACTTCACAAACCCAAATGGATGATGGTATTCCTCAGAATGAGGTATCCATCAAATATAATTTTAATATATTTTGATTTTATTATGTATTTTTTTTAGTTTAATTAGACAAGTTTTTCATCGAAAATCAGGCTCTTTGTTTCACACATGTGGAAAAATAGTAGATTATCAAAAAAAATTGAAAAATATGTTTGTGCTAGGTATTGATGTCCTTGATCCAACAAAAAAAATTGAATTTTGATACATACAAAAAAAATTATGTTGTATATTGTCTGCCTATGCCTAAATTGTAATTGGTTTGACTTCAAAACTTAATTACAAAAACAAATCAATAAAGCACTATGAAACCAAATGGGTGCTAGATATACAAGTTACAAAGCTAAATTTGAAAAAATTAGAATTTTATCCATCATAGAAAAAAAGTTATGTTGTTTATGGTGAAAATCACTCTTTTAAAATGGTGTTTACTGTTAAAACTAGTTTTTGAAGGAGATGGAAAAAGAAATGAAATTTAATTCCAAATTTATTAAAATATATATATATAGAATCTATAGACAAAATTTAAAAAGTCACTAGTTTGCATCATCTTCAAATTCCTCATGGTTTAGTAGCTATAGGTGCCCCAAAGTGAAGATTTAGTTAAAAAAAATAGTTTAATGTCTAGTTTGGCCAAAAATTGTAAACCAATATTGTGGGATCACCCAATTCTATATTTATTGTCACATTGTTGTTGCATTCTGAATCTAAAGACCATACATCTCTTTTATTTTCTTGTGCAACATTGTATGCTAAACACATTATGCTCTAATTTTGGTTTTCTATAGAAAATTTTACATTATGTTTTCTCAAATAAAATTGCTTTCTACTACATTCATTTAAATAATGGTCATACATTTTATAATAATGACATTGAATCTAAAAATTTTCATATCTTTGACAATGTGATTAAATTTGACTTGGGTTTTGGGTACTTCCTCTGTGACGGGTATGTGCAGGATCATCATGGAAAAAAAGGCCCTTAAGTGGCAAATAATTTAGAAAAATCAAAGTTAGGCAACTTGACATAAAAATTTGAATAAGATATCTATATTATTTCAAAAATATGTAAGAATAGAATCTATAGAAAATTGAATGTAGTTTCTAAACTATTAGGTTTATTTAAAAAATAAAAAATCTATTTGGTGAAAATTTGAAATTTCAATGTTGTAGTACTTAAATTTCAGGGAAAATATAAGAAGTAGGTGTTTGTTTAACCACCCTAACCACAATAAAATGATAATATTTTCTTATAATATTTTAGATATAAGTAGAGGACTCATGTCCTAATGTGATACATATTTTTTTGTAGTTTTTTTCCAAGTAAATAATTAATTATGATTTTTTTAAAAATAAATTTTTTTTAAAAAAATAAAAACTTGTATGTCTAACCACTTTAGAACTTGGTCAAAACTTCATGAAATTCAATTTTCTTTTTTTAATCCTATAGTATACAAAGCATAGAGTCTGACATATGTTTCAGATTCAAAAAATGTGATACTATTTGAAAGATATAGATGTTTTTCAATCAGCTTATCAATCAAGACTTTAGTCGTAATTCAAATAGAAAATAAATAATAATAATTTATTAAATTCAAAGTAAAGCATAATTTATATTGGTGGAAAGCTTAGAATCTCCTTTAAAAACCCTTTTTATTTCATCAATTTTGGCTAAAAAAAATGTTGTCAGCCACATTCCCTACACATACCCATCATATCACCACTTTTTGGCCCATCATGATCCTGACATACCCTAACTTGAATTTGTTGGATTGGTTCTTCCACAGGTCTATACAATTTTTTCATCTACCTCTAAAGTTGGATTTTTCTCTACCTCTACTATGATTGATTGAAACTTACAAATTGAAGGCATGTTCCAAGGATTAGTTTGATTACCTTCTTAGCCTATATCCATGAGAAATAAGAGATGCATTAAGGCCATTTCTAGATAATTGTAAGAGATTTTTTGTCTCTTCTATGGGCACATTAATGAATTCAAACCTTATGGGTAAACTCCTTAGAATTTTGTAACTATAGTTTTATTTTTAATGGTCCTACCATAAGATCTAATTTGATTAATTATTCCAATAACTTGAGTGAAAAATAAATATACAAATTTAGAGTCCTTCATAGATATGGTTTCAAAGGAGATGGAAAAAGAAGTGCAATCTAATTCCAAAAAAGTTGAAAAAAGAAATATTTAGAATCTACAGACAAAATGTCACAAATCACTAATTTTCATCACGTTCAAATTCCTCATAGTTTAGCTGCTATAGGTGCCTAAAAGTGAAGATTTCGTTAGAAAATAATTATTCTAGTGTCCAGTTTGGCCAAAAATTGTAAACTAGTATTGTGCGATCACCCCACAGTGTGTTTTCCAACACTTTGCATTTCTTAGGTTTAGCATCACTAAATAATTTTCTTTTCAGATTAGTACATTAGTACATCATAATTAGTCATATTATATCTCATTTACATTAATCTTGAGTGTAAACACCTTTGATTTTGGCCCTATTCCTTCCCTTTTAGGTGAAAAACCCTAGAAGGGCAAGTGTCCAATACGTTTTTTCCAAAATATTTGTTTACATTTTGGTGAACCTGCCTTTAGAACATTTTTTTTCTTTTTGATTTCAAGTGCATCCTAGGGTTAGCTTGGATCAACATTACATTAGATTTCAAATGCATTGTTTAATTTGCATCCTAGGGTTTTTAAAATTGCATTAGTGAAAGGCTCATATAGCTTGCATTATCGCACTTCATTTCATTGAAAAATTATCAAATTCTACATTTTCACTTTACGTTTGCATCATACAACACATAACACATCAAAATCAATCCAAATAACAGATTTCTTTTTGAAAAAATCCCCACTAGGATTAATCTGCCACCTTGGAAGACTTAGTCCCTTTTCAGCCCTAAAACTACATTTTATAGAGTTGAAAACCCTATTTTTAAGCTTCTGTTTGATGCCAGTACCTATCTATATCAATTAGTTGAGTTTCTGTAACATGCATTTCATCAAATCTAGCTTAAATTAGTTCATTTCATGCATTGCTTAATTTCAAATTTGTATTCTCACATTGTTGCATAGCATAATCAATCAACTATCATTTGAAAATTGCATTTCATTTGAGCCTTTTTCATTGCATTTTGATTTTGCATAGATTGTTATTTCAAAATGTTAGTGTCTATTCTTTCCAAGTTTGCAAAGAAAAAGCTAGTTAATAAGCATGTTAGTCATTAATTCAATGCATGTCCTAGCTATGAGAGTCTCTTAATGCAAGAGAGTGAAAATGATAATAGTTGCCTTAAACTTACACCCCCTCCTATCTCTCCTATTTGTACGGATGATGTGAAAGAAGAGAATACAAACATAGCTAATCATGATGATTATATTTGTTCTTCTCCCAATACCTCTCCTTTTAGTGACGAAGGTATCTTTGTGAAAGAAGATACAATCGTTGAGAATCATAAAGATCTTGTTTGTCCTTCTCCTCATTCCCTTTAGGAAGATATTAGACAATTCAAGAAGAAGAGATCATAAAAACATTTCTTAATATTACCTTACTCCTAGTCTCCATAACGATGACCATCAACATTGACCTTCTCCTAATACCCCTCTTCGATGCCACGAGGATAGATTGGTGTTAGAAGACTTTCATGTTAGGAATCATGAAAATCTTGATACCCCCTTCCCTAATGCTCCTACCATTTGTGATAATATATTGGAAAACCATAATGGTCCTTCTCTTGATGCCTCCCCCACTTGTGATGAAGCTACTTTACAAATTTCAACCTTGGATGAACATATTACAAACTCTCCTAGTAGGGTAGATAATATGGAACAAGGAAATGAGACCATAGAGAAATATGGCAATCAGATAGACTCCTCCTTGACTCTCCCCATTATTGATAAACACAAAAATTCAACCATTGATCATTCTCCTATGTGTGCTGAAGTTATTTTGGAAACACCTAAGAATCATTTCATTCTTTACCCATCATCGCATAAGAAACAATCTCACAGTACACCCAAACTCATTCTTTACCCACCTCAACACAATTTTGTATACCAACCAAGCTACAATGACATTGCTCACCTATATGACAAAGTGTATACAATCGCGACCAACCCTCCACCTACAAGACTTATGAAGCAACTTGAACAAGGATGTAATGCTAGATAGAAAAAGGTCTCCCTACCCCCATAGAGCCTAAAACACAAGAATCACATCATGGTCTTCGTGATTGTCCTTTCATAGAAATCATACCACCACACAAACCTTCCTTCAATATCAATACTATCACACAAGACTCTTCCAAGACAACTATAACCTTGGTACATCCTAAACTCATAGACACCTCATTAAACATGTATCAAACAATTTTTTTTTTACTTATCAACATAAATAACATTAATTGTTGCTCCTTACCATGCAATAGTTGTAGTATTATAACATACTCACTACTGCATGTTTTCCATTCATCGCAAGGGGCAACATATCATCATCCATTTGAAGCTCACCCTCGTCTTGCTCTAAGTGGGGGAAAAGGGTTAGAAAGCTTTATCCCTATATGTCACATGTTGTCTCTTTTGACTAGTTGTTAGCCTTTCATGAACATATAAGAACAAGCTTGGGATGTGGATGACATGTCTTAAGATTGACTTGCATGTGACATACTACCTTCCTTCATGACACAACCTATTTAGAAACATATGACTTGGCATAGAGCTTTTTGAATAAGCTCTCATACCTTCTACTTTAAAGTAGTTTCCCATAGAACAATGTGTAGCAATTCATTTAAAGTGGGGGCATATATAGACATCTTTTTACAAATTTCATGATGTGATTTACTTTTTCTTATGACGTGTCCTCTCCTTGGTGGTGTAATTGGGTTTGATTCCTTCCAAGAGCGCACGATCAACTAAAGTGGCTTGATGCAAATGAAGCATCCAATGGATAATGATCTAACAAGGGAATAACGATCAATTGAAGGGTATGTGCAAGATCATGATGGGCCAAAAAGTGGTGATATGATGGGTATTTGTAGGGTATGTGGCTGACAACTTTTTTTTTACCCAAAATTAATGAAACAAAAAAGGTATTTAAAGGATATTCTCAACTTTCCACCAATATAAATTATGCTTTACTTTGAATTTAATAAATAATAATTATTCATTTTCTATTTGAATTATAACTAAAGTCCTGATTGATAGGCTGATTGAAAAAAATCTATAGCTTTCAAACGGTATCACATTTTTTGAATCTAAAACATGCGTCACATTCTATGCTTTGTATACTAGAGGATTGAAAAAATAATAATTGAATTTCATGAAGTTTTACCAAGTTAAGGTGATGATTTTTATATTTTTTAAAATTTGTAATAAAAAAATCATAATTAATTATTTACTTGGAAAAAAATTACAAAAAATATGCATCACATCAGGACATGAGTCTTCTACTTACATCTAAAATTTTATAAAAAAATATTATCATTTTATTGTGGCTAGGGTGGTCAGAAAGACACCTACTTCTTATTTTTTCCCTGAAATTTAAGTACTACTGCCTATATTTTTGAAATAATATAGATAAATTATTCAAATTTTTACATCAAGTTGCCTAACTTTGATTTTTCTAAGTTTTTTGCCACGTAAGGGCCTATTTTTTCCATGATGATCTTGCACATACCCTGAAGTGGCCTAATGGAAATGAAGCATCCCATGGATAACAATCTGACACTCTGACTTGTCCTCTCTTAGAGACATTAGGCACAATGCTTCCTAAGAAGAGAACCTAACATGAACAAATCAAAATCCCTTTTAACAAAATTTTTGCATATCATTAAAAAACATTTTAAAAAAGCATTTTCATTGTGGTGCCTTATCAAAGTTATCATGAGCATAACTTTGGTATGGTTAGTATAATGGGAAGTTGACACACTAGCATGAATTTCTCATTATATGGTGGGAAGCCAACATACTGGCATGAATTTCACTCTAAAACCACTTCTTGATGATTACTCACCCCATAGACAACCTTATGTTCCATGGCCCTAGAGTAAGCGCATCTTTCCCACTTTTTTTTTTCCTTCTTACCATTGTGTGATTTGATCCTAGGGGCTTGACTGCCTTCTTGATCTCTACATTTCTACACTTGGATCTCTCTTAAATGGTTACTTAAGAATGAGTTTGAAGCAGGTTCATCCTCTCACTAAACTAGAGGCTAACTATGGACATAGAAAAAGTATCCCTTTTTGCTTGTTTTATTTGCGAATATTTGATGACAAATTGGACTTGATGAGGCCTTGATTTGGTGTTGTGAGGTGTTGTACACATCCACATTAGGTCTTGGGCCCTTGCAAATTGAATAAAATACATTTATTGATGTCTTGTAAAGGTATTGTAACACATCTTCACACTTTTCTAGGACCATAATATCATAATTCACCTAATTAACCTTACCAAGACCTATTTCAAAGTGTTGTAAAGTCTTGTAATAAAATTTCACACCTTTCTAGGCTTGTCATCAATATTTACACCGTTTTGATGCTTTAAATGGCCTCTTTATACACTTATAGGCCTTAATTAAGTGTCTTGTTGAAGAAGAACCCGATAAACATTATTTAAATTATCACAATTCTCGACATCCACTTAAAAATTCCCAAGTGGACTAAGTTGCCATTGGTGGTGACTTAGTCCCATTTGGCTCAAAATTCAAAATAAATTTAAATTTCTTTCAAGTTTTTATTCCTTAAGACCTAAGGTCAACCTGTGATGAGGTATTTTTGGGAATTAGGGAATAATTGTGTATAAATAAAGGGTTTTCCCTCTCATTTCACTAATAATTCATTCATTCCATCAATAAATCTTCTCAATCAATCATCATTCTTCTTAAGCAAGCTAGGGTTTTGTCATTGCAAGTCATCAAGATAGCTTCCTAAGACATTTAAGGGAAGATGCTTCAACTTTTGTTGCATAAATTCAAGATCAAACATCATGGAAAGGTATTAGCTCCATTTTTGCATGCTTCATTACATTATTTTTTCATTTAATTTAATTACCTAAAAAGGGGTTTGACCAAGGCAAACCCCCATGCCCTAACATCCATGTTCATTTCTTTCCCTTTCATTGTGTGTTTGTAAATTTAGACACTTTGAGGGTTTGAAGATCATTGAATACTTTTTGAAGACCTCTCCTTGTTGACCAAGCCAAAATATCAACAAAAAATCACTTTCAGGAGTTTCAAGAGCGGACACCTGTCAGAAAAGCAAGTGTAGACCCGAAGCTACAAAATCTTGTCCTAAGATTCCCAGAGATTCCCACAACCTACAAGTGGACTAAGTTGCCACTCTTGGAACATTATTCATACTACTTGGCCTGAAAAGTGGTTTCTGTATTTTTGGATATGCATTTGGCAGCTTCATGTTCTCGACAATTTTCCCTTAAACTAGGACTAAGTCGCCCAGCTTGGCATAAGTGTCCCAATCAACAATTTCTGTCAATTTCTCAGGATTCTAGAATCTCTCCACACTTTATTTCAGATTCCAAGTGCACCTCTCCAATTTTTCTCAATTATTTCATCATTTACTTGCATTTTTAGGTGTTTTTGCATATCACAGTGTGTTTTTCAACACTTTGCATTTCTTAGGTTTAGCATCATTAAATCATTTTATTTTCAAATTAGTGCATTATTACATCATAATTAGTCATACTATATCTCATTTACATTAATATTGAGTGTAAACACCCTTGATTTTGGCCCTATTCTTTCCCTTTTAGGTGAAAAACCCTAGAAGGGCAAGTGTCCAATAAGGGTAGCCAAAATCTTACTTTATAGGAGTGAACCCTTGAATCATTCCCCATGAGGTGTTAGGGTTGTTGAAGGTGTATTGAGAGGTTTCCAATCCCTCTTGACACCTCTCCCTTGCATAGAGGAGATCAACTCGTCACCACTGCAGGATGAGGAGTCCTCTCCTCATTGCATGGCACATGTGCCTATTCTTGTGCTATGTAGTTGCTCATCATCATAATATATATTGATGGTTTGAGATCTCTATTCAATGGGTCAACTAATACAATTCTTTTCTTTGTTCACTTGTGATTGCATTTCTATCTCCTTGATCCTCCTTGTTTCTAATATGGTATCAGAGTTGGAAGGAGATAGCTGCAGGCCTTTAGGTGAACCATTTTGCTGTATTTTTTGAAATTAATTTAGTTGAATTAACCCCACACTTGGTGATTTGCATTTATATCATCACATGACTAATGGTCAATTTCATTAGGCCTCTAGGTAGTGAGATTCAATGCCGAACAAGGAAAATATTGAACATGATCTACATTAATTCTGAGCAAATTGGAGGCTACAATTTTGATAGGCTCGTGTTGGGAATTTTTTGCTAATTTGTTGAATCAGAATCATTGGTGGGTATATCAGTCAACTCATGTCTAAAATCAAAGATACCAGTGGCCTATTCAAAGCACCGAGTCCTTGATTCATACCCCTCATAACATGCAAAGCATGACTAACATCAATATGAAGTCTTAGTGCTAATGGAGGTGTGATATTCAATGCACATGGAGAGCATATATTTTGATTAACCAAAGGGAAATGGATTGGTGTATATTCTTAAACCTATGCCCTTTTTTTTGAGGTTGCACCACATATATTTGTGGCAAGCCCTTTAATTTGGTGGTGGCCGAAGTTGCAGGGTGTAGGATAAATTGCAGGCTGTGGCATGCAATAATTTACAAGGTAATTTGTTGATCATGGTAACTGCTATTTAGACCTACAACAACCCATTCATGCTTTCAATCATTATTGCAAGCCATCAATTAGTTAACCCCAAATTTGTGAAAATATATAATTCATCCATTGCAAGGCGTCACCCAAATTTGTAGCGTGAATTCAAGTCACATTGGGTGTAGATACCCCTACCCAAGGAGACACTCCTATTTCACTTTGTTGATCAAGCCTATAAAGAATCTTTAGTTTTATTTCAGTGCTTGTAATTAATATCTTTATTGGTTGGAAATTCAACCATAACATTTTGTGGTAATCATTAGTGGTTACATTGAAACTATAAGCTCATTCAAAGTGTTTAAGAGGGGAGTTGCAATTTTTTTTTTGCCATTGTAATCTACATTTCACCCCGATTCCAACAAGCTTTTGGAAGTGCATATTCACCTCTCTGATCTAGGTTTACTTTTTTCTTTTAAAGTGCAACCAATTAAATTAGGCCTTTTTTGCATGAAATTAATTGTCACTTTTGCTTGATAGACCGAAATTGAGTACCATTTTTTGCAAAAGTGAATGGTTTTTCAATCTCCATGCATTGCTCAAATTTATTTTGTAAAATTCACTAATTTATAAAGTGCCAAAATCTGGGGGGTCTCTCTTTCAATAGTTTTGGGGGGGAGGGGAAAAATTTCTTTTCTGCTTTGTAAAGTGCTATAGTTTTGATCATGTCTCTTACATACAATCCCTTCCATATGAGTATAATTCAAAAACATCATAATAAATGGAAACTCAAATGTGCATATTGTGGGATGAAAAGGAATACAATAGAATAATGTCAAATTTGTGAAATTCATGAACTAAGACGTCTTCTTGATACTACAAATGCTTTGATTGATCATTATAAATCACTTGTAGAGAAATCTCATCTCACTAAGATATATTGTGAGACATCATCCATTGGGTATGCACATGGTAGTCAGATGACTTACTTTGAGACCCATCATTACCTATTGCTATATTTGAATCCAGAGTTGATATCTCCACGACTTCTAGTGATTCATTGCAATAGGATATTAGTCTTCCTATCATTTTTGATTGGGATACATATCTACTCTCTCCATGATATTTTCCATCCATTACCCTATATATTTGAATCCGGTTGACTTCTAGTGATTCATTGTGGGATATCTAATCATTTTGATTTTGAGACGGCCCGGCCCATCCACCCCTCCGTCTCTCATTTACCTCCACTCCACCCTCTCCACCATTTTCCACTCGTCCCTCTTGATATTCCACTGGTCCTTTTCTCTCCTCTCTGATCCCACTCATCAACCCCTCTCTCCCAAGGACCCTCCTATCTTCCTCCATGACATCCACCTTTTGATCGCCGCGGGGATATCGCCCATCATCGGATATCATCATCGCTATCGCATCAAATATCGCCTCGATGGATCGCCGATTCGATTTTGATTGATTTGCTGATTTTGATTTTGATCGCCGATCACTTGATTTCGATGTCGCCATCGGATTTGATCGTCCTCGGATTTTGATTGATCATATCGGTGATATTGGATTGACTTATGTTCCATCGCATCGATCATCGCTCGATTTTCTCGATTTTGATCTGATATCGCCTGGATTGTTGAATCTGAAGCAAAAATTGATCGCCCGATTTTTTCTGATTTCGCGTTTGATTGATCATCGCCTGATTTAGGTGATTTGATGTTTTGATCATTTGCCATTGCCTGATTGATCGCTTCGATTTTTGATTGATGTTGGATCTTTGATTCGATTTACCGATTTGCCGATCTTAGATTAACGCGGATGATGATCACTTGCATGATTGATTTTCGATTTCATGATCTGATCGCCTGTCATCGATAATGCATCGTCATTTCATGCGATTTCGTTGATTTCAGATCGATGCCAAAAGATTTTTGATCGATGGATGCCTGACTGGATGCCTGATCGTGATCTGTAATGATTCCGATTTTTGTTCATGATTCACGCCATGAGCGATCCTTGCCCTAATGCCTGAGTCGACGCCGTCTCGATCGCCGATGCGTAATGACCCTTCTCCTCTTCGATACCCGTAATTTAATTTTACTCGATAATGTCTGATGGTGTCTTAATTCTTAGATTTTTGATTTCCTTGATTTGACCATTTCCATTCCATTCCTTTATGATTTCGATGCCGGATTTCACCCTGGATCTTTTATGCTGGATGCCACCCTCCCCCAGTCCTTTGATCCACCGATCCTGACCCTGCCGATTTGATGCGCCTGCTCGATCGATGATTTGATGTTTGACGTTTCGCTCGCGTTGATTGATGATCTTTTGATCTCGTTTGATCATTTGATTTGATGCTGAAGTGATTTTGATTTTTGACGCGTTCATTTGATTTTTGACGATCATCGCAAAAGTTTTGATCGCCGGATTTGACCCTGGAACAATCACTCTTGACGATAAAGCTGATCGCCGATGATCTGATTTGAGCATGTATCCTGATTCTTGTGATTTGATGCTTGACGTTTTGATCCGGATTGATGTTTTGACTTGCATGTTTTCAAAATCTGGATCGATTTTGCTTGATTTTTGCCAGGATTTTGATTTCGATGTGTTTGATGACCGGCGTGATTGATTTTTGATATCGATCGATCCTTTTGATCACCGATCATGATCGCCCGTCTTTTTTGATCATGCGATAAATGCATGTTTGATAAATAATCGCAGATTTTGATCATCACGGCAATCATGATCATTAAGCATCGCCTCATGATCACTTGATCATCGGTACATCATCGCCATCTGCCTCAATGTCGATCATCACGATGATTTGATGATGATGTTCATGATGTTTTATCGCGCTGATCGTGCAAATATTTGCCGATGGATTGATGATCGGATTCACGTTCGATTTTGATGTTTCGATTTGATCCGGTTTTCATGCCGATCTTTATTTCTGGATGCTTTCGATTTGATCATCGATTTCGCGAGATTTTCATCTGACGGGTCTGATTTTCTGATTTCGATCGCTGGAGCCGATGGATCACGAGGTTTGATCCGATTTTTCGATTCCTATCCCCTGATTTGATGCCTGATGACTTTGATCTTTATCCACTCTTGATCCACCTCCCATTCTATCCCAACATCTCCCACCCCTCTCCCATGCTCTCTCCCTCTCTTTCCCACCCTTCCCAACCCTCTACCACCCTCTCCCACCCCCATCTCTCCAACTCTCTCCCACCCTCTCCCACTCCAAAATAACTCTCTTCCCATCCTCTTCTACTCTCCCACCCTCTCTCCCTCTCTCTCCCACCATCTCCCACCCTCTCTCCCACTCTCCCACTCTATCCCACTGATCCATAATTAGAGTTTACAAAATAACTTGTAAATTAAATCTAATTACAGTAATTTCCCGATCTAATACAGAATTACGTGATTATGCCTTTTAACCATTGAAATTACAAACTAAGTAATTAGAAATTCAAATACTAAATTTAAACTAGAGAGAAAATTTAGACAGAAGAGAGAAGAATGAGACAAAGAAATAGAAGGATCACAACACGCAGAGTGATAACAGAGTTCGTCCGATGTGGACTACGTCTCCGGGTCCGCTTCTCAATGCTGGGACCGCTTTATTGATATCGCCAAGCAAAATTATGCTTTCTTACAATACCCAAGCTCCAAGAACCTGCAATAATCTCTCCACAATCTCACTCTTTTACAATTTTTTGGTGTACAAAAACACCTTGTAAATTCTCCTCCAAAGAATTATTTCTCCCAAAATGAACTTCAATAATTCTCCTTGTTACAATTCTCTGCAAGAAAATTCCCGTACAAAATTATCCACTCAATAATTTTTCCAATTTCCCTTTACCAAAAATCACCCCTTTATATACACATTTATTTGCTAATATGGCTTTAACCATATTATTTTGCAAATATTGCATATCTCCCGTTTACGAGTAAAAATTCCAACCGTTTCTCCCTTTTACAATAAAAATAACTAATATCCCGTTAGTATAACAAATGAATATTCAAAAATAAATCCACCTTTGGATTTTATAATTCCAAGCCATACAATTAAAAAATGAACCCCTTTAACTATGGGCCATTATAATTTTGGACTTGCATTATAATCTTTAAAAATATCTTTTAAAAGCCCCTTAATAATCTCCTTGGATATTCTTTAAAATAAACCCATTAAATATGAGAAAGGTGGTTAAAGGGGTTAATTTGTTGAAATGTAAGTTTACAGGATTTTTTTTCCTCTCCTTGTTTTATGGGCAAGAGAAGAGGATTTTAAGGGATAAAATCCCACCAAATCCTCCTTGAAATCACAAAAATCTTTTAATTTTTAAACCATATGTGTTTTCTTTTAACAATATGGTTTAATCCATATTATTTTTCCACCATGTATGTGCCAACTCACCACTCCTGCCACGTCACCACCTAACACGTCAGCTTGCTGATGTCATCAAAGTCAACCAAAGTCAAAAATTTTACCAACCTTTGACCAACCGTAACTTTCACCTACAAGCTCCATTTTTGAAACTGAGTATAGTTCCAGAATCAACACGACGAGCAATACAACTTGGCATCATTTTTATTTCATTTGGAGACAATCAATTTTTTGCCTTTTTGAACCCCTGATTTGCCTATTTGACCAAACCTTTGACTAAGCATAACTTCTGCATATAGACTCCTTTTGAGCCCATTAAAGTTACATCAGGATCGTGTCTGCGAGCTCTACATATTGATGCTTCTTTGGATGAATTTTGAGACTGTGAAATTTTGAGATATTCTAGATCCACTTGGATCATTCCTCTCCATTGAGAAGCTTTTGGACCTCCAAAAGTCTATTTTTATGTACAGTTTGAGCTAGGGCGATGTCACCCCACTTGCCTAGTATCATCTGTCCTTCCTGCTAAAACTTTGAACATGTGACCCATCACAAACATAAAGAAATATGAGGTAACTTTGTTGATACAATCGACTACATGTTCATCAATATTCACTGTCACATTCATCATCCACATAGAAATAACTAGTAGAATAACAAGCAACAGTACTGAATACACTGATGTGAAGGAAATAGAATCAACATTATGGATCTCCTAAATAGGAACATTGTTAGAAAATGAAACATTCAAACCCTCTTTTACCACCTCTGGCTGAAGGCCTGATTCTACTTGCAACTGATCCTCACACTGTATTGTTTGTGACACCCTATCATCTTCATGCTTAGTATCACTAGCTATTACAGACATGAGAGTTAAAGCATTGCTTGCATTTACATTCATTTTCATATGCCCTATGTTTACAACAGATCTATCATTCTTCATGTGATGAGATTTTACAACATATTCAAATCCATCCTTAAACAAATGATACTTGTTATGTTCCTTGTAGAAAATAGCCTTTATGTCATACAAATAAGGACTACCTAAAACCATCCCACAAATGTCGATTGGAATTACATCTAACTCTACCTCATCCACAAACTTGGATGTGATTGCAAATCAGAGTTTACACTGTTGTGACACATGTAACTGAGCATTATCATTCACCCAACCCAATGGATATAGCTTAGTATGAGGTGTTGTCTTTAATCCCAATTGCTTAACAACTTGTTCAGAGATTAGATTCACTTGTGATCCACTATCTATGAGTGTATCAATCTTTCTTTTTTTAGCAATAGCCCTTATATGAAACAATTCATTCCTCTTACTTTCAACAAGTACTTCATTATAGCTTAGAGAAGAAGCATGAGAACTAGTATTGACAAAAGGAATATTACCTTTGATACCCACAACTGAAATCTTTGATTCATCACCATATTCCATACCAAGGTCTTGCACGATAGCTGTGGACTTTTGCTTACCCTTTCGATCCTTGAACCACTTTGGCTTCTGATCATGATGCAATTTCCAACATCTTGCATCTTCATGCCCTTCCTTCTTGCAATGTGAGCAATAAGGCTTTTCATCCTCTTTCTTTACAGTTGTTGTTCACTTTGATTTATCTTTCCCTTTCTTGCTTCCTTTTTGCTTATTCGATTCCATCAACAGATTATCATGGCTATTCCTTGAGCTTGTTTCCAAATGGATAGGTTGCACACTAACTTCATCAATGTTAGTTAGATTAAACATAAGTATTGTATGTCTCAAACTTTCATGTAATCCGCCTATATACTTTAACAAAGTTTCTTGTGTATATAAAGGAATTCCCAAAATTAAAGATCTTTTCCTAAACTCCTGTGTATATTCTTGCACACTTTGTCCTTTTTCTTGCTTTAATGATTGCCAATTCATTACAGCTTTTTGCATATGTCCTAATGGATAGAACTGTTTCTTTAATGCAGCAATAAACTCAAACCAAGAAGAAATAATTTTTCCATAACGACTTAGATCCTCCTATGTTCTACTCTCCCACCAAATTAAAGTTGTGCCTCCCAGGCGAAGAGTGGCTAATTTGATTTTTTGAGAATCCTCAGTAAACTTTTGAATTCTACAATAAACTTCAATTTGCTTAATCCAATTATCTAGTTTATCTGCATCTAGTTCTCCATTATACATTGGCAAATCAAATTTAACATCAAGTTTCAACAAAGGTGAATTAACTTCAAATTTCATAGGTTGTTTCTTTTTAGAAGAATAGGTAGACGAAGAGGAGGAAGAGGATGAAGAAGAAGATGGGGATGGAGGTTCGGGAGGGTCACTACCACCTCCTACTCCTTTACCTTTATCATCTTTCAATGAGGATTCAATTTCCTCCTTTCTTTTCTTGAGTTCCTTTTTCCTCTGTCACTCTTGCCTCTCTTGGAAAAGAACTTCCACCACAGCTTTCATTTCAAGAAATGCTTTCTGGAAAGCTTTCTCATCAAGCTCTGGAAATTCATGTTCAGTTGCCATCTCTAATCATGGAAAAGTCCTTTGTTTTCCGATCTCTGGATTGAACTCTTCTAGTGCACCTTCTCCTTGCACCTTCTCCTTGCCTCAATTTCAACCTGGTTAGCATTCACTCTGCAATTTCCTGCAAAAGGGCTCTGATACCAACTTGATCCGTAATTAGAGTTTACAAAATAACTTTGTAAATTAAATCTAATTATAGTAATTTCCTGATCTAATACAGAATTGCGTGATCATGCCTAAATAAGTAATTAGAAATTCAAATACTGAATTTAAACTAGAGAGAAAGTTTCGACAAAAGAGAGAAGAATGAGACAAAGAAATAGAATGATCACAATGCGCAGATTGATAACGAAGTTCGTCCAATGTGGACTATGTCTCCAGGTCCACTTCTCAATGCTGGGACCGCTTTATTGATATCGCCAAGCAAAATTATGCTTTCTTACAATACCCAAGCTCCAAGAACCTGCAATAATCTCTCCACAATCTCTCTCTTTTACAATTTTTTGGTGTACAAAAACACCTTGTAAATTCTCCTCCAAAGAATTATTTCTCCCAAAATGAACTTCAATAATTCTCCCTGTTACAATTCTCTGCAAGAAAATTCCCGTACAAAATTATCCACTCAATAATTTTTCCAATTTCCCTTTACCAAAAATCACCCCTTTATATACACATTTATTTGCTAATATGGCTTTAACCATATTATTTTGCAAATATTGCATATCTCCCATATACAAGTAAAAATTCCAACCATTTCCCCCTTTTACAATAAAAATAACTAATATCCTGTTAGTATAACAAATGAATATTCAAAAATAAATCCACCTTTGGCTTTTATAATTCCAAGCCATACAATTAAAAAACGAACCCCTTTAACTATGGGCCGTTATAATTTTGGACTTGCATTATAATCTTTAAAAATATCTTTTAAAAGCCCCTTAATAATCTCCTTGGATATTTTTTAAAATAAACCCGTTAAATATGAGAAAGGTGGTTAAAGGGGTTAATTTTTAAAATGTAAGTTTACAGGATTTTTTTCCTCTCCTTGTTTTATGGGCAAGGGAAGAGGATTTTAAGGGATAAAATCCCACCAAATCCTCCTTGAAATCACAAAAATCTTTTAATTTTTAAACCATACATATTTTCTTTTAACAATATGGTTTAATCCATATTATTTTTCCACCATGTATGTGCCAACTCACCACTCCTGCCACGTCACCATATGCCATGTCAGCTTGCTGATGTCATCAAAGTCAACCATAGTCAAAATTTTGACCAACCTTTGACCAACCGTAACTTTCACAT
>VDFB02000363.1:60990877-61070814 GCA_007258455.2 Sequoia sempervirens | reverse complement strand
AATATCGACAAAATTGAACACATGGGTCATGTTGAGTTCTCTCTTATCTTTCCAACAATGTAATTTTTTTCACTTTCTGACAATGTTAGGCCTTTCATCCATAATTTCTTTTTGTTTTTATGTCTATTTTTTGTCAAAAAGTAGTGTCTCATGTTTTTTTCATTATCAAATAACTATTCATCAAAATTTAAAATAAATTACATTTTAGAAACTAGAATCCATTCTAAAATTTTAAAAATAAAAATGTAAAAAATCTATTACTCAAAATTTGTAGAGCATGGCCAAAATTCTACTTTTAAGAGTTCCCTTAGAAAATTGCTAAAAATCAAATATTCATTAAAAATTATTAGAAAAATTGTGCATCAACTAGATACTGTTAGCTAACTTAAGAACATAGCGATTTTAAAAATACTACAAAAAAGTTCACCGTGCTAGGGTCATACAAGAGTTGTTATGTTCTATTTTTTTGACAAAAACGACAACAATTTTTGTACATCCCTCTTTTGAACCCCTTAATCTTAACCATTTTCAAAATAAATTAGTAGTTTTGAAAGTAGACTCAGAGCAGATTGATCATTGTTTTTGTTCCATCTCAAAATTTTGAGTGTAGCTAGATCCTCAATTTCACATCCAAGGTCAGTATTTTTTGATTTCAGAAAAAAAGTGGCCACTTAAGCCACCTTTTTGTGAACCATTTTGGTGTACTTACCCAACCATGAACAATAATTCACTATCCACATCATCCCCATAGTCAAATTCATCATCAAACATACTACCATCTTCTCTAACATAATAAATTTTCTTATTTTTGTACCTTAGTTTTCTTTGTTCTTGTCATTTAAATCTCTATTTGGACATATTAAAGCATAATAACCTATCTTTCCACAAATGAAATATTTGAAAGGTAACTTAACTCTATATTTACCAATACCCTTTTTCATTTTTCTCACAAATTTTGCTTCAACATCGTCAAGATTCTCCTGATCTTATTCTTCAATTTTCTATGATTTCCCATCCTTGAGAGTAGTCTCAACTTTTGTATTACTTGAACCAAAATCTATTAATTCAAAAGTAGTTAAAGTTCCAAGTAGGTGATCTCTGGAATAATTATTTAGATTTTGAAATTCCTCAATAGAAAAAGGCTTATAAATATAATTTTTGGGTAGATTTCTTAATACCTTCTTTACCACCTCATCATCTTAAATATTTCCAACAATCCCTTAAATGGAATTAAGAAATTCATCAACTTTCTACATGTACAACTTGTAATTTTTTCATGCTCTGACATTTTCATGTTTTTAAACAAGATCTTTACGTTCTGCATCTTAGCTTGCTTGACCTTATCATCTCCTTCATAAATGCTTTCCAACATTTTCTAGATCTCATTAGCAGTTTTAATATTCATAACTTTCACAAGTTCAATATTAGAAAGACCACTCAGAAGAGCATATATTTCTTTCCCATTGTTCTCATAGGCCTTGATCTCATCATCATTTCATAGACCATTTGTAGACATACTATATCCAATCACAAACTTCCAAACTCTATATCCAAGGGATACCAAAAAACCAGCCATTCTTGACTTTCAAAATTTATAATATGATTCATCAAATAGAGGAGCATCTCTCTTGTGCACTATTTTGGATCTACCTCAAGAATTTAAGCTTTCTTCCAAGGATCCTTTCTCTAGTACCAATTGTTGAATGAACAAGACAACAAAGAGGAGGGGTGAATCAGTTTTACATCAAAACCATCATTAATATTCAGATCAATGTAATAACCTTTAATATGTTAGATTGATTAAGCATCAAAGAAATTAACATAAACTAAAAACACATTAGCACTAGATTTACATGGAAAATCCATGAAGGGAAAACCCATAGTGAGGGATAGCTCACAATATAGAGTAATTGTAAAATTGAATACAATAGGCTTACTATTGGAGGGATCACTATCCAAAAGAAAGAAGGGCTCACTGCTAATGGCTAACTAGCATATTACAAAAAATAAGAAGAGGAGAATGTTACTGAGAGAAATCCATCTCAATTCAACAAAAAAGTCCACCATGGCATTACCAACACATTCACAACCTTTTTCAAAGATTTTAGACACCTTCTGCTCATTGCAAATCTAGTAGTCTAACACATTAAATATTGCATCACACTTCACAAATGTACAATTTGCATCATACACACTAGACACCAGTCCTCCATCAACATAAAACTTATTTGTACCTTTTTCAACCTTGAAACATTCTTCAAGATCGACTATGCACCTCAACCATGAAAATTCAAATTATTTGGGCACCAAAACATTCTTGTGGTGGAAAGGAATGAAGATAGACCACATCACACCTTAATTTGGACATAAATCAACTCATACATACCATCCTACCCTTCCACAAACACCGAAGCAAATCCACAATTAGTATAAATACCCAAGGTCAATCAAACCTATGTAAACAACTTTAAAATTTAAGTACATGCTTCCTCAAATTCGTAGATGAATTGTGGACCAAACACAACACTTAAACATAATCTAGAATATTCCATGAACACCCTAAAATCCAACAAATCCTTCACAGCATCATATAATTGAAGAACATACTCATCATGTAAACTCAGATAAGCTTCCACATACTATAACTCAAGAACTCAAATTGTAGAGCACAAAACCATGAACAACTTCAATTGAAGATAGATGTGAACCTTATCATGAAACTTCCAAAATTCTGAGACCAAAACCAAAATATGGAAAAATGTAGAGCAAAACCATTTCTCCTAGATACCACTACAACATAATTCACAACATATCCAAACCACACAATAATAACTTCAATAGGGAAGAAATTTGGAGCAAAGCCACAACACCATTATGTATGAAAAAACACTTCTACAACACATTGTTTCCTTTTTTATTCAAATTTTCTCAAAAGCACTTGGAAAAAAATAATCATAAATACATTCTCATCATATTCATCACTTCCCAACTACAACACAATAACTCACACAAATGACATCCACAAATAGAAGCTTATCAAAGCAACACTAGATATTGACACTAGTAACACTTACTAATGACAATATAATGAAACTAATCAAATAATTATCACAACTTCTTAACCATTAGCACTTGACATCAATGACAACACAAGAATAAGACCTTGTTTACATCAATGACAACAAAATTTCTCATACTTACACCAACATATATATGTAATACATGCATGCATATTCACATACATATGTACATATAGATATACATGTGTGCACTAAAAAAATCTAAAATGCAAATCTATACATTAAATGATTATGCAATGAAGAATAAAATAATAGAAGTGCATGGAATATTATGATTGAAATTAAAACCATTCTAAACCTTTCATATTTCCTATTAACAAACAAATATAAAAAGAAAATTGTACAGTGAATGCTTGGTAAAATGTGTTATGTACATATGTGTGCATATACATACATATGTGCATTGAAAATTTGTGAAATATAGATCTGTATAATGATTTACTGCACAATGAACAACACAAAAACATAAGCACATGGAAAAAAGCCCTCTAAATGAGAACTAGTCAAACCCTTTCCATATTTCATCATAACAATCAAATATAAAAATAAAATTGCAAAGTGAATTATTGTGCAATGAATAACCAAATAATAGGAGGTATTGCCTTGCAGCACTCCTCTATCTAAGTGTCATCTTTCCTTACTTCCCATTACATTGTTACACTCATACATCCAAGCATGCCTCGCATTCTTGTGAAGCTTTCAGTCCTTTAACAGTTAGAGTTCCCCACATTTACAATCCTCCCTTGTAAACCCTAAACTTTGACTTATGACACATTTGAAGAGGTATTGATAATATCAACATTCTAACACACCCACCATATGTTAGAATTCAGGGTTTTTTTGCAACAAATTTATAGTAATACCAAATTAGTTAGATTTTTAGGGTGCCTTGGAAGCAAGAAAATCAATAAATAGAAATTAATGTTTATAAATTTTCTTTTATGTGATCTTGGTATACACTTGATTTAATTTTTTGACTTATTTTTAAACTCAAACATGTAAGAATAGGAATAAAATGTGACTATTTAAGAGAAAGTGCTTTCAATGTCCACTATGAACCTTAGCAAAAAAAATCACATCATAATTCACACACAAATGTTAAGTTTTAAATATCAAAATTTTGGTAACTTTAATAAAATATTTATCACAGACCTTTATCCAAAAAATATATATATATTTTGTCACTAATATCTAAACATCACACCATGACATAATATAGGAAAACATTTCATGTACATAAACACAATAGGTTAAAGGTACAACATAGTTAATAAATGTGATTTCATAAATACTCACATAAACACTAATAAGCCTAATAATTATTCTAAAATAAATTGTACAATTTTCCCTCTACAATTGAGGTACTTATTAAGAGGTACTCCTAGTCCTAAAACCTTGATTCCTTACATTTATTTTCAGCTTTGGATTTGGGGATTTGTTTCATTACGACATAATTGATTTTAGACACAATTAAATAAATTTATCTCACTTCATGACTTGTTCCCACCAACATACAATTGAAGTTGCTCTTCATTAAATGATGCATTTTATAATTGGTTTATATTTTTACCAAACAAAAATAATTATTTGTAATCCTATATGTTAGAGAATATTCAAATCCCATCTCATACCACCAACATACAATCCAAATTGATATTGAATGGACCATACCATGAAAACATGCTACCAAAATATAAAATTAGTATTCCCACACTCCCCTTAAATATCACTTAGTGTATTACATCACCACCAATATTTTCAAAGAATTGATGCCACAAGAATAACTAAGAACAATATTTTCCCATCACCAAATCCATTATGACATATGTACATGCATAACTGAAATGAAACACAAATTGAATAAAAGGGATGATGAAAAATAATGCATAAGTGGTTGGTTTTGCTAATACAATCTATTCATGTAAATGATGTTTTGAGTGTTATGTACATGGCTATATGGGGATTTAAGTGATATTGTTGTGGCTATTAATGCATAATTTATTGTATAGATGTAATCAGTACGGGGTATGTGCAGGATCATGATGGGCCAAAAAATGGCAATATTATGGGTATTTGTAGGGTATGTGGCTGACAACAATTTTTTACCCAAAATTGATGAAATGAAAAGGGTTTTTAGAGGAGATTCTCAGATTTCCACCAATATAAATTATGCTTTACTTTGAATTTAATAAATAATTATTATTCATTTTCTATTAAAATTATGACTGAAGTCTTGATTGATAGTGTAGACACGTCAAATTGACATTATGCATCACATTCGCTCATCAAATAAATAAATCAAGTTTATTTATCAATCTCCTAAAGTCATCAGCTTAAATAAAATAAATTAACTTGATCCCATCACCCTCATTTTAATTAAATAAATCAAGCCTTTTATTTAATTAAATCCAAAGTCATTTCCATCCTTTTCTGATTTAAATAAATCAAATATTTATCTCAAAAAGGTCAAAACATCCTAATCATCATCCTAGCTAATTAATCCTGATCTAATGCTAATCTCACCCACTTGCATTCTCTAGATTTGGCCACTTGCACATGAAATTGCATTTAATTGATTTATCAAAATCTTTATTTTCAACTTGGCATAAAGGGAGAATATTCTCCAAGTTTGAATCTCCCCCCAAGTGGACATGTACACCCAGCATTTATGAGGCCTTACATGTCTCTTACATGTCCCCTTCCAAAGGTCAAACTCAACATTCATTGCAAATTTGAATTCAAATTTTCCCTCTCATGGGCACTCTTCCCAAATCTTGCACAACCATTGGCCTATCATCACTTGACAAGTGGCCTTATCTTATTGGCTTGATCTTTGTCCCACATTGGTCCATTTTCAACACTCTTAGCATTTTGAAAATCTATAAAGTAGAGGCTTCATCTCTTATCAAATCCTTCACAATCCCTCCACAGTCTTTATGCAAAGTCACTCTCTTGGTTTGAGAACTGATTTTGCTCATTATCACTCCACCATCTTCATAGCATTTTTATCTAAAGCTTTGATCAAGGATTGGGAAAGGGTCACTAGCACATGTGACACCAATCCACTATTGGATAGAATTTGACTCTTGTTTTTCTCATGCTTTCACTTAGCTTATGTTGATAACTTACTTTGTTTGCATAGATAACATGAGCAATTATTTCATAGGGATTCTATATCTGATTTGCTTGATTTAACTAACAATACTCATGCTTGTTTGTTTTTTGAGCAAAATGCAGATTTAGGGTCCACATTATGGCGCTAGAAGGAGGGCATTTCTTAGCTTGTGTTATTTTACATGTTTAACATTTATCATGATTAGCTCATTAAATGGTCCACACTATTAAAATCACGTTTAGAAAAAGGAATAAAACTACAATAGCTTTTGTTTCCTCATTTTTCAAATGAAAATAAAGCTCATTGCTGGGGTAAACATTTCTTTAACTGTCAACATAAATTTTTATTTAGTTTTTGAATTACAACCAGTGTTGTGAAAAACATCAATATATTTTTCTGTACCATGGACGCTACAATCATAGAATTGCTTCTGTATTAAGGGAGAGAATGTGATTCTACATCTGGCTCTTTGTTTGTTTAATCACTCTTGGTAAGACATTTGCTGCTTGTTTCATTTACTCGTTGATTGCTATGGGATCAGTGTTTCTTCCTCAAGCAGCCCGATTCATATATTATGATGAAAATGCAACGTACTTGAAATATGCTTATCTTTGCAGTCAATAAACTTTTGTTGTTCTTGTGACTGACTTAAAGCCTGATAGCTTTTCAAGATTGTATCAATCCTCTTGCTGTCAGTCATCTCATTCTAAGTTTCCTTTTACCCATTCAATGCGTGATTTGATGCTGTGACTTTTCCTTGATGATTTTTGGTCATCTTTTTATTAATGATAATATGGTATAGCCAGATATTCTTTGGGGTCAATTTTCAACATTGAGATCGAATCAAGTTGCTTAGCAGCATTAAATTCATGCTATAGAATATATTATAAGAGAACTCCAACATCTACATACAACTGGCATTTATGTCTCACATTGTTTTACATAACGTTACATTTATATGACCCTTTGTTTTAATAGCGCTGTTGTTTCTTTCATATGGAATTTTGTACACAATGTTCCATAACTTCAAAGGTTCAAACCCAAACGAAATGATGAAAGGGAAATGGAAGAGCTTTATGGCACAGTGATGAGTTGCAGGGCATACAAAAATAAATGATGCTTTCATATGCTGGGAAGACTACTGATCAAAAGTTTTGAAATGTTTGCTTTACATTTGTGCATTGTATTAGCTTGAAAGTCTCTACTTTGTTTCTCAGCTAAATGTGAACTATTCTCCACCAATTAGCGTCTCTATTTTATGTCTGCTAAATGCATCTATATTACTTTGAAGCATTCTGTCAAACAGTTCACGTGTCTTGTCTATGCAGACACAAATTGCATTTGCTTGAAAGTTTCTAAAGCCTCTTAGATTCATTTTGTACATATCCTACAACTACCGCATCCTTGGATTGTTATTATTTGATCTTTCTGAAGTTTAGTAGTGATAGGCCGTGGTAGCATCTGATGGCGCTAGAAATGAATAGTACCAGCAAACAAATGCATTTTATGCATATCCTACAATTATTCATTCTTTTCTGGTTTCTGATAATCATCTGCATCTCTGTTTAAATTTTTACTAATCTATCACAGATCAAATGCTAAAGGCATCATGACACTCATTGCTTCTTAAAGGTTGATCTAATGGTAGGACTTTCAAGCTGTTATGACATAAGAATTTGAGGTTTATCAGATTTTATGATATAGCTATTGTGTGTCTGTGCATATTTTTCAACTGTTGGATATATTGGAAAGTTGGATACTGCTCGCCAAATTGGAGAAGTGAAAGGCACACAAAATCTTTGGTTAAAAAAAATCTGCAACCTACACCATCCAACATTTAATATGGAGTTTTCAAATCACTGTCTGCAAGGAGAAGACAACTGCAATCTAAGAAATGAGAGTGTATCAAATATTTGGATATGATTAAATGCTTTAGGGAATTTAGTCTTCTCCGTAATAGGAAAATCCCTTGAAATCAGCGGTGAGTCTATTTGTGGTCTAATCAAATGATTAGGATATAGGCACAGGCAAAAGGTCTGCTGAAAGTCTTTTAAATCCATTAGTCACTGCCATTAATCATTGGTAGACAATAATGCTTTGAGTGCTATGGAATAGGCGTAGCCAGTGGTAGGTTCGGCTTGTCGACTTTCATCTTTTTACTGCATTGAATGGCACATCTTCTGGGGGGTATTCTAAAATACACCTAGTCACTATAAGTCTTTAAATTCAAAGGCACGTAGCATCATTACGTAGGCCATGTCAAATCTGGTTAGGTTAAGTCAGTCGCCTCTAGATTCCAAAGACAATACAACAATGCAAATTTAATATAGAGAGACCGATTGCTTTGAAGTCTTGTCATTTAACACAAGAAGTTTATTTGAAAGTCCTTGTCACTATACCCACTATGAGAATAAATTTGAGACTTGAAAGCTGGCAACAACTCTTCAATTTTTCCTTACATTTACTGCGCACATCCTTTCGAGTCTTCAATATTGCATCTACTCTAAAAGTTTTGAAATCATTCTAAGAATTTGACCTTTTTTTCTCTTTCTTTTGAAAGGGCGTTTGGCAGCTGTATACCAGGTTTGTTGTGCACTGGTCACCAGCATATAGCTATCTACTCACATTTATGGGCAGCGAACATCCACATAATGGTTGTGTTTTCAAACCAAGACAAGTCTAGTCTTACTCATGACTAGGACACATTCGCATAAACATACTTTTTTCTTTAAAATATTTTTTTCTTTTATAAATTTCTGGTGTGTATTTCAAAAGAGTGTGTTCAAATAAAAAAAAAAAGAGAAAATTTTATTTTAAAAGATTAGTAAAATGGAGTTATTGGCAAGATCTTCATTAAATGTTTTATCTATTGTAATTATCTTTTTGGAATGATCTTAAGCAATTTGATTTGGTCTTCACATAATCTATCTTTTTCTTTTTATAGGTACAAAGGAAAAGCGAAAGGAAAAGGTACAAAGCGAAGGAGAAGGCTAGCAAACGAAAACGAAAGGAGGGGAATTTTTTTTTGAAAACTCAAAGTGCTTTTAAACAATTTAAGTGTTTGATCAACACTACTTCACGAAATTGTTTATCTTTTCATTTTAGAACACTAAATTTCCTTTGGGTCTAAAAAGAACAATTTGATTTTCTCCATTCTCAAAAGGCTAAAATTCAAGCTTAGACACTTACTAGAGTTTGTTTTGGGTTAAAAATTGGACAAGTAATCTTCATATTTCATTTGGTGCTTAAAACGAATCACACAATTGCTTTGAAGGCTATAAAATGAACAAGTGCTTGAATTGTGTGATTTTGTCTTTTGAGTGCGTATCCTCTCCCCTTGCGCTTCATGTGATCTAGGGTGTAAGAGAAACACTCAAAATACATTTTATTGCTTTGAAACACTTTGATTTGGGTTTAAAATTGAATATCTTGTGTGAGTGTGAGTAGGGGCATTTTCACGTACATTCTCTTTCTTTGTGCCATTAAAGATTGATCGAGTTACGGATTGTGTCTTTGCTTGCTTTTTTTTATCCTAGAGGACCTACCTTGGGGAAAAAGTACTCACCCAAGGGAACGACTCAACCAGTAACACTCTAAAGCCAAGAGTATTTTCAGCTAGGATATAAATGTAGGTATTGGTTAAATGCCATTATCACGCGGTTGGCTCTGACAAGATGGATCCGAAAGGGGACTCTTGCCATATGGGTCAATCTCCATGAATGGAAAGTCCGAACTAGAACCCTTGTTTTGTAGTGGTCTATTTATCCATTGAGCGAGTTTATCGAAGTGGTGCATTGGAACTTTGATTCCAAGAAGTTACTGGCCATGTCCGATCTTGGTTGAAATATAGAGGTTAGGATTTCATCATACCTCTATATTTTTCCTTGGTTGCATGTAAAATCATCTCTTCTATGAAGGTCATGAGGCAAGCCCACTAAGAAAAACGTATCCATTAAGCTAGGATGTTATATTGCTTGTTTGAAAACACAGTGTGTTTATCAAAAACATTGGAAAACCATCATTCAACATCATCACCAAAATTTCAAACCCCTTAGTTAGAGAAAATACCTTTGAAAAAACCCAAGAACTATTGCTTTCCCTTGGGATTATGTCCTTAGAGGTTCCTGAGTAATTGGGTTTACATCTTAATTTTCTCTCACAAAGGTCAACATTAGGCAACCCTTGTCCTAATTTCTTGGAAGTTCCACATAGCACTTTGTGGGACGAAAAGAAGTTGTGACATTGGACATTCAATTTGAAACCTAATCAAGAGGTGTGTTTGTGGTAAAAAGTACTCATTAAGCAAAGATAACAAATTGGACCCCACACATGTGCTTGATATCTTTTGGTCATATTGATCTTTTGATTGCTCTTAGAGAAAAGTGTGTTCTTCAATACCCTGGCCTAGTAAATAAAGTCTCTCTAAGTCTTTTAGAATTGAATCAAACACTTCATCCAACTCAAACATTTATCAAAATTCATCCATCCAAACAACTTTAGAGCTTTTGAAAACATCATTCTAAACTTAGGCACATCATCGAAACCAAAATCATTTGTTTAATTAGGTGTGTGGGAATGCATCCTTTCTCATACATTTAATCAACCGTCCTTTGAACAAATTCATCCTAAGATCACATCCAACATCTTAGGGTTTACAAGTTCATCATCCAAATCAACCGATCAAAATCAAGCCCTAAGTCTAGCATTGATTCAAAGTTCCTAAACGCTCATCACTCATATCATTTACACATTTCATCCTCCATCTCGTCATTGATCCTAAGAACCTTAGAGGTCACTTTTCATAACAAGGTCAAAACACAAGAAGAACATGGAATATAAACTTGATCCATACATCTTGGGTAATCCAAATCAATTGAATCTTCAAAGCCTTACAACAAGTGTCAATGGTACAACAAGTGTGAGTATGCCCAATTCAAAGTTTGGAACACATTTCCCAATGATAGATCTAAGTCCAAACCTACAAATCCACCAATCGAATAATCAATGCATGAGCCTTGAAATGAACATCATTCCACCAAATCCCTACAAACCAAATGTGGATGTACCAAGTGCAAGTTATCGAAACATGAATCCTAACTCAGAAAACTTTGGAAAAATGATTCCCAATACCAACAATGTTCATCCTATCATGCTAAATCTGAACATCATCCCAAATCATAACATTATCCAAAGTCAATTTTCCCATAATCCCATTCAAAAACCGCAAGTAGGCATCCAAAATCCGCTTAAACAAAAGCCAAATCAACTATCTCAAGTGAGTCAGATCAAAATCAAGAACAAATTTGGCGAGATCAAATTGTGGAACTTTCCAAAATAGTTGAGGCATTGCGCCAAGGGAAATCTCCACCACCATTACCAACATCATTCCTTGGTTTAGAGCTTCCTGCTTTACCTAGCACCAATCAATCCACCCAAATCAATCCAACTAACGTCAATCAAACCATCACGTCAAATCCTTCGAATATACCATCGACATCGTACCAACATATGGTATCTAATCAAACAACAACATTGATCCCAAATCAAAATTTGGTCTCCCAAGGACCTATCACCTAGGTCATTCCAACCATCACTATCCCTTCAATCATTCCAACCACCACTATCATGCCCATCACATCTCAAACACTCACTATCGCTCCAAGTGTATCTCAACAACTCATCACTACATCCAACGCAATTCCAAATCATCCCCCACTACCACCAAAACCAAACATAGCAAGACAATATGACATTGCTCTAAAAGCTCACCAGTCATACCAAAAGGCCATCCAACAATATCTAGCCATGCAATGGGCAAGAAAAGCTCAACAAGTGCAACAAGCTTCTCAAGCTACTCAACAAACACAAGCACAAACACAAAAAATAAGATTTGTTGAAAACAAAGATGAGCACCTTGAAGATGTTTCCACCCCATCCAATGATCAAATCGCCATACATCAAGAGCCACTCTTTAGTGATCTTTTTCAAGGAGTGTTAGGATTATTTGATCCAATTGACATAATGCATGATCCGTTGGCCAATGATCATATTGAAAATGTCTCTACATTGCCTTATGAGTTAGATGACATATCTCAAGAAGTTATTCCAAAGCAAGATCAAAATCTTTCACTAAGGTCTAGCAATGGTCATTTTCAAAACATGTTGATCCCCTTTGACCTCATGGTTACAAATGATGAAGGAACCTTGAACTTGACCATGCCTAATGTCGACATCCAAAAGTCCTTTGTAAGAAATCCATCCTTTGAAGCTGCCCCATGTCAAGAACTTGATCCAAAGCATGTCGAAAGCAACTCCGAAATTAATCAAGATCAAGAATTTGTATCTTTAAGATACTACAATAATCTAATGAACACTCTCTTATCCATGCAATGTGATCATATCCATGTAGCACATACTCCTCCATCTACCCATGAGATGCTTTCTACAGATGGGCATGTAGATGATCTTCATCTAGAACAAGATTTTGTTACACAAAAAGAGTAGATTCTTAACTCCTACAATCAAACAGAGTTGTCAACATCAGGATCAAATATGTCCCAAACTTAGATTGAGGACATCATGAACAAAGATATCCATCATTATCCGCTCAACAAAACAAGTCAAATAGAACATCCAGAGTTAGCGGAGTAGCAAATTGAAAGAACATCAACTACGATGGTCATTTGTCAGAGCATGTTTACTGAACAAGACATCTTAGAACAGGAAGAGTCAAAGAATGAAGGTACTACCACAATACTGGGGGAAACTTCATCTCAAGCAAACTTCAACATAGGGAGCATGAAGAGTCCTTATGATGAAGCTAGTGTTAATACTACAACCAGCCACGTCACAAATCTTCATCCACCCATCACCCCATCCATGAATTGGGACCAACATCAAAGGAAATATATGAATCAAAGTACGAAGAATGTTATCAAATCAAAAGAAGCCGAGAAGCATAATGAACAAATCAAATACGCATGGATACCAAAAAATACAAAGAAAGATCATCCCTATCAAACTACATCAGTCAAAGAAACTATGGGGAAAACTAAAAGAGGGAAAGGTATCCATCAAAGATGTCCAAAAAATCAAAAGTAGGTTTTTCAAGCGACTTACAAAGTATATCAAGTAGTTGGTCCTAATTCCACACACACTTCCGTATCCACCCATCATTGCTCATCTTCCCAAGTTTGGAGAGTCAAAGGTTCCAAACTATCAACCAATCCATCTCTTATCCCTAAACACACTCCATCCATGCCTCCACGCATGATATCCAATTCTCATATTGACCATGTATTGGCAATGACCCTTCATCATAAGGATTCCAAAGGCATTTTATCGCAATGTACGTATAGAGATAGAGTTAACTCCTGTATCGACGAAGCAGATCAAGAATCCCAAAAGCTGCATTCAAGTGCACGTATCTTAGCAAAACAACTCCTTCAAGCAGGATACCAATGGCACATTATCACAGGGGCATCTACGTCAACACCACCAGGTGGTTCAACATGAATCTTTCAAAAAAAATCAAAAAAATCAAAAAAATATGAAAATCCAAAAAAAATCAGAAAAAGGATTGAAAATAGTAAAGAGAAAAATCATCCTCTTGTGAAAACCACTACGGTGGAACTTTGGGCAAGACCATGATGAAAACCTGGCAAATAAGTGTCATGAGTAGAATCGAGCATCTATGTGCGCCATCTCAGTTGAAAGCATCTCATCCCATCCATAATAAGTCTAGCATCCTATCCATCTCAAGCATAATAAATCCATTTCATCCAGGAACCATTTATCCAATCCATTTTTTATACACTACGTTCATCACCCAAGTCATCTTGATCTTGATGAAGTTTGGGGCACACTTTACACTTGCTTTTGGTAAACATCTTGACATGGATTGTTTTCATTAATCCTATCCTATGCAGCATTATCTGAGCTATGAAGCATTATCCAAATGAGTATTCTTTATCCAAGCACCTTATCTTATCGCAAGATAATCCATGTCCCTCAATCCATACACTTATCTGAGCATCCGCCCATGATATTCCATACATTGCTAGACATTGGGGGCAGATATATACATCTTGCTTCAGGAATATATCTTGATATGTATCCTTCGACTTATGTGGTGATCTGAACATTGGAAAATATGAAATCAAATTGGTCAAAGCATCTACAATCCAAAATCCAAATCATTAGCCCATGCATATTTTGACGACAAAAAGTTCCTTATCAATCTTCATCATTTATCGAACATCAATCCGAACAATCAATATCAGTCGCATCTAGGTTGCACACTTCAACGTCAACATCACATCATCTAAAACATCTTTTGTTTCAAATCAAGCTTTAACAATCTTGATCAATCGAATCCAATCAATCCATCATCATCTTGGGGCTATCATTCCCAATCATTGTGTTGCTTAATACTAGCCTTGCATTGTTGTGCATCCTCAACAATGTTATCATCATCAATCCTGATCAATCAATCCTTGCATTGTTGTGCATCCTCAACAATGTTATCATCATCATCAATCCATCGATTTGATCAATCAACCTTAGCTTGGTCTTCAACAAAATCATAAATAAAGCACTAATACCATTACACATCCATATCCAAATCGTCAAAATCATGCGAAAATCCAAAAACATTGTAAAATCAGAAAATCCAAAAACACTCAAAACATGTCAAAAATCCAAAAAAATAAGTCAAAAATAGAAAACATCAAAAACATTGGAATTCGAACTATGCTGTCTCTAAGCTTAAACGTAGGCAAGGCTAATCTTTGATCAGCCCCCAAGACATCAAAATCCAAAAAAAATCGAAAAACATCAAAATCCAAAAAAATTCGAAAAACATCAAAATTCAAAACATTCGAAAAACACCAAAATCCAAAAACATTTGAAAAACATCAGAATCCAAAACATTGAAAAATTGAAAATCAAAATATTTGAAAACCTTGAAAATACCAAAAACAACCTCAAAACATTGCAAAACTCAAAAAACATCCAAATATTTGAAAAAATCCACCCATCCCATTTCGCTTTCACTCGAAATAATCAATCATCCATAATAAAATGATCATCACCTTCATCCTTTGGAAAACAAAAATGAGAACAATTATAGCGGGCAACAAAGATCAAGCTTCAATCGTAAAATCAAAATCGAAACAACAAACCATTGAACCAAAATCAAACTCTTGATCGTTGCAAACATGTTAGTCAACCTTATATCAACAACCTATCAATCAACTTATCAAACCATCATCATCCTATACAATGCATGTCCTAGGATATATCGTTTGACAATGGGCACCATTTTGGATATCACTTGGATTCTTATCCTATCAAAACAAATCCCTTTGGCTAGAGGTATGAAGAACATTGACTTGTTTGCGTACTTGATCTTTTCTTTTGATTTATCTTATTGCTCATTCCAAGGACCTCTCAATGATATCCGAATGAAGGATTTAGAGAGATAGGAATGGGGAAAAGATCATTATATTTTGTCTATTTGCTTGTTGGATGCTCTTGTGGTATAACTTGGCAAATACTTGCTTTGTTATGTATGCCCTAGCAAGGTTTCCGTATGTCAAGTGTGAACAGGAATACTCCTATCGCTTGTTGAGTCAAAGTCCATCACACTAGGTACAACGCCATCCTAGTTCTTGATACCTTGATGCATCGTACCTATGTGTGTTATCAAACATAAAGTAAGTGACCCTTTGAAAATCCCAATCCTTGATAAGCAAATCATCATCATTTATCATAATCATCATTTATCATCATCATCATCTATCATCATCATCTCTAATAAATTCTTGACCAATCATGGACTTGTTGGATCCTCTAGTCATCATCTCATTTCCACACTAACATTGCATCTTGAATAGTCCATCATGCATCCATCCCACATCTATAAACCGTTAGCATGCATCCATCATGCATCCATCCTGCATCTGCAAACCATCAATATTCTGCATATCTTCTCACATACATATCATCATGATAATATAGATCTGTTAGTGTCTCATAAATCATCCATTGCATAATCATAGCATATGACATCATCCATCTCATCCATCTCACATCATATCATCATTTAAGTTGTTTAGGATAATATAGATTTATTATTCTAAGCATCTTGAAATCATCTCATTTGCATCGTCGTCCATAACCATCCATTTTGAACATCTTTATTGCGAGATCGACCCTCAAAATGAATCTTTTCACTCTATCTCTCGAGGGGGCAATGTACTAGTGTACTTCTATCGCTGGGGCATCCGAAAAATAAAAAAAAATTGAATTTTGATCGTGGCAAGTCATTCTTTGAACCAATGCAACAAGTACATTGTTTGAAAGAGGGGCAAAATGTAGACACGTCAAATTTGCATTATGCATATTCATCCGCTCAATAAATAAATCAAATGCATCACATCCATTCACCTGGTAAATCGGGTTCTTATCATTTAAATAAATCAAAAGCTCACATCATAGTTTAATTAAATAAATCAAACTTTATTTAATTAAAATCTCAAAAATGCATCTTCCATCCTTTTCTGATTTAAATAAATCAAATATTTAAATCCTAAAAGTCAAAATCATCTAAACACCATTAAACTAACATAATCATCATTAATTTAATCTAACCATGATTAAATGCTAATCTCACCCACTTGCATTCTCTAGATTTGGCCACTTGCACATGAAATTGCATTTAATTGATTTATCAAAATCTTTATTTTCAACTTGGCATAAAGGGAGAATATTCTCCAAGTTTGAATCTCCCCCAAGTGGACATGTACACCCAACAGAGCATTTATGAGGCCTTACATGTCTCTTACATGTCCCCTTCCAAAGGTCAAACTCAACATTAATTAAAATTTGAATTCAAATTTTCCCTCTCATGGGCACTCTTCCCAAATCTTGCACAACCATTGGCCTATCATCACTTGACAAGTGGCCTTATCTTATTGGCTTGATCTTTGTCCCACATTGGTCCATTTTCAACACTCTTAGCATTTTGAAAATCTATAAAATAGAGGCTTCATCTCTTATCAAATCCTTCACAATCCCTCCATAATCTTTATGCAAAGTCACTCTCTTGGTTTGAGAACTGATTTTTCTCATTATCACTCCACCATCTTCATAGCATTTTTATCTAAAGCTTTGATCAAGGATTGGGAAAGGGTCACTAGCACATGTGACACTAATCCACTATGGGATAGAATTTGACTCTTGTTTTTCTCATGCTTTCACTTAGCTTATGTTGATAACTTACTTTGTTTGCATAGATAACATGAGCAATTATTTCATAGGGATTCTATATCTGATTTGCTTGATTTAACTAACAATACTCATGCTTGTTTGTTTTTTTGAGCAAAATGCAGATTTAGAGGGTCCCTGAGATAGAATTTGATTAGAAAAATATTTATTGCTTTCAAAAAATATCACATTTTTTGAATCGAGAAATAATGTCACATTCTATGCTTCACATATTATAGGATTAAAAATAAAAAATAAATTTCATGAATTTTTGACCAAGTTAAGGTGGTCGGAACATACATGTTTTTATATTTTTAAAAGTTGTAATCAAAAATTAAATAATAATTATTTACTTGGAAAAAAATTAGAAAAAAATATGCATCACATCCGGACATGAGTCCACTACTTATATATAAAATCTTATAAAAAAATATTATCATTTTAGTATGTTTAGGGTCAGGATAGATACCTACTTCTTATTTTTTTGAAATTTAAATTACTACTACATTGAAATTTCAATTTTTCACCAAAATAGATTTAAAAAAAAAAAAAACTACATTCAATTTTCTACAGATTCTATTCTTACATATTTTTGAAATAATATAGATAATTTATTCAATTTTTACGTCAAGTTGCCTAACTCTGATTTTTCTGAATTTTTTGCCACTTAAGGACCTATTTTTTCCATGATGATCCTATACATACCTTAAGCCAAGTGTGTTCTAAGTACATGATGTATTAGGTAAGGAGGTTATAAAATTATAGAAATGAGGTTGTCTTGTTACAATGTGATTACTCTTGGTAGTGTACTATTATTGCATAATTATAGTTTTAAAATCTATTTCATCTACATGCAGTTTGTGTCCCTTTACATATAGTTGTCATCCACATTCTTTCAAATAAAAAATTCATGTGTCATATCCATGAAATAGTGCAATTATTATTGTACATTTCAGCCCAATCAAGTAATCATAATAAACAAAGTTTCACTATATAATTAAGTAGACTTGCATTTATAAGAAATCGCACTACATTACCAACAAAATGTACATCATCTAGCTAGGCATGCCCAGATCAACATCCAATAAAACTAGTAAACATATCCATTTAACAACAAATATATCATATAGGAATGTGCATAATGTTGGAAAGAACATTTAGATAGCATACGATAGAAAATTGTAGTATATTCATTTTAGGTTCTAGCATTGAAGAGACTTGTTTTTCACATAAGCATTTTTGTGTTAAACTTTGTTTCATTATCTTTTCAAATTGACAATATATGCAACATTGTTTAACACTAAAAATTATGTAGTGAAATGAAGTCTCTCCAATGCATTACTCAATTGCATAGTGCAAATCCAAACATGTAATGATGGATAACCAAACAAAGACTCAAAAAAAAATGCAAAGGAAATGAATGACAACGAGCGAGGTATGTGAGAATTTGGAGCATTGAATGAACCTTGATCTTCAAATTATGCACCTTTTAGGTTGAGGAATTTCAGAGGGATGCGTAAGAAAAATTTTCCAAGTGGAGCTAACAAAGGGGGTGGTGTGCAATTAATGCTCTCAACTAGACATTCGGGGTGTTGAACTATTCCTATGCCGCACGTTCGTTTCACCCAGTTCTTGGTATCCTTCATGTTGCCTCTAGAGGTGGACTTGTTCCATTGTCAAGTGGAACCCAAAGTGGGCCTGCTAGGGACACCATGGACCAATTGGTGCATAACAAGTGGTGGGGTGGTGGAAATGAGAAAAAAAAAAAAAATTGATGCACAATTGATGGAGTGCATGGAAGGAAATTTTTTCATTTATAACATAACACTATAGTCCGCAACAACAAAAGTAAATAGCCAACAATTAAACATTATCTTGCAATCTTGAACATACATAAAAAAAAGAGAGCCAATAATTGATAGAATTGTAGAGATGGTCCCTCCCACCCTGAATAAAAAATTCCAAGATTTTTTTATGGAGATGTGTTCTCCTCTCCTACTGCTACATTACATGATTTGGATTTTTATTTGTAAATTGACTGCAACCTACATGCAACAACGTTGAACGATTAATTCCAACACAAACTCTAGTGTAGCTTACATGTGAATTGATACTAGAACTAATATCACCAACAACAAACATAGTCATGTATATGTTCAATAATTCCATAAACAAGGGGAAATTCTCCAATAACCGGTTTGTAGGATTGTTTTTCCATTTTTTTCATTGCAATCCCCTACAAGCCACCTTGATTTCTCATTCCTTTCTATCTGGTTTCTTTCAAAATCTCTCTTACTCACTCTTTTTCTCTCTTTCCTTCATTTATAACTGTTTTAGCTTATTTTTTCCTTCACAATTTTAGTGATTATCGAAATAGATTGGGATTTGATTGTTTCAATCACTTGGTTGTCAATGTTGTCCTCCTCTTCCTCGCTAGTACCTTGATTTTTCTTGTTAGAATCTGTATATTAATTTAGCATTTGCTATATGAGAAATGTGGTAGGTAGAGATGGAAATAAAAATGTTCCATGCTCTTCTTCTCTATGTAAGTCAATACCTAGTTTCATAGCTCTCTCTACCAACCAACATGGTTGGGTAGGGATCAAGGGAAAACTTAGACCATCATTACCTAGACTCATAGCTCCCTCTACCAACCACGATGGTTGTCGAGGGGTCAAGGAAAGACTTAGGCATTCATTAATTTTGTCAAGATGTATGTCCACCATGTCATTAGATTGTTTATTTACTATTAAATGAGTAGCATTATTCTATCATGTTTCTTGTGCAACCTTGTGCACTTGACATTGGTATGAACATTGCAATTGATATGTATCTGATTTCATCCGTTGACTATTCCTATTGTCATTTTATTTTATCGACGTACCAGTAGGAGCAATAATTACCACAACTTCCTTAGTTGGTTAAGGATTGTTGTCCACTTGTACATTAAGCTCTTATTTAGGGGGGAATTTAACCCCTCTTTTACATGCAAGCAACCTTGTTGTGGATTTTTTCTTCATTGGTGTGGTCCTCATATCATCTTTATATTGCATGTATAGACAATAGGAAACTTATTTCAAACAATGAACAAAACCATCATTGAACATTGTAATATAAAAGTGATGCATGGACATAATATTTTTCTTTATTATGTGTGTTGACATTTTATAATGTAACAGTTGCTAACAGTTTTATTTTTATTTTATCTTTCTACTTTGTTTGCAATGCAAAATTTGATAACAACTTGAGTTGAACTGAGAGCTCAATTGGTCTTATGCACTTAGAGTGGATTTTATTTAACAATCACATTGTATAGAATAGAAATGCATTGAAATTCATTAACAGTATAAGTTGAAAGCCCATATATTTGGTTACAATTGAGTGTGGAACATTTACATTACATAAAATAGATTGGCATTCCCACTCATATAGATAAAAAATGAAAACCTTGGAATTCAACTCAAAAGCAATTGATGTTATGGACTTAGAGTAGGTTTGTGAAAAAATCATATTTATACAAGAGATATGCATTGACATTCATACACAGTCTATGTTGAAACCCCATACATTGAGTTACTAATTAGTGTGATAGACATTTGCACTACATACAACAAATTGACATTCCCAATCATATAGAATATATGAAAACCTAGGAATTGAACTAAAAGCAGTTGATGTTATGGGCTTAGAGTAGATTGGCTAAAACAATCATATTGTATTCAACATATATGCATTGCCATTCATAAATGGTATAAGTTGAAACCCCAGATATTGAGTTACAGGTCATTTTGACCAAACAAATTGGCATTCCTAGGCATAAAGAATATAAATGAAAAACCCAATGTAAACAGTATAAGGTTGAAACCCTAGATATTGAGTTAATTTTTTTTAAAAAACATTTGCATAGCATACAATATATTGACATTTGTAGTTATAAAGAATTAATAGTAGTAGAATATATGTAACTTTGTAGCACAATGTTTTTGTTGCTTCTACTCTTTTTGCAATTGCCTCGAAGAAAAATATAGATATGAATATGGAAGTGAGACATGGTAAATGGAAATTGGAAATGGTTGAGTAATGCATTTTTGAATTTGTAAATCTCTTTAGTTGTTGAATGTTGGTTTGGTATGGAGTCTTTAATTTTTTTCTTTTTCAAATTTGAAAACTTGCTTCAGTGCCTTCAATTGTAGAGTTTGTATGTACTTATGGTGTGCAATCCTTGTTTGCTTCTTAGACAATTATGGTGCCCTTTACACATTATTTTTGTTTGTTGTAGGTGGCAAAAGACAAGAAAGCATTAGTAGTTGTGCGCTAGAACTCGACTGATGGGTCAAACCCGAATGATTGGTTTTCCTTGAGTGTTGTGTTGCTAGGAAATTAAGATAGGGGAGTGCGTTTGATTGGATTTGGTGATGGGACATTATTAGTTGATAGTTGTTTTGAAGACATAAGATTTTTTAATATATTGTTGGCGATGTAATGCATCAATGAGATTTAAGGGGAGTGTGGGTTATACAAATTTAATATTTTGGCTCTAGGTTTTCATGGTATAGGCCATTCAAAAACAATTTAGATTGTATGTTGGTGGGGTTAGATGGGCTTTGAATATTCTTTGACATGTAAGACTACAAATAATTATTTGTGTTTGGGACAAATATAAACCAATTATAAAACTTTTTTTTCTTTATTCGTACATTGATTCGACAAGCTTTGTTTACTCTATGAATAAAAATTCTTTTATAATTGAATATTAACACACTCCATTGTGGGGCCCACAAATAACTTCTTTATCCCCACTATTAGACCTTGCGTCACTATAGACCCCTCTCCCTATCATTGCTTACAAACACTTATCAAGATCTAAGAATGATTTACCAACAAATTCCTTCAAAATAATTTATATCACTAAATCGCACATTTATATTCCAGATGAAGCTCATGACCAGCAATTGTGATTTGTGCTTCTTCCTGCTCTTGCCGTTATATAAATTTACTCCATCCCACAAAATTTTATGGTAGAATAGATTTCCCGTGCGCACTAAGCCCTCATCGAGTTATAAGATTCCTTTGGTCTCCTCGTCACAGAATACAGCCAAAACCCAGAACATCAAATGAAGAAACGAAGAAAAATGTAGAAAGAGAAAATCTATTCTGGATCTGATTGAAAAAGTCAAGTCTCTCAATAATTTCCTTGACGCAAGACCTTTGACCACTATAGCCGTCTTGAATAATATTAAGATTTTTATTACCAGTTGATTGTTGGTGTGAAAGCTTCAAAACTTGTAATTGTGATTTCTACTTAATATGTTTTCTTTCGACGAGTGCGTGTGATGTCCCGTGTCCTCCTCTGTATCGAAGAGGAGCATTCTAAGATTGATTACTACAACATGGCAACGTGAAAAATGGTGCCGCAATAATGCTGTCCATGATATGACCACCACTACCACCTACCCTCTTGGCTCTGTCGTATTCCACTTAATTTTCCTTTCCTGGAAGCTACCTGTGTAACTCTCTCTTGTACTTTCTTCTACCCCACTTTATATCCTCTTCACTTTGAATGATCTAATTTTTTATTTTAATGTCTGTATATACGTCTCAGTATACATGTTCTATTTTAAATATAATCACATCATTTTATTAATATTTTTGATATTTAAATTTTTAACTTTCTTAAAATTGAAATAGTTTAAGATTTTCATGAAATAATTTTACATTTAAGAAACTAATCATAACAATTAAATAACTTTTTAAACATTAAGAATGTAGAAAACATAATATATTTATATATTTTTACTAATGATATATTTACATCTATATTATTAAGAAATATTTTTTTAATAAATGTACAAGTTAAATAAAATTATAAATAATACCAAAAAGAAATTCTTAATAATTAAAAAATATTTTAAAATTATTAAAATCAATAATATTTTTTAAGATAGATAAATATCTTAATTGGAAAACATTTGCTAGGGGTACCATATTAGTAAATCAAATCAAAAGAGAAATCGTCAAATAAATTATAATTATCAATTACATTTTTATCAATATAATTTTATTTAATATTAATTTTATTTATTTATTTTAAATAAAACAATAAATTAAATCATATAATCAATGAATGGTTTGTCTAATAATAAAAATGACAATAAACTAATCATATTCAATACTTTTAAAATAATAAGATTAGAATTGTATTATATAAGCCCTTCATATTAATACAAGTCTAAATGTTATTAAGCTTATAACGAGTTAATTACTAATATTTTTAGGAAGCATCAAATAGATAGACGATAAATAAATTACTTTTCCCTCAATAAATTGTAGTTAACGGGACCACTGCCATAGTATTATTCTCTTTGCATAAACAATATAGAGAAGAGTTTTAGTACATCTGGTTAATAATTGTTGTGCAAAGAACTATACTTTAAATGAGAGATGTTAAGCATGAAACTATTCATCAATCCCCATAATATACACTACCTACTAAAGCTGACTGGAACCATAGCCTATTAGTTAGTGTCACGCCAATATCGAATGCAAAGTAGGGGAGAGGGGCCCATAATGGAGCAGGGTCCAATATTGGGGATAGAAGTAGTCCTCAGTGAGTCTTATAGTGGAGCACCTTAATATCCAATTGTATATCCATTAAGTACACAAATTGACAAATCATGTGATGCCACATCAACACACCAATAAAACATGACTTAGTGCGCCACTACCAGTCTCACTTTTTTTTTGGGCCTTTTTGGATACCTCAACAAAAAGCATGTTGATGTAGCATCATGTTTAATGATGTGGCCCTAAAATGAAATATAGAAGCACGTAAGTTGCCAAATAAAATGCTATACAAAATTGGGAGTGATTTGAAATTTCCCCATAGGATTTTGAGAAATGCTAAGTTAGGGTGCTCCACTATAGGCCCCTCTCCCCTAGTGCGCCCTTTCAAATTCTCTCTACTTTAAGGAGCGAATTAATTCAAAGGGAAACCATCATTTTGATTTGTCCCTGAGCATGTATTATGTACATAAATCCCTTGTGATCCTTAACATATTTGCACTCTTCATTCAAGGGGAAGCTAAGAATAACAAAGCCTCAAAAAGACATAGATAATTTGTTTGTGGGATAAGAATGAACTACCCACCGCCAAAGAAAAAATGAAAATATTAAAGAGTGATTTCCACCTTCCCAACAAGGTTTGGCCAAAGGTCCTTTGAAGAACCAGCCTCCAATTTCTCTAGTTGATCAGTCACTATATTGTCAAGTGAGTCAAAATCTATATTCTTCTCTCAATAGCCATGATTTATAATGAAAGAATTTTAAATATCTAGTAAAGGTCACATAATTGAGAAGAATTTTTGTTTATATTCCAATTTGGTGATGCCCTCCTTCAATCCATGTCTAAAATAATCATATAATCAAGTTCAATTTTGACTAATAAACATCCAAAATTCGAAAAAGTATGTAACTACCTAGAAGTAGATCTTGATCTTTGCCTTTATTACTTGTTCTTGTTTATAACTTCTTGGATTTGACACCCAATATGATCTTGTAGTGGTCACTAAGAATTATTTCTACCCCAAATACTTGGAGATTATTTATATTCATTAATTATATATATTTATTTATTATTTTAGTTTTAGATGAGAAAGAGGAAATCCCACTTTCAAGTGTCACTATTTATAAAATATTAGATATTTATAATATGTAATATTTTGGGTAAGTGTCTAATTCCATCATTATGTGCCTGGAAATCTGTATAAGAGCGAATTTGCACCCCATGTGCAAATCCCCTTTTTTCCTTTATCCACTTTAGAAAACCAAGTTTGGAGGCTTAATTCCACCTAAGCCTGTTGCTTGCATCACACTTGGCGCCTATTTTGAGCGTCGGTGGAGGCATTTCTGTTAGAGAAGTCTGCGCAACACGCTTATGTCCCTGACATATTCTCGTGTCTGGAGCCTACAGAGGCGTTACACTTCCCATTGGGGGTTGATTTTTAATGCCCTCCTCGATCGAACCGACTCGAATATGGTCATTTTCTTCCTCATTCCTTCATATTTAGTACTTGAACTTGCATTTTGAGGTTGGAAGATCTCTTTACCACTTCTATACTTCATACACAAGCTTCACATCCTCTTCCAAGCATTCTAGAAAACACTTTACACTTCACATCAACAACATCAACACTCCACCACATCAGTAGAGCAAGTGTGGAACAAAACACCATTGCAACAGAGGCTTGAGTTCCTCCCATTTTCTCCCCCATTAGCCTTGACTGCTCTTGGTGGAGGTGGTAAGCTTTCATTCCTCTCCTCTATTACTTGGTTGAGTAACATAACACTGTTTTGTAGTGCTTTAATGCTCTTTACTTCATTTCTACTTTTCTCTATCTATCTGGCTATCTGTGGAGGTGGGAACACCAAAAAGAGGTTTGACCGAGGAAGGCCCTTATACAGCCCCAACATTCTCTCCCTCTTGTGTGTAGGTATTGAAGACACTCACAGATTGGAAGCTTCATCACTCACACGATTGTAAGTATCTCCTTCCTTTCTTCTCCTTATCTTTGTCAATTCTACTACTTTATCGTATTTTGTCCTTTTCCTACATTCTATCAATTCTTAGTAATCCATTTGCTAATAGTCATTTAGGAATTTTCTGTGACAAACTCAGTCTTTGGTCTGTACGAGAGGACAACACACCTCTGAGATGCCAACGTGTTGTGCTATCGTCTACTTTTTGTGTTAACATCCTTTGGCCGAGAGCTTGTCAGTTTATCCAAAAGACCTCTGTGACTGGCTCCTTCGAATTCTCAAAATTTTGTGTTGTTCCATTAAGGTAGTATAGGGCAGTTTTCCCCATGAGGTTCTCTGAACAAAGAGAACTTGTGATAGCGAATCCCCCTATAATAGATTTTGGTGAACCCGACGTGAAGAATAGTGTTCTTAAAAAAAAAAGGAATTTATATACCCCTACTTGGCTCATAACTTTTGACTCGATGCTCGAAATTCAGAACCGTTTGCATCGTTGGAAAGGTCTTCTAGAGAACTAGTTTAGTCTCTAAAATACAAGTGCCTTCAACAATCAAATTTTAGGGACCAACGCAAGTTTTGACCTCAAATTCCACTCCGGAGACCTCCAAAAACATGAATTACTAGAACATAGAAAATACCAAAAAAATTATAATGGATTTAATATCTTCTTTTATTAGTTTAGTATCTAATATTATCCAAAATATTAATGGTATTCCATTTAATGCATGTGATGGTGACTTGGCTTTGCCCATGTCACTCGGTATCTTTGACCCTTCTCATGAAATTCCTCTGGCTTCATAGGATATCTCTTTGCAAGAAAGTGAAATCATTGATACCTTTCTTAATGTTACTCTACCTACTCTTCATTCTAACATTTGCATTCCCTTCTAGAGATGTTGCATTAGTGAATGACGAATCTCATCTTTTTTCTAATGCACTCTCTTCTATAGAGGTTGCATTAACAAATGATGAACCTCCTTCCACATTTGATTCTCCTTGGATCGATGTTGAGAATGCTCCTTCAAATAACTATTCCACATTTGATCCTATTTGGATCGATGTTGAGAAGATGTATTCAAATAATCGTTCTACTAGCTATGATGATTCAATAATGTAATCTATGTCTCTGCTGCCCCTCAAAGGCCTAAGAGACTGATTATTTACGTGACTCGAACAAGTCCTTCTCCTAAGAGGGTTTGTTCTGTCGATGGTGTTCCATTTGATGGTGACCCTCCTACTATCCTTATGGACCCCTCTTATAGAGCGGTAGCCCATACTTATGAGAGTAGTATGAATAAACAAATAAGTTTTCTTCAAGAACCTAATCCTACGACTAAAGCACCTATTGATTACAATGTTGTCGAGAAACCTTGAGTTACTCCGGCTAAGATCTCATTGTGGGACTTGCTTCAGTCTGATTTAGTTTATCAAGGTATGCTTCAGGAAGCCTTGTGAAAGATCATCTTTCCTTCTTCCAGTAGGTCGATGGATGCTGATGCGTTGATGGCATGTATTCGTGCAAATTTTCTGAATATCACATTCTATCTGTAGGATCGCCCGCCTCTACAAGTACAAAAGCAAGCGGATCCTCTAATGATTATAGTTAACATTAATAAAATTGGCCTTAAACATACTCTTGTTGATGCTGGTTCAACACTCAACGTGTGTAGTATTGATCTATTGCCTAAGATTAATGTTGACTCATCTTCTATTAATACTTATTCTATTATTATTCATGGGTTTGATAATGTTGTGCGACAAGCTCTAGGTATGATAGTATTACCTTTGCAACTTGGACCTATTACCGTACCTACCCTGGTGTATGTTATGTCAAAAAAGTTACCTTATAACCTTCTTCTTGGTAGACCATGGATTCATGCTATGGGTGCAGTCTTGTTTACCTTGCACAAATCTATTAAATTCATTGCTAACAATAAAGTAGTCAAAGTCAAAGCTGACCCTAAGGCTATGCACTTATGTGAGATGACCGTTGTTGGTCGAGCTTCAATTGTGCCCACTCTTATTCCTTTAGTGTCTTCCATTGTGTCGATGTTTACTCCAGTAGTACCTACCACAAAAGGTACTCTTGAGATAAATGTCCTTGAAGAAGATCCTTCTGAAGCAAGGAGTCCTAAGTGTGGTCCTTCTACCTCTTCTCAAAGGAATGCATGTCTTGGTGACGATTGGGGTTCTCTAGACTTTACAGAATCCTTCGTTGGAGAGTATAAAGTGGACCCAATCCACTTAAAGACCTTTCGACAACATCATTCACACCCACTATCAAAGATGATTACTCTTTTGTATCACAGGGTAAGGTGAATACAAATTGTAATGTTCTTGGTGTTGATCCTCCTTCCGAGGAAGATGATCACACTTCTATTAAACAGGTTAATGTTGGAAATCCTGTAGAGAAGCATAATCCCCATTGCCGAAATAATGCTCTCTATAGGGATCCTCCTCCTTTTTCTTCTACCTTTGTATCTTCTTCTTGCGAGTAGTCAAACTTTTCTAAATAAGAGAAAGGTTTGCTTCCTACTCCTCATTCTTTATAGAAGCAAGAGTGTATCTTGTAAGGCTTCTTAAAGCCTGCTTGATCACTCTTCCTTCTACTCACAAGAAAACTCATAAACATGACAAAGCAAAACATCCTTTCTGTGCATACCATCGAGTGCTTGGCCATTCCACTAGTGAATGCAAAGCCTTGAAGGAAAAAATTCAACAACTTCATGATTTAGGTGCCATCAAACTTCTATTTGATTGATGCACCTGTCTTTTCTTCACATGACAAGTGATATCAAGGTTTACCTCTATCCTGTTCTAGGTATTTTTGCATAATTCTCCTCCCCTATATGTTGGGGGCAATGATAACTTGTTCTAGAGATGTGTGTCCTTCTTAAGGACCCCTCTCTTCGCCATGTCTTTCAATTGAAGCATCCCTTGAGTGGACCCCCTTTTCTCTTTTGAAGGGTTCCCAAAGGATGTCCTTGAAATCCTTTCTTTCGAATGGACTCTTTGCGTCTAGCTTTGGGGCAGCCTGACTAGACCTCACCTTTCAAATAGCGTGTCCCTTGAGTGGACCACTCTTTTTTCACGTCGGGTTCCCAAGGGACCCATTTGAAAGTTTTATGGTCTGCATGACTGACCACTTTTAGACATGTTCTATCTGCAGGTAGACATGTTGTTGCTTTTAGATACATCCTATCCATAGGTAGAGGTATCAATGCTTTAAACATGTCCTATCTGCAGATAGACTTGTCACCATTTTTAGATGTGTCCTATCTGCGGGTAGATGTATTGGTGGTTTAAGCATGTTCTATTTGCAGATAGATGTGGACCATCACTTTTAGATGCATCCTTTCAGCGAGTAGACGTATCGACACTTTAGACATGTTATAGTTGTGGGTAGACATGTAGCCACTTCTTGACTCTATTGAGTTTGCTTCCTTGGGATTTCTTTCATGTGAGAGTTCTTGAAGGATACCTTCCTTATAGGTCTATGGGTTTGTAAGGAACTTTCATACTTGGTGATACGGGCTTCCTTCTTGAACATGGTTTTCTTTTATCACCTCTTTTGTGGTGCGAGTTCTACTCCTGAGTGGTTTTTTCTTTCACCACACACTTTGTTCATGTTAGAAGATTAATATTTACTTGGTAAAGGTTATTCTTTATTTGTAATTATTTATTAACTTGTAGGAATATTCCAAAGGAATCCCTACAAGTCTTTTGTCTTTTTTTTGGCATCTCACACATGTGTGAGGATGGCTTATTTTTAATTCCTTTATTAAGGAATATTTGTAACCACCTCCTTAAGAGGTGACACTTTGCACACACATAGATGAATGGTGGCATTCATTGAGTTGCGAGTTACATTCTAACTCCTTCTTCTCACCTCTACTTATTGAGGTGCCTCTCCTCTCATTCTTCAAGACTCATGCAAGCAAGCTAAGGTTGGAACTCTCTCTCTCTCTCTTTGTATTATTCTTTAGGCATTTTGCCTCCATTCATAATATTGGGGGTTTTTCTTGTTTTTCCCTTTAACAAATTCTTGTGTCTCTCTTGCTTTGGTGGTGCTTGGTTTGGCTACTTCAATTTATTTGGTAATCTCTTTCCTTCAAACAATTGCTCTTTATTAGTACTTTCCATTGCTCTTTTCTATTTCCTTTCATGGTATCGTGAGCTTGGTATTACTAATATTTTGTGAGCTACATTGTTGAAGGTTTACCAGATTTTTCAACACACCACTGAATCAAGAGGGATTTTGTTTTAAGCAAATATTTACAATAGTTTTTTTTTTTCATAAAGTAAATTTTTTGGCAATCATGTCAACTTTAATTCTTGAAATTAAATTAAATTCTTCTAACTATCATTCTTGGAAAACTCATATATGCTTTATTTTTCAGTTTAAACATCTTTTAGACGTAGCTACAGATCCTAAATCTAAACCAGGTTCATCTGCATCCAAAGATGAAATCGAAAAATGGAATCTCAAAAATGAAGAATCCCTTGGCCTCATAAGTATCTCCATGTCACCCGAACTTTATGTTCACATTGGGACATGTACAACTGCCTATGAAGCATGGGACAAACTCAAAACAATTTATGATAGTACAAATGAATCAAGAAAAAATCAAATTTGATTTTAAATCTATGGATGATTTTTTATTGAAATTTGATGCTTTAAATAGTCAATTGGATGGTTTAGGAGTTAAATTAAATAATCTTAGATTAATTCATCTTATTCTTAAAAAGTGTCTTCCTAGACAATTTTTGCAATTCATTACTAATATTCATGCTCAATTAGCTATTCCTTCTTTAGCTACTCAATTAACTTATGATATTTTTCATGATTTATGAAGACAAGAAGAGGCTAAGTTAATTCAGTTTGGTACTCTTAAGTCTAATGAACATGCTTTCTTATCTAATCATAAGCAAAATTTTAAACCTCATTATAATAATGGCAATGATCCTAGAGAGTTTAACTCTTCTAAGAGACCACATTGCACTTATTTCAATAAGGATGGTCATTGGCAAAATACTTGTTTTAAAAAGAAAAATGAGAAAAATCCTATGAGTCAAAATAATCAACAGTTTCATAACAATGGTAATCAATCTAGACATGCTTATACATGTAGTTTTAATGTTTCTAAACCTTTTGAATGGGTTAATGATTCAGGGGCATCTCAACATGTTACTTCACATAAACAATTTATTTTTTAAATAACTTCACAAGTACTTTATTATTGGACTTGATCCACCCAATGATAGTGTACATGTTTTTACTCAATTATATTTGGAACATGAAAAGAGGATATTCATGTAGTCATGAATGCATGAATATCATCTTAAATGACTTATTTGTACTTAATAATTATTCTCTTCATAGCATGCATTTCCCATTATTCCATCACAATTTTTTTTAATATTATTATTGTTATTATTTATAACTTAAGGTGGATTGATTTGTGGCTTGAGAAATTATCATTCTCTCTACCTAAGTCTTGATCTATTACAATATTTAAACAAACCTAGTGTTTCCTTCTCAACTACAATTATGTTGTTTTGATAAAGGGAATTTGATATTTTATTGTGTCTCATTAATCTGATATTGTGCATTATTGGTCAATTTGTCTTTTTGATGGATTTATTTCATCTATATATTTTTTGAAAATTAAAAGCTCATTGGAGTATTTTCCTTCTTGATGGATTTATTCCATCTATATATGTTTTGCAAGTTAATCACTTTATCAAGTCTCAATGGAGCCTTTACATATATATTTTATGCCCTAGTCGCATTTGCAGTAATGTTGCATAGGGAGCCCTATCTATAATGAATCATATATTTTATCAAGTCTCATTGGAGTTATTTTTGGGACCCATGGAAAATATTTCCATCCACTTTGATGGTATGCACACACTTTTTTTTTTTATGAACTTAGATCTATTTTCTAAATTGATGGGGATCAATTTCTTGAAACCTTTATGTTTCATTATTTTATTGAAGGCAATATGGTTTTTTTTTAAAACCATCTTTAGGACTAATTTTCAAAGTCCTTTATTATTAATCTTGACACAATTTCCCTTTACATTACAACAAATGATGTAGTGAGAGGAAACCTAGAACTATTATTGCTATGTCTAGATATATTGACATTTTATAATTTGGGCTATGCTTTCTTTCTATCTCATGGTTTCATTAGAAGTAAAAATGGTCCAAATTTATATATTAAACATAGTGAAAATGATATTGTGATTATTATTTTAATGATTTAATTATCACTTCTAGTTCTAACTTTTTGATTAGTGATGTTAAGTCTCAACTCAATCAACAATTTCAAATGAGTGATTTGGGCCTATTACATTATTTTGGGTATGCAAATTTGGCAAACACCTAAAGTGTTGGATTGGTTTCTAGCTTTATGTCTAAACCACAACAAACTCATTTTAAAGTTGCAAAAAGAATTTTAAGATATGTTAAAGGCACTCTTAATCTTGGTCTCTTTTATGATGCAAATTGTGATTTTTCTTTAAAAGGTTATATTGATTCAAATTTAGGAGGTGATCCCAATGATGGGAGATCCACTTGTGGTTATTGTTTCTTTGTTGGATTAGGTGCAATCTCATGGAATAGTAAGAAACAACAATCTACTTCTCTTTTTTCTATAGAAGCTGAATATAAAGGTTGTACAAATGCATCTAAAGAAGCATTATGGTTAAAAAGATTACTTGAAGACTTGGGTCTACCTCAAAAGGATCCTACTCCTTTATATTGTGATAATCAAAGTGCTATTACTTTGGCAAAGAATCCAATTTTTCATGCAAGGACCAAGCACATTTCTCTTCAACATCACTTCATTAGAGAGAAAATTGAAGACAAGAAAATTTCTCTTTTGTATTGTAAAGGTGAAGATCAAGTTGCATATATTCTTACCAAAGCTCTTTGTAAAGATAAATTTATCTTTCATTGTAAAAATATTGGATTACAACCCATTGAAGGGTTTGATGTAACCTCTCCAAGTAAAGCTTAAGGGGGGATGTTAGAAGATTAATCTTTACTTGGTAAAGGTTATTATTTATTTGTAATTATTTATTAACTTTTAGGAATATTCCAAAGGAATCCCTACAAGTCTTTTGTCTTTTTTTTTGGCATCTCACACATGTGTGAGGATGGCTTATTTTTAATTCCATTATTAAGGAATATTTGTAACCACCTCCTTAAGAGGTGACACTTTGCACACACATAGATGAATGGTGGCATTCATTAAGTTGGGAGTTACATTCTAACTCCTTCTCACCTCTACTTATTGAGGTGCCTCTCCTCTCATTCTTCAAGACTCATGCAAGCAAGCTAAGGCTGGAACTCTCTCTCTCTCTCTCTCTCTCTTTGTATTATTCTTTAGGCATTTCGCCTCCATTCATAATATTGGGGTTTTTTCTTGTTTTTTCCCCTTAACAAATTCTTGTGTCTCTCTTGCTTTGGTGGTGCTTGGTTTGGCTACTTCAATTTATTTGGTAATCTCTTTCCTTCAAACAATTGCTCTTTATTAGTACTTTCCATGGCTCTTTTCTATTTCCATTCAGTTCATCTCTCTCTTATCTCTTTTATATACTAAATCAAGGATATACATCTTCTTCATCCTAAATATATTCTCTTCTCTTTTTCTTAAAGTTCTTCTATGTGTTTTTTGGGGACAATGCATAGTATTGAGACAACCTTCTACATTGAGGTCTCTCTACTATGTTGACTCGAATCCTTTAGATTTTTATTCTCTAACGTTGCTATTTGGTGTAGGTTCTTCTTGTTTAATGTACTATCTACTTCCCTGATGGTTCAAGTATGCATTTCTAACCCTACTCTTTCTTGATCTACTTTACCGAGCACTCAATAGTGTTAGTGCTCGCTAAAGTGGGGAAAAAATGTATAAGAGAGAATTTGCACCCCATGTGCAAATCCCCTTTTTTCCTTTATCCACTTTAGAAAACCAAGTTCAGAGGCTTAATTCCACCTAAGCCTGCTGCTTGCATCACACTTGGCACCTATTTTGAGAGTCGGTGGAGGAATTTCTATTGGCAATGTATGTGCAGCATGCTCACATCCCTAATAGATTCTCACGTCTGGAGCCCTCAAAGGAGTTACACTTCCCATTGGGTGTCAATTTGTAATGCCCTCCTTAGCTGACCCGACCTGAATATGGTTGTTTTCTTCCTCATTCCTTCATATTCAGTCCTTGAACTTGCATTTGGAGGTTGGAAGATATCTTCACCACTTCTAGACTTCATACACAAGCTTCACATCCTATTCCAAGCATTCTAGCAAACATTTTACACTTCATAGTAGCAACATCAACACTACACCATGTCAGTAGAGAAAGTGTGGAACAAAACACCATTGCAATAGAGGCTTGAGTTCCTCTCATTTTCTCCCCCATTAGCCTTGATTGCTCTTGGTGGAGGTAGTAATATTTCACTCCTCTCCTCTATTAGTTGGTTGAGTAGCATAACACTATTTTGTAGTGCTTTAGTGCTCTTTACTTCATTTCTACTTCTCTCTATCTATCTGGCTATCAGTGGAGATGGGAACACCAAAACAGGGTTTGACTGAAGCAGTCCCCTATACAGCCCCAACATTCTCTCCCTCTTGTGTGCAGGTATTGAAGACACTCATAGATTGGAAGCTTTGTCACTCACACAGTTGTAAGTATCTCCTTCCTTTCTTCTCCTTATCTTTGTCAATTCTACTACGTTATTGCATTATGTCCTTTTCCTACATTTTTCTAGTTCTTACTAATCCATTTTCTAGTCGTCATTTAGGCATTTTCTATGATAAACTCATTCTCTAGTCCATACGAGATGCCAACGCACTTGTGAGACACCATCACACCGCATTGTCATTCACTTTCTGTGCTGACGTCCTTTTGCTGAGAGCTTGTCAATTTGTCCAGAAGACCTCTATGATCGGCTCCTTCGGATTCTAAAACTTTTGCATTGTTCCATTGATGTAGTATAGGGGAATTTTCCTTGTGAGGTTCTCTGAATGAAGAGAAATCGTGAGTAGCGAATCCCTGGGCTATATCATAGAATCTTATGGCATTGTAAGATGAGAGTTACTTGTAATATATTATATGATATATAATATCATCAACGAGAATGGTTACATTAGAACCTTGACTAGCACTATGGTATTCTATGACGCATTTCATAAAGAATCTCTTAGGTGGTCTAAGTATGGTAAGATGAAGCACCCAAACTGATAAGATACAAATGAGAAGTATAGGAGAATATTATATTTTTAATCTACAAGACCAAAACCAATTTTGGGTCATAGATTTGGCGCATGGTTTTGATTAAGCATACTTGGTGTGTAGTTTTGTATTTTCCTATTTATTAAATGATAAAGATGGTGGTTTGTAATCTAGTTGGTATAAAATACTCTAAACCATGCAAGATCTGGCTAAAAATTGTAGCTATCCAAGATCAAGAAACTTCTACAAAAGTACAATAGAGATCAACTATGAGAGAATAATGGTATTATATCAAAGAATATAAATGATAGATTCAATTGGATTGATTCCGAAATTAGAACCCCTTGGTTATATATCCAAGGTGAGTCATAATATTAGACAAGATAATGACAAGTGTCTTAATCAAATGCCATGAGATAACAAACATTAAATTACCTAGGAAACAAGAAAAAATAAACATATATAAGATAATATCTAATGCCAACTAAGACTTCTAGAAATATTACTAGGACCTAAGTAAACTTAACATGTGAATAGAACCTATATGTGAACTAGCTAGGTAAACCACCATATTCACACCAATATCCTCCTTAAGTGTAACTTAGGGAGGAATAAAGCAATGAAAAATGATGAAACTCTGATGATAATGGGTCATGCTGGTTATTTTTTATGAAGCAAACATGATCTCATCCCTCATCTATGAATCTGCCAAAATTCAATTACTAGTAAGGGTGAGGATTGGACAACACACAAGTAAGGATTTTAAGGCACTTACTTCTTCACTTTGGGTTTTATGAGACCCAAGAGGGTGATCCTTAAACACGCTCACGTGATATTCATTTTAACAAGAGAATTTATATACATAGATGAATTCCTTTAAACTGCAAATAGGAAACATTCATCAAAGGTTTGGTTGACCTTTTAGTAAACTATTTTCCATTTGCAAGGAATAAAGTAACACTTTAGGTTGGGACATTATAATTTAAGTCTTTTATTCTCATTTTAATCCTTTGGCTAGGTGTGTTACTAACTCAACTTACTCTTAGATAAGCTAATGAAGGGACAAGTGCCTTGTCCACAAGATAATGGAGTCATTTTTGTAATTAACCAGTAATACATTAACAATTCAACCCATTAATTGATGGACAATTGATATAAGTACTTTCTAGCATTCAACTCATTGTGTTTACAACATAGTTCCTTACCAAATCCTATATCCTCTCCTCACAAACCCATGACCTTACTTTAGCATTAAATCAATCCTTGGAATTGAAGCATAAATAAAATCATTCATTGAGTTTAAAGAATGGAATACAAATGAAACTATCATTAACAATTTCATTCATAATCTATAAGAAAATTACACAGGTGAACACATATTTTAAAATTGATATTTTTTATTATTGCAATTACAATAAAACCATTTAAGATCATTACATCATGACTTATACCCTAAAATTGTTCTTGGTATATTCATCAATCTACTTATTTACATTTATGCTCCTTTATGAGCTTAGCCTTTTCACCTAGACCCTTTTGAGACAAAAAACTTTAACCCTCTCTCCTCGTAATCATCCTTGATATCCTCTTTATATAATAGGAGAGTGACAAGAATCCAGCTGATTACGATTTAATTTCACATTTCATTCCAAAATGAGTTTCAATTGAATTTGAGAGATTCCACCAGATGGTTATATGCAATCATTGACATAGCAAGGGAAAGATGAAGACAAAATTCTCAATAAGTTGTCAAAGGAAAGTAGCCACACCACCCACAGAGTACCGTTAGCCATACTTGCAATGCCCATGTCGAGAAAAAAGATTCTTCACTATACCAGTCGGAAGACTTCCATATCAACATCAAAGAGTAAAAGACCAAAACTATGGACACATTGAAAAGAAAAATCTTCATGCAGTGGAAATGGTGTCATCGAAAACAAAAAAAAAGGAGAAGACACTACTCTTAGTCATCAACATTAGAGTATGCTCAACCAATCATTGTTCATGATGCAACCGAAGGATCCATTACTACATCCTTGTTAGAGTCATCATATGAGACCAGAGATTGAAGGAAATGACCGTATCCCTAGTTAGTGTCGCCTCCATAATCTGAAGGGCTATTAGAGGGAACAATGGGAGAATTGTGTTTTCCCATGAAGGCCTTGTGACTCTTGTTTCTTTTCATAGCCTTCCTTTCAACCTTAGCTAGCTCCTTGACCTTAAACTTGACTAATTATTTTGAAATGGTCCTACTTCTTAAGTTGTAGGTACTGTGGACAATAGTTTTCTTTCTTTAACCACAGGCCTTCATTTTATCCTTTGGAGCAATAGAAGTCCCAAGGACTTCTTGCTTAGCCATAGACCTATCCTTGTGACACTCAAACACATTGAGTAATCTATACCTCTTAGTTGGCTATATTAACTCACCTGACTTACCCATTTTACAAGACACATGGTAGAAGCTATACCAAATTTAAACTAAGTGAAGATTAACCCTTTAAGTCCTAAATTAAAATTGCAGGAAAGCACACCCACAAACCTAGAAAAACTAGAGAATGAATTAAATAGAGCTCATACGAAGAACCAACTCACCCAAGATAAAAAAAATCAATGTCTCTGCAACTGAAAACTTGAAATTCGCACACTCCTTCAATGACTCACACTTCACATTCTCTGTAGACTAAAAATGGTGAGATAAAATGGCAAGCAATCTGCATTTGAACCATTGATTTTTTGCTCCTATGGACAACTCTTTCTCTTCTAGCCTAGTTTTTCACCTAAAAGGAGAGAGATGGGAGAAAAAATGCTAATGCAAAAGTGAAATTAAAGCTATGTTTGAAAACACATTGTGTAATGCAACAATGAACTAAATGAAGAAAATATGTAGAATAGAAAGGGATAAGTTAAATCAAAGTGCACCTAGGTAAAATATGATGAAGTTGGAATGTTGTCGATGCTAACTAAAATTATTGATTTTTCACAATGGGACTCATTCACCACAGGTGGTGAATCAGTCCTCTCCCAAATTTCTAAAAAATTAGGAGACAACTCTACAAATACTAGATCTAGAAATCACTGCTTGTCAGGTTGCTGAAGTCAATTATGTAGGAAACAAACATAAAACCTTCTCCAAGCTTGAGATAGACTTAAGTTGACTTGAAGCACCTAGTTGACTTGTAGACCAATCTTCAACACCAAAAAGCTTGTCAAATTTGCATACCTAGGTCTGCAAACAAAAATGCAATAGGGGAAAAATGGTTTAAGATTAGTGAATGGGGGTTTTCCTTGGTCAAACCCTATTTTTGGTAATCAAACCTTTAATAAAATAATGAAATGCAAAGGAATGATAAACTAGCAACATGCAATTGCTATCAACTTACCAAACCCTTGATGATGCAAGTCTGAAGTAATGTCAATGGCTGCTTCAAAGTGTTCGATTAGTGCTTGAAAAGATGTTGTAGAATGCTTGAATTCTTGAGTGAATAGGTGGATATGTTAACTTGATGAATGGGGGTTGAAATGAGGTGAAAATCACTTATTTATACACACTTGTGCCTTAGTTACCCATTCATACCTCATCACAGGACAACATCCAGTGTTTTTGAATAAAATATCGAAAGGAAATTTAAAATATTTTGAATTTTGGGCCGAGGGGACTCATTCATCACCCATGGCGAATGGGTCCCACCTAGGACCTAAAAATATGTGTTAGGAAATATGTTTTATTTAATGTTGTTTGTCGGGTAATACTCAAAAAAACACTTAATTAATCATATGAGAGCATAAAGGGGTCAAGTAAAGCATCAAAAAGGGATAAATAGTGAATATTTTCCTAGAAAAGCATGAAAGATTGTTACAAGACTTTACAACACTTCAAAATATGTCTTGTTGATGAATAAAATGGTGATTTTTAGGTAAATTATAATTAATAGAGTTTAGAAGACTGTAAAAATGTCTTACAACACTTCACAACACCTTCACAAGATGTCGTTCTTTGAATTTTAGTACCTAAATAAGCATGTTCAAGCCATGTCACAAAATAAGATCAAAGAAAAAAAATTCCAAAACCATGAAACAAGACCTAAAAGGACATGAAAATGACAAGGGGCCTTTTTCCTATGACACATTTAGCCCCCACTTTAGTGAGAGGATGAACCTGCTTCAAACTGATACTAAAGTAGCCATGAACATCGAGAGGAGGGTTCAAATACACTTACGTTAGCAAGATGGAATGACAACAATCAAGAGGGATGATCAATCCCACAGGATGAAGATCCCAACTAGACATAAGAACAAAAGAGCACACAAGTGTTGAAATGAAAGAATTGAATGAAGCTTCGATCATTAGTCCAACTAGTTGTGGATTCTAGATCTAGGTTGATTGTTTCAAAAAGAGAATGTGTACTCACTCTTAGGTGATAGAGCACATGATGGTCCGTTGGGTGAGAAGGCCCACATGTACTCACTTTGTGGCCAGAGAACTAGTTGTATGCGGGGTGAGAAAGCCCAAAACGGTAAGATACATATGCTAGTTGGTATGTACTCACAAACACAAAAGTAGCTATGGGGAAAAGTCATGCCGTTAGGTGGGCTTCCTGCACAACCATATTAAAGTTATACCTACTGATAAATTTAACAAGGTGCAAAAGAAAACTGCTCATGAACATAAAGAACAAAGGGTACCACAATCATGCAAGTTGTGTTATGCAAGGTGGAAAAAATGCAAAGCAGTAAAATGAAAAAAGTGTAAAATGTAAAAGAAGTTCAAAGGAGTCTTGTTCAGTTCATGCAAGGTTAGTCACTTTGGGAACATTGTGTCTAATATCTCCAAGAGAGGACCAATCAAAAAATAGTATATTCACAGCTTAGGGGATGCAGTGTATCACATCAGGTCACCAAGAGGAATGTAATATGTTGAGATAGATCACACTTATGAAGGACATCACACCCAATGTCATCCACAAAGTAACAAACACATTACGTAAACGACAAGGCTACACTAGGAACCAAGAATGAAAATGAATTAATGGTAATGTATGCCCCCCCCTTTGAAGTAACTACTACACATAATTTTGTGAGAAATTATTTTAAAGTAGAGAAGGAAACAGAATGCAAAAAGAAAACAAGAAATGAGAGCCAACCTAGAAATCCCTATGCCAAGTCAAATGTTTCAAAGTTAGGTTGCGTCATGTCAAGGAAAATGAAAAACAAATAAAGGTAGTTTCCCCCCAGAAAAGACCACACCAAACACATAAGGGATCTATGGATTTGGGGTGAGTATATTGATTGCTTCAATGTGTTTATGAAAGAGCTCAAAAATTTTGTCATTCCCCAAAGCACATAAAACTGGAAGAATGACACAAAGAAAGAAAAAATAATAGAAACATAAAGTTTGTTCTGGGTCAACATGGAAGAGAAATTGTGGTCTTGATGCCTTGCATCATCTCCAAAAGGGGAACAGAAGCGAAATGAAGGAAAACGAAAAGGAAAAAGTAAAGGAAAAAGATTTTGGGTCAACATGAAGGAGATATTGTGGTCTCGATGCCTTGCATCATCCCAAAATGGAGAACACAAAACAAAAAGAGAAAAAGACAAAGACCTTGAAGGTCAACATGGAAGAGACATAGGGCATCTCTATGGTTTTTGTCATCCCCAAAAGGAGAACACAAAACAAAAAGAGAAAAAAACAAAGACCTTGTGGGTCAACATGGAAGAGACATAGGGCATCTCTACGCTTTGTGTCATCCCCAAAAGGAGAACACAAAACAAAAAAGAGAAAAATACAAGGACCTTTTGGATCAACATGGAAGAGACATAGGGCATCTCTATCCTTTGTGTCATCCCCAAAAGGAAAACACAAAAAAAAAGCAAAAAAGATAATGTACGACATATAGAAGAGAGATATGAATAGAAGAAGTGTATGAAGAGAGATAAAACATAAAACACACAATACGGGGGAACATGATACACACATGAAAAATAAAAATAAAAAGAGAAAACCAAAAAGGCTAGTTAGGCGAATGCAATTCAACCATCTAATAGGTCATCCACCTACCAATCATGTTCAGTGTAATGCGAGGGTGATTGATTATCCAAAGGAAGAATTCCAAGTGTGAAACAAGAGTCGTAGTAGGTTCTTCTCTTGGTGGAGATGTATATTTTAAGCTCATTGTGGATGAAAATAAAGAATTTAAATCTTTATGCACTTCTTCATCTATTTTTGTTGTCATCACACGATCATCATCATCATGAAGATTAATGATAATAGGATGATGAAGGGTGATTTCTAAGGATGGATGTATCAAAAGTTGAGGTTGTTGGATTGGTTCAATTTGTTGCGAAGGTTGCATTGGATTGTCATGTGGCAGGTCAGGAGAAGGAGGGTATTCATCTATTACTTTAGTCTTGAAGATAAAGGTTGATTTTATTTATCTTCTTCTATGTGAGACTGACAAGCAAGGAGACGACGATGACACTTTCATCCCCTAGCACCATAGTTTTGTTTAATTCTATTTTGGAGTTGTTGAGGTGTAAGAGTGGATTGAGTCAGCATAGGTTCTTTTTCTTATGAAGAGGGAAGAATAGAAGAAACCAAAGAGGATGGATCAACCACTTTCTCTTTTACTTTATACACTTGTTTAACCTGAGGAGGCATGATAGGAGTGGTTTCATTTTCCCTTGGTCGTTTAAATGATGGTGGCGAAGTATCTAGGTGTGGTTGTTCAGGAGGTTGTATGGTTCACTCAATGTCAGACTCAAGTTGAAGCATGGTTTCATCTATGATAGGAGGTGCAAAAGTGGATGGCGACGAGTTCTAAAGAGACAATTTGGCTATCTTTTTGGCTTTAAAATTTTGATAACTTGTGAAAAAGAAGTCCTTTCGAGGTGTGATGGGTTCCATAGTTGTAGGCCAAAAGGCTTCTAATGAAAAATTACCTTTGGAAGATAAAGGATTAAATCCACTATGGTGTATGGTGACTATCTCATTGTCATGTGGAAAATTCAAACACTTGTGAACAACTGATGAGACCGCTTTCATCGAGCAAAGCCAAGGGTGGCCTATTCACAAAAAAAATTGGTCAGATTCTGGAATAATTGAAAATGTTACCTCCAAATTCTTAGGTCCTATTTGTAAGGGTAGCATGATTGATCTTATCGTAGGGCATGCAAAACTAGTATGTGTTTTAATCCATGTAGTTGGTTTATTATATTCATCTTGATATAGCCCATGTAATACTAGAAACTCCTCTATGATCACATTCTCGCCACAAGCGGGATCTATTAATATCCCATTAGTAGGATTATTATATATTCTGCCAGCTATGTAAAGAGGACCATCAAGACATTTTTGTAGTATGTCTTTAGCAAAAAAAGTGATATCAAGAGACTTAATAGTTTGCCCCTTACAAGGGATAACGTCTATCATAGCTACTAGCTCATCCATAAGACTTTCTGTAGTAACAGAGGGAGGTGTATCATGTTGTAATTTTTTTTTATCAATAGTCATTGCATCAATGGTTGAAGGTTCACTAGCCTTGACAAATGAGGTAGTATGTTTAGGCATGGGATTAGTGAAAATTTCCAAATTTTGGTTAGGGGGTGCAATAGACTTATTGCCTTGATAATTAACACCCATAATGGATAGATGGCATGAATCAATGAGGTCTTGAACTAAATGTTTGAGATGCTGGCAATGTTTAGTGTCATGTCCATTCTAGCGATGAAAATGACAATAAGCATTAGGTTTGAAGGTGGGTGGTAAAGTTTCGTTTGGATCAAGTGGTCAGATGGGTGGCAAAGTGAGCAGGCATTGTTGAATTAATTGTTCATTGTGTTATGAAGGGTATTGGGTAGGGTAGTAAACTGTCTCTTTGAGTCCCCATAGGTATAAGGAATCTCTGCTTTAATAGCTACCACTTGATTTGGAATAGAATGGGATTGTTGCAGTTGACATTGAGGAGGCGGATGAAACTAAACTAAAATCCTCTATTTGGTTTGTGAAAGTTTTGTGTGTTATTCTAGTTTTGATTATTGTGTTTAGGTTTGTCAGCTCAGCTATAAGTGGATTTTGAATCACGACATGAAACCGCATTGTGGTATTAACACAAGGTTGTGCATAAATGCATAAACAAAGGGAATTTCATCATTGTTAATTTATCTTGAAGGTGTGTATGCAAGTTTTCAATAAACATCTTTTGCAAATGTGCATCAAGAATCTTGACATCAATTTGAGCATACATAGATTGGTTTCATGAGATAAAATCTGGTACTTTTTCATCTTTGTTTTTCCTACATCGCATAAGGTTAGCCATTGTATTTTTAGGTGTCATGTGAACTTGAAAGTGGCTTATGAAAGAATCCACCAATTCATTGAATGAACAAATGAAATGATTAGGAAAGTTGGAAAACCATTCTAAAGCAGTGTCTTTTAATGTCCTTGGAAATAGTTTGGCTAATAGTTTATCATCATGGATGAAGTCACTACACAAAGTTGTATAGGCATTAACATGGTTGATAGGGTCTCCTTTTCCTCCATATTTCTCAAACTGAGGCATTTTTATCCCTTGTGGCATCGGGGTACGTAAGATTTCTAAGGATAAGAGGATACTATGGACATGATATGTAAGTGGAGCGGATTGACCTTGGATAATGATGGAAAGTTGATGTTGCATAAATGAAATGGTGGTAAGGAGTTGTGTAAGAAGGGGATTGGGGTATGTGGGTTGAGGTGGAAGGGAAAATGGTGATGGAGTATAGGTGATGTGAGGGGAAGTAAAAGGAATACTATGGGGTGTGAATGTGGTGGAAGGGACTTGCAATGCCACAAGAGAAGTAGGAATGCTAGTGGAAATAAAAAAAGACGTAGCTACATAATTAGTCTGATGCATAGTTGTATGGACTTGTGGATTAGTATAAGTTGGTATGGAAGCTATGGTTGAAGAGGGAGGAACTTGAGGTCCTCCTTGGTTTACAAGAATGGTTGTGGATTGGTTATTAGAAGAGGCATGTTTATTGTAAATCTTGGAAATTTTCTTCATCACTTGCAAGCCATCATCACTTTCAATCAAGAGACAACTTTGCAACACCAGATCTGGAAATCACTACTTGTCAAGTTGTCGAAGTCAATTTTATGGGAAACAGACAGAAAACCTTCTCCAAGCTTGAAATAGACTTAAGTTGACTTGAAGCACCTAGTTGACTTGTAGACCAATCTTCAACACCAAAAAATCTTGTCAAATCTGCATGCCTAGGTCTGCTAACAAACATGCAATAGGGGAAAAATGGTTTAAGGTAACTAGTGAATAGGGGTTTGCCTTGGTCAAACCCTAGTTTTGGTAATCAAACTTTTAATAAAATAATGAAATTCAAAGGAATGATAAACTAACAACATGAAATTGCTATCAACTTACCAAACCCTTGATGATGCAAGTCTGAAGTAATGTCAATGGCTGCTTCAAAGTATTTCAATAGTGCTTGAAAAGATGATGTAGAATGCTTGAATGCTTGAGTGAATAGGTGGATAAGTTAACTTGATGAATGGGGGTTGAAATGAGGTGAAAAACACTTATTTATACACACTTGTTCCTTAGTTATCCATTCATACCTCATCACAGGCCAAAATCAAGTGTTTTTGAATAAAATCCTGAAAAGAAATTTAAAATATTTTGAATTTGGGGACAAGGGGGACTCATTCACCACCCATGGCAAATGGGTCCCACCTAGGACCTGAAAATATGTGTCAAGAAATATGTTTTATTTAATTTTGTTTGTCGGGATAATACTCAAAAATAGATAAATAGTGAAGATGTGCCTAGAAAGCAGGAAAGCTTGTTACAAGACTTTACAACACTTCAAAATAGGTCTTGTTGATGAATAAAAAGGTGATTTTTTGGTAAATTGTAATTAATAGAATCTACAAGAATGTAGAATTGTCTTACAACACTTCACAACACCTTCACAAGACATTTTTTTTAATTTTAGTACCTAAATAAGCATGTTCAAGCTATGTCACAACATAAAATCATAGCAAAATAGATCCAACACCATGAAATAAGACCTAAAAGGAAATGAAAATGACAAAGGGCCATTTTTCTAGGGAACAACATTAAATAGATGATTTGGAGCATGTAGCAATTAATGATTGAAGAGATTGTCGCGTGAGCGAGTTGATAACTGAGCAGCTCAACTTTGAATTTGAAACCTCGATCTTTTAGGATTTAAAACTTCATCGATGGCAACCTAGAACGCCATTTCTGGCCATTTACAATTTGTTCCTAAAAAACACTAATACCAACTCAAAAGATTCTATGTCTTCCCTTAATCTTCATCAGTCACCTGCAATTTGACAATTAACATGCATCGCTAACCCGATCTGTGCCTTTTCATTTATATCGACGAAGTACACAATGCTGATACTTGAAGATAATATTCCATAAAATGTACCATCACCTGTCACGTATTTTCCCTACCCCTCTAGGGTTCAATCGGTGACAAGAGCATTGACATGATGAAAATCAGACCGTTGGATCACTGCTCACTTTAGAAATATTTATCGCATCACGTGTCGTTGATTCAAATTTGAAAATCTAGACCATGTTAGCAACATCTTGAAAACACTAATGAAACCATACTAGGGCATGTGCACCTGCATGAAAATCTAAGGCACCGAATATATCGCTCATGAGAACACCTCAGATCAACGAAAGGTAACCTTGAACAAAGCACTCCATCCCTCATCGCCAAATTGAACAAAATAATTGCACAGCCATCCACAATCAACAATGGGACAAAAATCTAAGGGCCCTGAGGTCATCACTCATCACCCATTTGAAACTCAGAGATTGAAGAAAATTTGCGATGAGTGATAAGAGAATATACAACCAACACTAGGGTCCATCGTACATCACTAATTATCATCATGAAATTCATGAGCAATTACCAATATGAAATAAGCTAGTGAGTAGCCCACAAATCGTGCATCACTAATTTGAAACTTCAAACCCATAACCTATCCACTATGCAAGAAACAAGATAAATGCTACTCATCGCTAGTTGTTGATGTAAATTAGTTTTTAGAAAGCCATTCACAATGAGAAAAATAGAAAAAAAGCTACTCATCACTCATCACTCATTTGAATTTACATTTCAAAAGTCATTTGCAATGATAAATAAAGGGAAATAGTGGTTGAGACTTGAGTGAAAAAAAATTAGCACATGCCCACAAGTTGTTTTCAGAAAGGGACCACCTAGGAAACCATATAAAAGGCCTCAAGGACTTAGAACATAATATTTCAAAGGATGTAAAGGCCAAATAAGGTCAATCAATAAACCTTACAAAATAATAATTTCAGACCTAGGGCAAGGGACCGGTTACTCCATGAGTGTTAATGAATCAAGATGTTTTAAAACAACCAAAAATGGGTGATAAGAAGTCAATGATGAATTAGAACCTTAATAAGGGCTTCGCCCTAAGGATTTCTTGGGTGATATTTTGATAGAAAAATCCCCATTTTAAATATGAATAAAAAAATCCTAAGTCTAAACACTTGAAACTGACTGAAATTGGAAAAGTTAGGAATGGAATCATGATTTTTTTCTAGGGTTCCATTAGGTCCCAACTACTAGGTCATGTTAGGTTTTCATGAACAAGTGTAATCCCTCACAAATAGAAGGAGAAAACTGATGCAAGGGCATCATTTTAATTAAATGTTTTTTTATTATTTACCTAGCTAATGTCTGTTGGAATTGTGTGCCTTAATCCAACAACTTGAAACCTCTTGTGAGTAATTTTGGTGTGACTGTTGAGATGTCTGGCCAATTTTCTAGTTGATCTTGAACTATCACTGTGACCTCTGGAATGTCTTGGTGATTGGTATAATCTTAATCTTCGGCGTAACCATGGATAGTCGGAATGTTGTCTCGATGATGGTAGAAAGTCTAGCCGCTATTGGTGTGACTCTTGGTTTCTCTGGCTGGTGCAGTAATCGGTATGACTTTCTCCTATCAGAATGTGTCTTAGCAATAACAGATGTATCATTGACAATGTTACATTCAGAGTAATCGGGATAACATAAGGGTTCGGTAGGAACTCTTGGCGACAGGGAGATGTCTCGCTAACAGCTATACACTCGGAGTCATTAGGATAACATAAAGGCTTCGGTATAAAGTCTTTTCGATGGGGTATTCTATTGTCGGTATGACTCTTGGTGACTATTTGGTGCTCGGTATGACTTTAGGGCTCGGTATTACCTCTCAATGATAGCCTAAGTCTTTCTGATAGTGTTCAAATTCATATGACTTGAGGACTTCATTATGATCTCTCGGCGAATAGCGATAGTCTCACGGAAGGGAATACTGATGTCTATGTGACTTGTGAACTTTGGTATGATGTCTTGGAAAATAGTGATAGTCTTGCCGATGAGAATGCTGAGGTTGATACAACTTGTGAACTCGGTATAGCATCTTCCCGATAGTGAAGAATCTTGGTGATATCAACGATTGGGCTTTGTGGCATCAGGGAGACACGGTTAGTATCTCACCGACATGTGAATACATTTTGAATTCCTTTGACAGAGTGAAAGACTGTCCTACATGGTGCGACTTGGACCTATCTAAGAAGGGAAAATGTGAACCGTTTGCTGTTGTGATATGATAGTTGAAAACAAACCGATTCATAGAGGCAGTGAAGAACGAATGTATGCATGTATGCATTGAACGTTTTGGAAATAGAGAGAGAAGGAGAGTGATAGAGAAAGGGCCGAGTGGCTGGCTGAAAGGCCGAGGCCATGAGGCTGAAACAGAGAAAATGAGAGGCATGGTTATGCTACTGGAATCTCTCCTGATCAAGAATCAAATGCCATGGTTGATCTCTCATGTCAATCTGTACTGTATACTATGTGAGGGTATTGCAACAGTGTGAAGATTGTATGGTCTGATGGATTGATCAAGAAATGTAAAGGGGAGAGTTTGCTACAGGTTGTATCTAGAATGAACAAGATGTAATCTCTGAAAAGGCTATGAGCTTGAATTGTATTGTAACCTTCAGTTGCTAAATAATATAATGGCTCAAAATTTGGAGGGTGGGATTTTTTACCTGAAAGGGTTTTCCCCATGTAAATCTATGTGTTCTGGTTTTTTGTCTTATCTTTCATCTGTGTTGGTTTTGTTTCAAGAATCTATTATTGCTTGCTTTTGAATTTATGTTTGCTTCTCTCAGAAGGATTAATGTGGGAAATAAACTATGTTTATTTCCGCTTTAGGACATAGTTGTACGTGTCTTTGAGGAAGTCTAATCAAAATTAAAGTTACCGAAGGCACTACTATTCTTGGAGGTTTCTCTGAGATGCCCTTTATTTCCCTTACAAGTGGTATCAGAGCCTTCTTTTGGTTGCTAGTCCTGGGTATTTCTTAGTTTTTTAGGCTAGAGGAAATCTAGAGGAATTGTCTCATTTATTGATCCTTTGGTTAGTGGAAGTCTTGTGATATTCAGAGACAACACGTAGCTTAAAGGATCATGAAGATGGAGAAAAGGGAGTTGATCATGTTGTTTTGTTGTGATTTGTGTCTCTTGGTTGGTAGCGGTATAACCTTGGTGTATGAGGTGGATTTTCTTGCTCCGTGACTGTGTAGCAGTAAAGCATTCATATTGGGTACTTGTGTGAGAGGCTCCTTGATGATATGGATAAGCCTAGGTTGTTTCTTAGCCATGGAAGAGAGTGCTTATGCTAGGTGGTGTTTCCTTGTGTTGGAAGGCACTATTTCCTGTTCACCTCAAATACATGAAGGCTATGGAGTTAATCATTAGATGATTTGCAAGCCTCTGGAATAAGCCTTTCTCTTCTTCTCAGATGCATTTACATGTTGGTGGTTTTAGAGTTGGCCTAAAAGGGGCTTGGATTTTCCTGAACTATTGTTTTCCTTCTAAGGATGATTTGTACTTCCGTGGCTCTGTGGTTTTGCAAGTTTTACATGGTTAAGCAAAACTTGTGGTTATGTGGAGTTGTTTTTAAGCTATTTTATAGACACTGGCTTTTGGGGTGTTGTTGGATGAGATAGATGCAGTTCTGCATGCATTCTTTGTGCATGATTTGAGGAGGTGTGATTTCTTCTCTGCATGGGAGTGTTGGTACGTGATTTTTCACTCAACATTCTTGTGGTGGTGCTTGTGGGTTCCTTGATTATGGTGCTCATTGTGGATATGATTGGAAAATTAGGTTTGGCATGATCTGGTGTTTAAGTAATGTTGTCTATGTGGTTATTCTCTTTGATATCTCAGTGTTGTAGTTTCCAATGTGATGACAGGTTTGCATGTTCGATGTTTGTGATCAATGAGTTATGTGGTTGGTGGATTAGCTACCCATTGGTTGCAGTGAGATAACTTGGACATGTGGACTATCTTTATCCACAAGGTTGATTCATTGCTGGTGTAGACATGTTAGTTGTCCTTGTTTGTGGTCACTTGTGCATTGGTGTAATTACTTTGAGATGAGAGGATGGATATTGTTGAGTACCTGAATAGTCAGTTATGAGAACCTAAAGCAGGTGGTCACGATGCTTGGAGAGCTGGAATGTCACATTTTAGTAGAAGCTTTAGCAGTAACTATGGGTTCATCACATGGTGGTGAATGGTATTCTTTAGTGTTGCAAATGTTTCAAGGGGGAGATTTTAGATCTTGTTACTGTAGAAGGGTTCTTTCGCATTTGCATGAACATTATTTGAAGATGTGCAACATCTTGGAACCATGGAGAACACTTGGAGTCTTTGGCTAAGGTGTTGGTGGTGCTTGACAGGTGATGTTGGTTTTGAGTTTGTCTGCTTTATGTCATGGTATATTCTTGGTTGTACACTGGATTTTTGGCATTGTGCATTGTACTTGAGACCATGGTGAAGTCACTTGAAGCATGGTATCTCCTAAGGGGATGTGTAGATTATGGTGTCATGATAAGTTCCTAATTTAGATGATTGGAGATTTGAAAGTGGTCTGGTAATTCTTTGTGTATTTGGTGCTTTGATTATTTGATACTTCATGATAGTGCAGTAATGAAGTTGGAGTTTATCATGAGATGATCAATTGCTAGTACTCATGGATACATGAAGAATAAGGTGAGGTTGTTTTTCTCTTATGAGAGAAGTATTGTTGATGGTTACTCTTGGTGAAGTTTTTAGCAGAAAGTCGAAGAAGCCTATACCTTGGTTGAATGTGAGTTCAATAAGAGACCTATGAGGAGATTTCTCTTGGATTAGTCATGATGGCTTGCATATCTTGAAGGAGTATTCTTGTTTCCACTCTTGGTCTGCTCAGTAGTTTATCTAAGAGGTATTTGACCCATTATATCTTTCAAATGTGTTTTATGTTCACTTTCATGATATGGATCTTGAATTATTGTTTAATGGTTTTGGAGGATTCATACTGGAAGATGTACAACTTGTTTTATCTCCTTGAGCTTTTATGTTACGTTTTTTACTGATGAGAATTGGTAGGAGATGATGTATGGGCTGATTTCCTAAAATGGGGAATGAAGTAGTTCGTGTCTTTTTGAGAGGCTTACATCCATGTTGATTACAGTTTTTTAAAGTTGGTTTGATCTTGGTGATTGAACGATTGGATGTTGTTAAGGATTTTCTTTTGGGATGTGAAGGATATCATTCTTGACACAGCTCACTGTTAGAACTGTATGTAGGAGGATGTTCTACAAGAATATGATGTGCAGAGTTTCTCTCTTTGGTCTTGGTTTACCTCCTGGATGTTTGGTCTCACATTACATTGGTTTGAGGTTTGGTTGGAGCTATAGTGATCACTTTCTTGTGGTCATGTGTTTTTTCACTCATGTTCATGGGTGATGACATGGAGGTTCTTAATCCTTTTTCTTTTGTTGCATGTGGAGATGTTGTGAGAGCTGTGAAGTCTTGTGGTGAGAGAAATGTTTCTTGTAGCAGTTTGTTGCAAGTTGTGTGTATCATTATGGATATCCCCTTGGTACTACATGGTTACACTCTCTATGTGTTGTCATTGGTAGACTTGCGATGCCTTTGATCTTTTAGATTTGGAATTACTTGAGCAGTAGAAGTTCTTGTATGTGTTTTATCTTCTTCGACTTATTGGCACTTGGAGCTTGCATTCGCTGTTAATAGGTTGGTTTTGGAGTGGCATGAGTTTACTAATGTTGATACCTTTGAGGTATGTGGGATTGGATGGAATAGCATGAGCTATGGGTGCTATTTTTTAGTCGCGTGGGTTTATCAGTTGGATGGAAGCAGTCAATCTGATTGTTGTTCTAGCTAATGTTTTCTGTCTTGTTTCTAGAGAATGACTTCATAGTCATGTTATGTTTGAGGCTTTCAAGTTGATATTGATTATGTATAGCGTTTGAGCATAGTGAAGTGGTAGCGGCATCTCATTGATGATATGACTGGGATCTTTTGGTTGTGTTCATTGGACTGGTGCTTATTCACCTTGGCTTGTATCTTTGTTCCATAGGTGGCATGTTGGAAGATGACAGGGTTTGTTTCCTGAATGGTGGACATCTTGGATGTGGGTGTGGAATTCTTGATGGAGCATGAGAGCATGTTTGAGGTCTATATGGTTTCCTGGAAGGTTGTGGTCAGTTTCATTTCGGTTGCTTTGTTGGACAGTGAGTTGTAGTTGAATGCCTGGTCTTTGTTGCAGATTGTCCGGTGGATTGTTATCTGTGGAATCTTGTTGATTAGGTGTCTTGAGTATTGCGGGGTCTGAATTGGTGGAGCTAGTGTGATCTTAGTTTCTGGTTGCTTTGGAGGTGCCTATGTAGTCTTCGTCAAGTGGGAGATTTTTTGGAATTGCGTGCCTCAATCCCACAGCCTAAAACCTCTTGTGAACAATTTTGGTGTGACTGTTGAGATGTCTAGTCGATCTGCTAATTGATCCTGAACTATCGTTGTGACCTCTGGAATGTCTTGGCGATCGGTATAATCTTAATCTTCAGCATAACCTTGGATAGTCAGAATGTTGTCTTGGCGATGGTAGAAATTTTGGCTGATATCGGCATAACCCTTGGTCTGTCTGGCTGATGCAGTAATCGGTATGACTTGCTCCTATCAGAATGTGTCTTAGCGATAAGAGATGTCTCACCGATAGTGTTACATTTAGAGTCATCGGGATAACATAAGGGTTCGGTAGGAACTCTTGGCGATAGGGAGATGTCTCGTTGACAGCTATACACTCAGATTCATCAGGATAAGATAAAGGCTTCAGTATGAAGTCTTAGCGATGGATTTTTTCTTAGCAATGGGGTATTCTATTATCGGTATGACTCCTGGTGACTGTTTGGTACTCGGTATGACTTGAGGGCTCAATATTACCTCTCAGTGATAGCCTAAGTCTTGCTGATAGTGTTCACATCAATATAACTTGAGGACTTCATTATGATCTCTCGGTGAATAGCGATAGTCTCACCGAAGGGAATACTGATGTCTATGTGACTTGTGAACTTCGATATGATGTCTTGGTGAATAGCAATAGTCTCATTGATGAGAATACTGAGGTCGATGCAACTTGTGAACTCAGTATAATGTCTTGCCGATAGTGAAGACTCTTAGCGATATCGACGGTTGGGATTTGTGGCATCAGGGAGACACGGTTAGTGTCTCAACATGCGAATACATTTTGAACACCTTTGACCAAGTAAAAGACTATCCTACATGGTGCAACTTGGACCTATCTGAGAAGGAAGAATGTGAACCATTTTTTGTTGTGATCTGATAGTTGAAAACAAACTGATTCACAAAGGCAGTGAAGAATGAATGTATACATGTATGCATTGAACATTCTAGAAATAGAGAGAGAAGGAGAGTCATAGAGAAAGGGCCGAGTGGTTGGCTGAAAGGCCAAGGCCATGAGGCTGAAACAGAGAAAATGAGAGGTAGGGTTATGCTACCAGAATCTCTCCTGATCAAGAATCGAATGTCATGGTTGATCTCTCATGTTGATCTATACTATATACTGTGTGAGGGTATTGCAACAGTGCGAAGATTGTATGGTCTGATGGATTGATCAAGAAATGTAAAGGGGAGAGTTTGCTACTAGGTTGTATCCAGAATGAACAAGATGTAATCTCTAAAAAGGCTATAAGCCTAAATTGTATTGTAACATGTAGTTGTTGAATAATACAATGGCTCAAACTTTGGAGGGTGGGGTTTTTTACCTAAAAGGGTTTTCCCCACATACATCTGTGTGTTTTGGATTTTTGTCTTATCTTTCATCTATGTTGGCTATGTTTCAAGAATCTGTTATTGCTTGTTGTTGAATTTACATGTGCTTCTCTCATAAGGATTAATGTGGGAAATGAACTGTGTTTTTTTCCTCTTTAGGACATAGTTGTACGTGTCTTTGAGGTAGTCTAATCAAAATTAAAGTTACCGAAGGCACTACTATTCTTGGAGGTTTCTCTGAGATGCCCTTTATTTCCCTTACAATGTCACGTGAAGGAAGTCCTAGGAGTTTAAAATTTTAAAATTCATTTTTGTCTTGTTTGAGGGTAGTAATACCTACATGCATGTTTATTTATTGAGTAGCACAACAAAAAGAAATTAAAAGAGAAAACTGGGTGGGAGATTTTGAAGTCAAAAATAGGTAGGTGGAGGAATTAATACAATTATTTAAATGTTGTAGTAGATTTAGGCAGGATTTGTGTAGTTTTGTTGGAAGAAGCTTCCAGATTTTGATAGTTGGGTGAAGAAGAACAAAACTATAGAAAGAAGAAGCTGGAAAAAAGAAGAAAAAAAGGATAGAACAACAAAAATAGGGGAGAATAACAGAGGAAATTAGAGAATATTAGAGAACAACTAAAGAATTTTTTGGAAAGTAGTCGAAAAAGATCATAGCAGATAGTAAGAGGTCAAAGTGGAGGGAAATAAATTCAATATTTTATTACATCAGTTGTAACTATGTAGAAAGATTGTAACAATTTGTATTTTCTAAGTTAATGAAAAGTTGTTTACTTCTTTCCAAGTCATGGTTCTCTGATATTGAGTGTGTATTTGCATGAGATATTATATAAATTTGTTGATCTAGAAGTTTGGGCCATTCTATGCAAGTTTAAAGCATCTTACATTGCTGAAATTCCAAATAGTCACCTACAACCAGTGCTCCAGGTACCCGTAGCAACAGTCTATTTTTTATAGTAAGTCAGTTTGTGTATCTACAACTTATTTTATGCCTCTTAAACTTGCAATTTGGCTTGGATAATGTGTCTAAACCTCTATAGAGGTTGTGTGAGTTGCTTACAACAACACAACCTCTCCTTTTCTATCTATTTTCTTGATTTAAAGTGGGTTTTTGGGTGCCTACAAGGGGGTGGGTTCCATCAAAGTGGTATCAGAGCACAACTATAGCTTTGAGAAGAAGCATAGTGGCCTTAGATTGGGTTTAGGGTAATCCCTTTTGAGTGTGAATTTTTGGTGTGTCCCTACAAGGGATACTGTAGCTACAGAGATTACAATAAGAAGAAAAAGAAAAGGAAGGTGAGTTAGAGTAGCAGGATACCGCCCAGGAGAAGGATGGAAAAGGTTGTAGTTGTAGAAGTAGCAAAAAGAATCGATGAGGTGTTAGAAAATTTGAGAGGAATGGAGGAAAAAATAAATGCAATAGAAGGTGGAATGAGAAGAGGCGGAGCACATGAAGAAAGTGATAATGAAGATAATGAAGGAGGAGCATAGATGGTTGGAAAAGAAGGTGACAATTCATATGGAGATATGGATGCAGGTGAAAGAAGACTTATAAGAGCTATTTCAAACATTGGGAAAGGAACAAGGGTAAGGTTACCAAGCTTCTTAGGAAGTTTAGAACCAGATGAACTAATTGACTAGACAATAGAGATGGAAGAATACTTTGAGTATGATGAAGTACAGGACCCAAAAAGAGTGAAGGTTGCTCAAACAAGGTTGAAAGGTCATGTAGCACTCTGGTGGAAAGAGGTGTTGGTCGAGGGAAGAAGAAATTGCATAGATAAGATCACAAGATGGGATCAAATGGTAAGCAAGATGAAGGATAAGTTTCTACCTAGTGATTATTAGCTAGAACTTCTCAAGAAATTGTATAATTTAAAACAAAGGGAGTTAAGTGGCCTATACTGAAGAGTTTTATAAAATTTCTATCAGATTTGGTTTTAATGAATTAGACAATGAAAAATTAGCAAGGTATGTTAATGGATTGAGGTTGAGCATCCAAGATGAACTAAGCATGATAAGGCTGTGAAATGTGGAAGAAGCATATCAGTATGCTCTAAAGGCTGAAGAGAAATTGGCAAGAAAGCAAGGAACGAATAAAAACAAAGGTGGATTCAACAAAGGGAAAGTACAACAACAAAAAAATTGCAGTCATGGAAAGGAGGCTAGTCCTTCAAAGAGTCAATAGGAGAAAGAGGAAACAAGAGCAAGACCATACCAAATGAGAGGTAGAGGTGGATATGGAAGAAGCAAGTGCTCATGTAGCAAAGGGGGATAATGAATCTATAGGTTCTGTTAGTGAACTAGATGAACTTGAGAGAGGAGAAGCATTTATGATGAAGACGAAATTGTTGAATCCAACCAAAAAAATAGATGAACCTATGCAAAGGAAAAAAACATTTAGAACAATATGTAATTCAGGTGGAAAATGTTGCAAGGTTATAATAGATAGTGGCAACACTAAAAACTTAGTTTTAGTTGAAATGGTAGACAAGTTGTGGTTAAAAAGGACAATTCACATTACCCCTTACAAGGTTTCATGGTTGCAAAAAGGGTCTCACCAAGTTTTAGTTGATAAAAAATTCCTAGTTAATTTTCAAATAGGCACTTATGAAGATGAGGTGTAGTCTTATACCATTCCCATGGATGTATGCCATTTACTCTTAGGGAGGCCATGGCGGTTTGATAGGAAGTAAATCCATAATGGAAGAAAGCATACTCTTACATCATTAGCAACAAAGGAAGAAGAGGTGGAAAGTGGTCCAAGAATACTACTAGTTATAGCAAAAGAATTTATGAAAGGGATTAAAGAGGAAAAACTATGTTTTGTAGTAAATTGCAAGGGACTACAAGTATATGCAACAAAGGATGACAGTGACATTCCTTTAGAAGTAAAGTGGATGTTGGAAGAATTTGACGAAATTGTGTCCAAGGATTTAACAAAAGGAGTACCACCTATGAGAAGCATCAATCAACATATTGATTTGATTCCAGGGGAAAGTTTACCCAACAAGGCAACCTATAGGTTGACACCTACAAAAAATGAAGAAGTGAACAAACAGGTGCAACAATTATTGGAAAGAGGGTTGATTAGAGAGTCTTTTCCCATCTGTGGTACTAGTTGTGTTAGCACCAAAGAAGGATGGTGAATGGAGAATGTGAATAAAATCAAGAGCCATAAATAAAATAACAATAAGTTATTGTTTTTGAAAGAGGAAAAAATGGGTTTTATAGGGACTCAAAACCACAAATTTTACAAGCATAAGATAAGATCGTCAAAGACATCATAAGTAGAAAGGTTGTAAAAACAACAAGACAAAGACGCAACCACCAAAAAAGCCAGCAAAGGCCACAAAACCAAAAAACTAGACAAAACGCCAACAACATCTAAATTTGGGCCTTTAATATCTTCGCAGTCTCATCTTCCAAATCGTTCATATCCTGAACCCCCCCTTTAAAATCTAAACCATTTGGGTAGTAGGAGGCACTTTCCTCTTAAGGTTGGCACGGGTCCTTTTCAATATACCTTGGTCCTTGTTCTTACTTTTTCCTTGTCCTCTTTTTGAAAAAGAGGATACCGATGACTGGTCGATTAAAGACCGAATTGATTATTGATCCTCGATCTGAGTTCCTTTTTTCGATCCGAGATCTGATCCTGGCTTCTTTTGATTAAGATCATTAATTTCTTGAGAGGCCCATTTCAAAACCCTAAAAAATGTCACCAATGCCATTTATGGTAGAGACAAGAATATCACCAGACTGAACCTGATCTAAAATGAGGCTAACATCATCCGAATTGGGGGAACTAGGAAATCTGGTACTGGTCAACTTTGAAAGAGGTAGGAGGGGAGGACACAAAGTTTTTGCTAACTTTAGGGTTCTCAGCTTTGTCCTCCAGAGAGTCTGTAGAGTAGGAAATTGACTTATTGGGAGGGGATCCCTTGAAAGCGGGACTCTTTAAGGGGATTGGGAAGTCAGGGTAGGTCTCAGGGTTAGCTTTAGCAAGCTAGGGTTTTCTAGGCTGGGTTTTCTTACCAAACAACATAGAGGATGGGTGGGCTTCAACAATTTCCTTTACCAAGAATGGATGATCTCATGGATTGTTTGGGAAAGGCTAGATAATTTACAATGATTGATTAAAATGGTGAATATCATCAAATTAGGATAAGAGAGGATGCATTGAGTAGGAGATCTACATTGTTGATTGAAATAAGAGTTGAATTAGTTGGGTTTGATGTCATTAAAGAGTTACATAAAGATGATTTGGAATTTAAGGATACATGGACAACACGTATGGAGCTTATTAATGTTGATAGGACACCTTGGATGGATTATTTTACACAAGATGGACTGTTGTTCAAAGACAATAAATATGCATACCTCAAGGATCAATGAGGCAAAATTTTATAAGAGGAAAACATTGTGGTGGATTAGCTAGACATTTTGGAGTTGATAAGACAACGGAATAGATTAGTGAAAGATATTTTTGGCCAATGATGAGGGCGGAAATCAAAAAATTTATGCAAGGACATGTCAAGCTTGTCAATATGCCAGAGGGAGTCAAAATACAAGCTTATATTAGTCATTAACCATATTAGAAAAACCATGGGAAGATGTGAGTATGGATTTTGTGTTTGGATTACCAAGAACACAGTAAGGTAAGACTCCATTCCAAATTGTATATGGTTACAACCTGAAGGGTATTTCAAAATTAAGAGAGCTTTCAAATAGTGAGGGATACAAGATAAGTGTTGATGGAGAAAATTTTTCCAAACATATGCAAGATTTAGACAAACAAGTGAGGGAAAAACTTAGTTGGAGTAGCCAACGATATAAAATCAAGGTTGATTTGAAGAAGAGAGAAAATAGTTTTGAAGTTGGGGATATAATATTGACACATCTACGAAAGGAAGGATTTCCTAGCCATGCCTACCACAAACTCAAGTGGAAGAAGATTGGATTGCGCAAGATCATCAAGAAGTTTTCAGCAAATGCCTACAAGTTGGAGTTGCCTAAAGGTTTTGAAATCTCTCCAATTTTTAATGTTTTAGATTTATATACTTACCGTGAGGGAGAGACATCAGAACAACTGGAAGAAGAAGAGAAAGAATTACCAGGAAAATAGAAGGAGCAACTACCTAAGAAAGAATAAGAGCAGATTGAGGATATTTTGGATTCTAGAGTTATTAGGAAGACAAGGGTTAAAGAGTCCAATAAATATTTAGTGAAGTGGAAGGGTAGACTGGCGGAGGATGCAACATGGTTGAGCTCAGCAGAGCTAGAATTACTTCAGTTAGCACAAGATGAAAAAGTTGATGACCCACAACAATCGAACCTTTAACCTACAACAACAAAGAGCTTTACACATTGAGCAGGGGCTCACAAATTTTTCTAGCTTGGTAGTTTGATGCAGGGGCATCATTTTATTTAAATATTTTTTATTATTTACCCAACTAATGTCATGTGAAGAAAGTCATAGGAGTTTAAAATTTTAAGATTCATTTTTGTCCTGTTTGAGGGTAGTAATACCTACCCGCATGCCTATTTATTGAGTAGCACAATGAAAGAAATTAAAAGGGAAAACTGGGTGGGAGATTTTGAAGTAAAAAATAGCCAGGTGGAGGAATTAATGCAAGTTTTTGAAAGTTGTAGATTTAGGTGGGATTTTTAGAGTTTTGTTGGAAGAAGCTTCTAGATTTTGATAGTTGGGCGAAGAAGAATAGAACAAAAAGAAGAAGAAACTAGTGCAAAGAAGAAAAAGAGGTCAGCATAGTAGAAACAAGAGAGAATAGAGGAGGATATCAGAGAATGTCAGAGGACAATTGAAGAATGCTTTGGAAAGTAGTCAAAAAATCTCATAGAAGATATAAGAGGTCAAAGTGGAGGGTAATAGATTCCATATTTTACTACAGTTCTTGTAATTGTGTAAAAATATTGTAACTATTTTTATTTTGGGTATGTGTAGGATCATCATGGAAAAAACAAGCCCTTAAGTGGCGAGAAACTCAAAAAAATCAGAGTTAGGCAACTCGATGTTAAAATTTGAATAAGTTATCTATATTCTTTTAAAAATATGTAAGAATAGAATTTGTAGCAAATTGAATTTAGTTTCTAAACTATTAGGCTTATTTTTAAAAAAAAAACTATTTGGTAGAAATTAAATGAAATTTCAATGTAATAGTACTTAAATTTCAGGGAAAAAATAAGAAGTAGGTGTCTGTCTGACCACCCTAACCACAATAAAATGATAATATTTTTATAAGATTTTATATATAAGTAGAGGACTCATGTCCTAATGTGATGCATATTTTTTTCAAATTTTTTTCAAGTAAATAATTAATTATGATTTTTTTATTACAACTTTTGAAAAATAGAAAAACTCGTATGTCTGACCACCTTAACTTGGTCAAAACTTCATGAAATTCAATTTTTTTTAATCCTATAGTATGCGAAGCATAGAATGTGACGCATGTTTCAGATTAAAAAAATGTGATACTGTTTGAAAGCTATAGATGTTTTTCTATTTAGCCTATCAATCGAGACTTTAGTTGTAATTCAAATAGAAAATGAATCATAATTACTTATTAAATTCAAAGTAAAGCATAATTTATATTGGTCAAAAGTTGAAAATCTCCTTTAAAAACATTTTTTGTTTCATCAATTTTGGGTTAAAAAAATGTGGTTAGCCACATACCCATCATATTGCCACTTTTTGGCCCATCATGATCCTGCACATACCCTTTTCTAAGTTAATGAAAAGTTATTTGATTCTTTCCAAGTCTTGGTTCTCTGATATTGAGTGTGTATTTGCTTGAAATATTATATAAATTTGTTGTTCTATAAGTTTGGGTCATTCTATATGAGTTTAAAGCATCTTACATTACTGAAATTCCAAATAGTCACCTACAGCCAAAGCTACGGGTACCTGTAGCAATAGTCTATTTTTAACGGAAAGTTAGTTTGTGCATCTAGAACTTATTTTATGCCTCTTAAATTTATTATTTGGCTTGCATAATGTGTCTAAACCTTTGTAAAGGTTGTGTGAGTTGATTATAGCAACACAACCTCTCCTTTTCCACCTGTTTTCTTGATTGAAAGTGGGTTTTTGGGTGCCTACAAGGGGGTTAGTGCCATAAAAAATAAAGTGGGAATAAAATAATTTCCAAAAGAGAGATGAAAAATAAATATCTCATTGGAGAATGAGGCGGAAAAATATCCATGTTAAGGAAAATCCCCCCATAAGTTAAAATAAAAGAGAATGTGCATGCCCCCTCAATGTAGAGTGCCTTGCAAGGATTGCAAATGCTCCATATTGAATATTGAAGATAATCCAATCTCTTCGAACAATATTCCTCCCCCTAAGAAGAAATAAAACCAAGATGATATGTGCAAGACTTCTTGCCTTTTCTAAAAGGAAGATAAGGGAAGAAGGGTAAAGTATTGTGTCTTTGAATTCTTCTTAAGTCTCTCCATGTTGATGTCAAATGTTGTCACACTCCAAACATGAATTTTAGGCCATATTGATGAAGATAACAATCTAGAATCTCCTAGAAATGATTGTAGAACATAATCCAAAGATAAAAATAACTCCTTTGAAGATAACAAAGCATCCTCCAAATTCTACTCAAAAGTATTCACACTCATTTCAAACTATGAAGAATGATCATGTAGAGAATGAACAAGAGGGTAAGAGTGTTCTCACATCAACTAAAGAAGAATTGTCTCCATCAAAGAGAAGATAAATGCAATTAATGATGTATCCCAAATCTATAATGTGGAACATTACAAAAAAACTTCCAATTTATGTCATGTACTCATTCCAAATAGCTATATATAGAAGATAATGTATGTATACCTATAGTGAAACACAAGAAGCAAAAATTATGTCAACACAAGTATTATAAGAAGCAAGAGTTGATAAAGGAGATGTAATGTTTGCACATGTCTCTAGAACCTTAGTAGATGAAATAATTCCAAGATTCTAATGACCATACTCAATCTCCTCAAAAGTATCCACATGAGATAATTGAATGTGAACATAAAATACTTCTACCATTGCTAGATTACTAGAGTCCTCATCGTCAAGGTGTTGACTCATAGATGAAGAATATAAAAACCATAAATCTACATTAGGAGCTCCATAAATATTGAAGTCTCAATAGAAGTCTTTGTAGGAGGAGAAGAATAACTCTTTCTCATCAAAAGAAAAATGAATTTACTAATCAACAAGCGCTATGGTTTTTGTATCATTAGTTGGTTGAAACTAATTGAGTGGAACAAGAAAATATACATCAAGATCCTTCAGAGATAGACAATCATTTGATTCTCTGTACATCTCTTATAGTTTTGTCAAAAGGTCATGAGGGATATCAATACAATATGTGTCCATTTTTATTTCAATATCACAACTAAAACCAATTACTCCTAGGATTGTTAAGTCTTTAAGTCCCACACAACTCTCTTCCATTTGGATGAGAGTTTAGGGAATACTCAATAGAGATAGGGAAAAAATTTAAAGCATGTAAAATTTGTTGGGATTCCATTTTTCATGACTTAAAGTTCCATCTATTCAACATGATTATAGTAGGATACCTTTTGATACCAATGATACAGTTATCAAATTTAGTCACACAAAAAACCAATCAAAATACTTAATCCAACAAAAGAATAGATTACCCCCCATAAATTATTCTATCGTGAGACCCCCAAAAAATATATATAATCTAGAACTTTATAGTCAATGTGATTATAGATGCCACTTTCAAAAAAAGTGAAATGGACTTGATCTTAGTGCTTACAAGTATAAATTTTGGCTAGAAAATAAAAGTAATATCTTGCATATAATAAGATCAATATGATCACACTAATTTAAAATGCATTGAAAACTTTGCACGTTAAAAAACAATGCATGCAAAAATGTTACCGTATGAGCAAGAACGAAGCCCCAAAAGTTTGAGAATGAATCAAGAAAATGTATGAGAATCTAAACAAATTTGACAAAAAAGACACCAAAATAAAAAAACTTATTGCATCACATTGAGAATCCTGAAATTATACCCCGAGTCAAAAATAAATTCTTGAAAAATGGATGTTGATGACTAAGTTATGTTTGTTTGATGTCAAAATAAAAATTCAAAACTACTAATGGAAAGGGGGGTAAATTAGAGTGACTTGTTGATAGTCATTTTGTCATCAAATTAAAGATAGTCTTTGATTCAAGTGATGAGGGAGCAAACCTGAGACACAAAATAACACTCACCGAATGGAGAATAATATTTTATTGAGAAATATGGGATTCTTACATGTAGAGGATCTCCAATCCTCAAGCTCTGTGATACATGCAAAATTACAAAAGTTACAAAAATTACAGAAATTACCCAAGTTCCCCTTTCGCAACATGCGAACTCTCTTTTCCCCAAAAAACTATAAAAATCAGAAAAATCCCCCCATAAATAGCCCCTTTTCCCCTTTTGGAGCCAAGAAATATTAAAATTATCATATTTTGGCAGTTTGGTGCCACAAATTACAATTTGACATTCAAATTTTAAAATACCATTCAAAAATTAACACCTTTTGAAAGTGTACCAACTTCCAGGAGCCATAACTTTTGATCTTGGACTCCGTTTTTCAAATCATTTGAACCGTCGAAAAGGTATCAAAGTAAAAAATGTGCTTGACATTCGCTATGCTGATTTCAGCAAGTTTTTGAGCCATTTAGTGCCTCAAACCTAATCTGGAAGGTTTTCAGGTGCTTTTCTGGGAGACTGAAACTGCAATAACTTTCAAACAGGGAATGCTTTCATTCTAATTCTTTCACCAATCTTCTTATTTTTTTGTTCTGAATCCTCCCATATAATTTTTTTTTCAAAACATCTTCAAATTCCAATGCCTTTCTAAAAATAGCAGTTGACCAAAAAAAATAGAAAAGCAAAACTGAAAGTGGGGATTTACATAATGATGAAAAGGGTATCCAAAAATGCAAAGACATCTACAAAAAGCTATCCAAAAGAAACATAAATGGAATGCATTTTTTTTGGTGATGCAAGATTTCCCTTACACCACTGGATGCTCCTGCATCATCAAGTCATTTGACTATCAAATTTAAGATAGTCACACAAAAATTTAAAAAATTGTTTTCACAAAACTAAAGTCTATATATGAAAATGAGTTTTTGGGCCTTTTGAGCATGATGGAAGGGTCATTTTTGACCCAAAATTATATAAAATGATGAATCCTCTCTAGATTTGGTAACAAACCTCCCTCTTCAAACCCTTGTAGATCTAGCCTCAAATATCCCATCTTGACAAAAAAAAAGATTAAAATTTGACTTTTTCAAACAACTTGAACTAAATGGTGAGCTTAGATCTACACCAACATGTTTCAACTTCTACTTTCAATACAAATAAATGGTATGTGCAGGATCATCATGGAAAAAATAGGCCCTTAACTGGCAAAAAAATTAGAAAAATAAGAGTTAGGCAACTTGATGTAAAAAATTGAATAAGTTATCTATATTATTTCAAAAATAAGTAAGAATAGAATATGCAGCAAAATTGAATGTAGTTTCAAACTAATAGGTTTGTTTTAAAAACAAAAACAGACGGTGAAAATTTCAAATTTCAATGGACTGTACTTAAATTTCTGTGGAAAAATAAGTAGGTGTCTATCCTGACTACCCTAACCACAATAAATGATATATTTTTTTATAAGATTTTATATATAAGTAGAGACTCGTATTCGATGTGATGCATATTTTTGTAATTTTTTCAAAGTAAATAATTAATTATGATTTTTTTATTATAACTTTTTAAAAATATAAAAACTCATATGTCTGACCACCTTAACTTGGTTAAAACTTCATGAAATTCATTTTTTCTTTTTTTAATCCTATAGTATGTGAAGCATAGAATGTGATGCATGTTTTGGATTCAAAAAATGTGATATTTTTTGAAAGCTATAGGCATTTTTTAATCAGCCTATCAACCAGGACTTTAGTCGTAAATTGAATAGAAAATGAATAATAATTACCTATTAAATTCAAAATAAAGCATAATTTATATCGGTGGAAAGCTGAGAATCTCCTTTAAAAACTTTTTTCGTTTAATCAATTTTGGGTAAAAAAATAATCGTCAGCCACATACTCGTCATATTGCCACTTTTTGGCCCATCATGATCCTACACATACCAGATTCAATGAAGATAAAACCCTCATATAGTATTTTTTTTTTTAAATTTCTAGTTCTTCAGATCATCATTTTATGCAAGGGAACAACATACTCATATTTTTAAAGATCCGCCAATATCTAAAATGTAGATATTTGAATAAATACTATCATGAAGCAATCCCACAAGCTTTGATACCATATAAGAGTTGGTATAGAATACTCTATACCATGCAATATTTGGTTGATGATTGTAGCCATCCAAGATCTAGAAAATTCTATGAAAGTAAAAGAGAGACAAGTTATGATAGAATAATCCTATTCTATAAAATGGGACAAATAGTATATTACAATTGGACCGAATCTCAAATGAGAATCCCTTGGTCATATAGTCAAAGTGACACATATAATTAGACATTTGATCATGGAAAATATCTTAATCCTATGTCATGTGATAAAAATTATTAAACTACCTATGGCACAAGATGTTTAACATAAATGACATGAGATAATATAAGATCTAATACCAATTAAGTCTTCAGAAAATGTTCCTATGACCTAAGTAAACTTAACATGTGAATAGGATCTACTAGGTGAACTAGTAAGGTAAAGCACCATATTCACACCAACAAGGATCAATAGTGAGCTTTGCAGGTGTAATTATGGTACAATAATTTCTTTATGTCTGTAAGTTGGTTATACTCATATAAAGGCTTGAATATGAAAGTCTATTGCAATTATGTTGATTGCTACTTAATACATTGTGTTTCTTTGGACTCAATTTTTTTTGTTAAAAATGTTTTCCTCTCATGTAAACTAGTAGGTTGTGCTATATTATTTTTATTTTATTTTCTTATTAATTATTTTATTTTATTTACACATATCATCTCTTATAAAATAATATAGAAATTGCATTCCATACATCCATTTTATTTCATTTGAACACCTAGAAGAAGGTGATTCCATTTTACTAAAGAGATTGAAAATGATACTTTTAATCAAAAGAGATTGCAAAAAATATATGAGAACTTGGTGACTACTTTTGTTTGTTCATATTTTTTCCATGAAATGATGTGAAGAAAAAATAGCAACACAATGTATTGAATTTGGATAAATGTGTCTAATTATAGATAGAATGAAATAAATCCTTTATATGCTAATACCAATAATTTTCCTTATATAGATGGGACTAGATAACACCATGTTGTGATGAGCTATTTAAATGGATACTTGTGCAAACGTGTGTGAAAGCATTTGACTAGAAATTTTTATTAATGCGCAACATATGTCAACCTATAGTATTTTATTGTATACAAAAGATTAAAATTGAATCATTACATAAAGACACAAAAGTATTTAAATGTATAAACATTCTTACACTAATAAAATATATAAATTCAAAAATTAAGACTAAATCATTATAATAATCAAAATTATATTTATTTAGAAAATTATATTAAAAAAAAAACATAAGATATATACATTTTCCTCACATTTTAAAAACTCAAATTTCTAAATAACATTTTTTTAAAATTCTGATACTTCTCTTGATCGATTTGTCTTGTGACGTACATTACAGGCTGTCCAATTCTCAAATTTGGAATGTTTGTAATTCTCTACGTAGGTATACCTGTCTCAGCAAATTTTGTTTTGAACATAAGAGTAGTACAATATACTTTTGACTAAAAGAATTTATGTAAAGCTGTATATGTCAGTATAATCCTTTGAAACCAAATTGAGATTATTGTCCTTTAGATTAGGTGAGCATTCCCATTGGTAAGGATTTGTAGAAAAGAAAACTAAAGTAATTCCACTGACGATAAAGAAGGAGAATATTAATTTAATAAAAAACATGTGTGATGATTAAATGGAGATGTGTTCAGATTCTTTGTGATCCTTACAACTGTGACGAGGTCTTCCATTTGTGATCTTACTAATTGGGATAAATTATTTTGAAGTTTTTAAATTAAAATTGAATTAATTATTTATTTACGCTGAAGGCGTATCCTACTATGAAATGAGCGAAACTGATTTTTACGCCCTACGATTGAGGTCATCCTGGAGACTATTGTAATCATCGCAACCATTGAGCATAGTCGTGTGTATTTTCTTCCTTTTATTACACATTTAATCCTCTATCTACTGCTACCAAGCATCTAATATGATGCAAGACGATTCAGATACCCGCGTCCGTAGATCGTCCTCGCTATTTTTCATCACCGTTATTTGCATCTCGATGGAAATTCCTTCTTCTCATCCATTCCTACTTTGCATTGATTGCCATCCGAAATGAATGAACAAGAATGATCTATACGTTTTCACTATTATCTAAAAATTTGTGCTTTGCATTGATTGCCATTCGAAAAAATCATACCTAATGTCAACCTCTAGCTGGTTATGTGGAATCGAGTTTTACTACACCTATGAATCATACCTAATGTGTCTTCTAAGGATGGTAAGTTCCATGCATAAGCTTACTAATAAGTTTGGTAGACATTAAGTGCAGAATACAGATTCAGTGAATGTCTTTTCAGTTGTCTTCATGCCAAGTTGATTGAATATTTTGAATGGCGAGAGATTATATGTCTTCTATGGCAATAGATTTATTTAGATTTCCCTCCGTCACAATGTTGTCCCCAAGTAATGAATCATAACTACATTTACAACATTAGGTTTAGGATATTTTTACTCCTATTTTCACCATTTTCACAGCGAAATCGTTGAATCAATTGAATGAGATATTTTTACCCCATAAATGAACCATAAATGCTACCCATTTTTCACCGCCTCATCTTTTCTATTATTAGAACTTGTAAGTGTATGAATTAAACTACCACTAGCTACATTTACGGAGAACAACTTTCTACAGAGTTTGCTAAAAAGAAGGATTGTAAAAGCATGCACTGGAAATTCTATAGCAATGAACAATAAATATGGTATGCTTATTTTCTATTCTTAATATACTTTCCCCATGAAAACATAAGCGTTTTACTCAGGTTGCATGGATATTTATCTTTTTGTTCAAATTTCCTATTTTAAAGAATGTCTTTTGTCATAGCTATGGTGGTGGATAGATCATTTGTAATATAGGAATGTTGTACAACAAAAACTATTTGGTTGTTACTGATAAACCGTGGTTGAGTTTGAGATTCAAATTCACAATTTATCCTACTTATATTATTAATATCAATATTATGCACTAATTACTCTCTTAATCTCCTCAGCCTCTCTAAGTTTCTTCTCAAGTCCACTTCATGAATTACTCCTCCTATTCTCATCCCTCAGAATAATACCAAAATAGCTACTTCTCTTTAGAATCTGCCATGAAAGCCATGCATCATAATCTTTCTTCACTTCTTCAAGAACAGATTCGTTATGACCCTGAATACTCTACCCACTACCATACCATGAAAAATAGTTCACCAGTGCCCGTATTAGTCTAATTGTAACGCTTAAATGCAACTTGCATCGTAATTGCATTGAGTTGGTGTTTATTACAACACCTAGCATGTCTTTAATAATACCTGCCATGAGTACATGCTTTGAAATCGCTGAGGATTGGCTTCATAATGAGTGTGTAGCTCTATGGTACACGTAAAAGGCTTTAGCTTGACTCAGCTAGAAGCATTTTTAATGTTTTATGCAGGCTTCCTTGATTTTGCCCGGTTATTTTGCAGCTAAAACACTTAGATCTATTGTAACAAAGATCTTGGGAAATGGAAAGAAATCACTTAGAAGGGCCTTTTCTCTAGTTGATGTCATCCTGGAGGTTTGTAACAAAGGTATAATGGACTCCATGTCGTAGTTCCAAACTTTCAACAGTGAATATGAGACTTTTAATTGCAACAAACAGATTTACATGATGTAGAAGAACAAGGCTGGACAAACTATCCATTGAAGAGGAAAGGAAAACCTTAAATAATAATAATGAATTTTATATGATTTCATTCTAGGGTCTTCAACTAGATTTTAGAGCATTTGACTAGGTTTGAAAAAAAATCAACCTATGTAAATTTTATTGGTCATTTTCAACTAATTTAAAATTATCTGTTTAAATTCACTGAACACTTTTTTTTTAGAGGAATTTGGTGAATCCTGTGAGCGAGCTGCATATCCTCCTACAGGACATACAGTGTATACTCTAACTGTACTTGGTTATGGTAACAAAGGAAATCCAAATTGCTAGATGAGGCCACAGTATTAATAAAAAGAAAGAGACAAGCTTTGAGTTAATAAAGCAAACTTGAATTGAGACATTACAGGGTTGATGAAGACAAGTGGTTACAAATGCCTAATCTCAGAAATTGTAGGTGCATGCAATTAGAAGAAGTTTTTAAAATAAGAAGGCTAGGCTATGAATTGTGGTGTGAAGTGTCCAATGGATGGTATCAAAAGTTTCAAAAGGGAAAATAAAGAATTGAAAATGTAGAATATTTCCATTCATAGGGATTTCTTCATAATTTGGTTTCTATGACTGTATTCTTGTGTATTTGTTGAATATTTTATCCACCAAGATAGTATTGTACCATGAAAAATAGTTCACCAATGCCATGAATAGGGAAATACAGAGATAGGGCTCAATTCAAGCATCTCAAAATATTAACCAAGTTAGCAGTCAAATGTACACAATAAATAAATAAGAAAGATATATGTTTTTTAGTTGATTCTTGGAACACTAGTGAGTGCTCCTGTTCTTTCTTAATTTGGGCTTTAGATGACAAAAGTAGCAACATAAGCATTCGAACTACTTTTATTTCCAGTTTTTTATATTTTTGTATTAAGCAAAACGAAACATTAGAGAAGACTAATAGAGTCAAAGACCGGCAGATACATAGAGCAGCTGGTGAAGAACAGACAAACATAGCTGTATAACTGCAAAAGTATCAGTGACCATCAATGATAAATACAAGTATAGCTCTTACAAATTAGTTAGAGCAATAGTAAAATTGAGATATTAGAATAGAGAAGATTTACTTTTGATTTTAAAATACAAATTGGATAAGAAAATTTGGACAATATATTGTTTATAGTCTATAAAGTTTAATTTTAACAATAGTTAATTAGAAGGTGCACTATTGAAAATGAGAATGACATTTTCTATACTTGCATCAAGATTGATGAAGATTAATTACTCTATGCTCAATCTATTTGTGTGTTTTTAAAAATGATATAAAAATAAACGTTGTTGAAATGATATTTTTTTGCAATTACACTTTTATCCTTTATATGCATGCAAGATATTGCTTTTGATTTTTTTTTGACAAACCAAATAATTCAAGTTTATATTTAAATGATGGGTTCAAAGATCAAAACAATAAGAATTGTTGTGTCTTTTTAATTTAGAAAATTTATAATTACATATTTAAACATTCTCTATTGTCTACATCTAAATAAAAAATATCATAGAAATGAAACCAAAAAAGTTTCCTACTAACTAGTTCCTATTTAAAATACGAATTGGGTAAGAAAACTTAGGTAATATATTGTTTATCTCCATACCCTCTCCAACATCTCCATCTCCATCTTTGTCCCTCCCACTCTCTCTCTCTCTCTGACCCCCTCCATTTCTCCCTATCTCCCTCTTCTCTCCCTTTCTCTCTATTGGAAACATAACACCTCTTTGGCGTACCCATTGCACTAAGAATAGGTTTGGTATTTTAATTTAAATATATATTTTTAGTTAATTTTCATTTTAATAATAATAAATAGTTTTCTATAAAGATATATAATGCTTAATTTTATATCTTTTGTCCTTTTTATTTATTTAATTTATATCTTCTTTTTTTGATAGCTCTTTTTTAAACAATAAATGTACATTTTCTACACATATTCTATATATTATGAATTGAATTTGTACATTTTTATGCAAATGTAATCCATTATTGTATTTAACATAATGACATTAGTTAACATTAAATGGTTTTTTAGAATTTACTACATCCAGGAATGGCACTCCCCAGTCAGTATACCGATATAATTGAAATATTAGATAGTGACAGCTCCCCTGAAATTCCAATTGGTTCACCTCTTTCAACCAATTGGGATGGATCTTCAACAAATGTTGTGGATCTATCTAATGAAATCCACGTCAATTGTTTTGACAATTTGAACACAATTCAAGCAATTGTCAAAAATGTACATATTGTCAATGCCTTCGAAGTTCAAGCAATGGAAGCAACACTTCAAGAGTTCCATGAAATGTGTGACAAACTTGCATCATTTTGTACTTTTTTGAGAGAGATGCATCCTGATGAGGTTTACGAAATGGGCAGTGCTCCGTACATAAAATGTGCCTTCCAAGACTATATAGATCATGCATGAAAAAATTGTACTCTTCAAATATGTATATAGATCACTTTTGTAATGCACGTACAAGTATTCAAAACTATGACTAGTGTCCTACCGTTTTGCATGAAGCTCCTACAATAGGCCTTACTTTCATAGTGAAATGAACAAGGTTGTGTTCCTCGTAGTAAAAATACATTCCTTAAGTTCTTGAAAGTTTGTTTACTATGTAAATCAGATACAATATTTAATAGAATCTATGTCATCTAATAACCATAGATACATCATTTTTTGTACATGATGTAGTACATATGAAATAGTATTCATACTTATCTCTCATGATTTGGCATGTACATTTTATTAATTTTTACTTCAATATATGATATACTATATTTAATAGAATCTATGTCATCTAATAACCATAAATAAATTATTTTTTGTACATGATGTAATACATATGCAATAGTAGTCATTGTTTTCTCTCATGGTTTGGCATTTACAATTTATTACATTTTATTACAGTGTATGACATAAATACCACATCTGTAACATTCTTAAATTGTCTACCCATAATTGTTACTATAAAGTACAAAACAAGATATAAACAAACTATGTTTTCCTTTGAAGATTTCAAATGTTTATCAAATATATTAACTTTGTATTCCAATTTCATATAAAAAAAATTACACTACTTATTTACTCCAAACTTGAAGCCTTTGCAATTTTAGAATATTATTTTTATTTGCATACAAAATGGCACTTATTTTGGACTAATTTTCTCAAGTTCCTCATTATCCACTTTGCTTATGCTCACCACATTTTGTACTCCTTATATCCACAGGAACAATTATATTTCAAATCTTCCAATCCTTGTGACTACTACATATAGAGGTGCTATCTATAGGTATGTTTGAAACTCAATATCTTTGAACATTTTCATTTTTTAAATTGTATTGCATACTCTACATGCACCTTTTAAAACTTTGTCTTCCTACAATTTTGTCTACCTGCTTAATAGAAACTGCATTTATTAGTCATCAGTATTGCAAGTTTCCTTACCATATTTTCTACAATTATACATTTACTATGACTCTCTTTTATTTATTTACATTTCTTTACAATACAAATTTATTGAAAAATTTCCCTTCATAATAAGTTGAATTTTTTTTGTAGTTCTACAAAAGAAGATAACTTATTGCTAACAAAATTCAAATTTTCAAAAACCTAATTATCATATTTCAAAATACTGGTAGGCGCATTTAGTACACTAAGTATGAAAAAAATGATGGCAACATTGACTACAAATGCCATTGCAGATATTCTTGCAGGCATCTCTGGTTTGACCCCTATTTTGCAAGTTGCATCCATCAACTCCATTCAACAGGCTCAGTCTAACCTTCTCAAATACCGTGTTGAACTTTCAGATGGTTTGCATACCCATCATGCTTTACTTCCTACCCAATTCAATGATCTTGTGTTGGAGGAGGCTCTAGTAAAAGGTTCTATTGTCCTACTTAAACAATATAACTCGAAGATGTTCCACAAGTTTACGTACGTCAACATACTCCCATAAACTTTTCCTTCTTTAAATTTTCCCCCTGCATTCTCTTACTAAATGTTTCACTTTCAAAAATTGCAGGGCTATCATTATTGAAAACTTTGAATTAATTTCAAAGAATGCACCAATTGTTGGTACTCCAACTCCTCTCCTGCAATCTAGAAGCTCCCTCCCATCAAGTAGCAGTCTAGCCCCAGTGGGATCCTCTCAATCTACAAATGATTCATTTGAAGAAGATGTTGAGCCTCAAAGTCAGAAGAGTATATCCCCTTTTAATCCAATTCCCATAAAAATGTTAACCCCCAACCATAAGTATTGGACCATTGAGGGTCGAGCCTTGATGAAATCATCAATTCACGAATATAAAAATGCTGGAAATGATGGAAAAGTTTTTGGTTTTGATTTCGTAGACATGGCAGGCTCCGAAATTCATATTTCTTGTTTCAACGAACAAGTTGGAGACTTTTACCATGCTATTAACTCTGATAATCTTTATGTCATCTCCAACGGACACATCAAAGTTGCAAACACAAAATATAGTAGCTCCACACATCCATATGAAATAATTTTGCATAGCTCATCAACTGCCATTGCATCCACATCGTTGAACTCTACAATACCTACACATACTTTCCACTTTAAAAGTATCCAATCATTGTCCTCGTTTCCTATCAATTCTCTTGTCGATGTCATTGGAATACTTGTAGCTATCTCCCCTACATCAACTATTCATAAAAGAGATGGTATAGAGACAATTAAATGCACTGCTACAATTGTTGATATGTCAGCTTGTACCATAGATGTTACACTTTGGGGTCATCATTGCTATATTGATGGGATACAAATTTCTGATATGCCTGTACAACCAAATCCTTATGTAATTTTGATTAAATCGGGTCATATTACCACATGGTGTCAGAGAGGTCTTGACACTATATTCCCAACTAAAGTTCAAATTAACCCAAATTTGGCAGAGACCTCGGCCTTACAAACATGGTATGCCACTACAAATATTGCCAAGCCCTTTACTTCCTTGTCAAAAAAACAACTTTCTCCCTATACAGTTTTCCAATCCAGTCAATATCTCATCTCTAAAAGATAAAAACATGCTTGAAAAGAAAAAAGTATGCATAAAGGCCTCAATTTCAAATCTAGACCTTGACACCTTCTATTACCTTTCATGTCCTCTATTGGTGGACAATAAAAAGTGTAAAAAAAAGGTTTTGCAAACTTCCCCTACTACATTTCGTTGCCCAAAGTGTTGTAAAGATCTCCTTAAATGTGACTTTAGCTACATGCTCAAAATGGACTTGAAAGATGCAAGTGGTGAACTCCTTAAAGTTACTAGCATTTGAAGGTCCAACAAATTCATTAATTGGTGTTACCGCAGAGGATTTTCAGCTACTACTTGCTGAACCAAATACTGCTAAAGACATTTTGGACCATATTATTGGTAGCCAATTTTACATTGATTTGAGCATCCAAGTGATTCCTTTGGTGGACAACAAACACAAAGCATTGTTATTACTGCAATTAAGCAAATTTAAATGTTGCACTTCTCTCTTCTTAGCAATATTGTAAACACTACGTACCCATTTATGTAAAGTTTATCAGCAAATGAAAAAGTGTTTTATTTTGTTATCAAAAGCATTGCATAGTCACACAAATACAAATATTTTCCTACATTTTCCTTCCTTGTCGCATTGATCATGGTCTTTCTCAAATTTAAATGAAGAGAACATATTTATATTAACACTGTCCATATTTTTTAACAACTTTATGTACATTAAATTTTCTATGTACAAATTTGTATATATGTATCCTTTATATTCTACTTATTATCTCTCACAATTCTATTTCATTCATTTTACCATCAACATTTGCTATTATGGAGGCAGAAAATGAAAGATTGCAACAAATACGCTCTCGCCAAAATGCACTGAAACGAAAACAATACCATGCAAAGAAAGATGATATTAACAAATGAAGACGTGAGGTCAATCAAACTCATGTTTCTAGAGCCTCAACATCTACATTCTCTACACCTCCGATTGTACCCATCCTACAAAGTATTGTACCAACCCCACAAAATATAGTTCATCCTTCCCCAGATATCGAAATGCACCCATTGCCACTTTTCTCTGAGGAGTATTTCTCTACTAGAAATAACTTTCGATCAAAGTTAGATAGCCTGTCAAATATATCAACTTGAATGGTTTGCATGGAGAGATATCCAGGAATCAAAACAAGGCATACAAATGGACTCACAACTTGTTCTAGATGCATATCCGAAAAGACTAACCATCGGTTCTCAAAGTGGAACAACATGGACCCTGGTGAGCAACCTGTATGTTTACAAATTCTATCCCAAATTGAGGAATTGTTAATAGCAAGAGTTAGCCCAATACTTCAAGTTACCTATGCAAGGGGAGGGAAACTAAAATACTATGGCCACACTATCAGCTTTCTACAAGATATATTTGCAATTGCATCCTATTTTCCTAGGCATATTACTGACCTTGATATTCTAATAGTAAACAGGGAAAATATCGACCAACAACCATATAGCTTCCTTGTGAGTAGAGGTCATGTCCACGAGGCACTTAAATATAAGATATGCAATGACCCATACTACAAGGATGTCCAAATAGATGAGCTTGCATTATCAAATTTTCCAGATTGTTCTACTGATGTCTCAAACCTTCTTTTTGCAACATCTTCAAATGCTACTACCACATATGCAAACTTCAATGAAACAATCAACACTGAATATGAGCCTATTGAACACAGTTTGTTGCCGACAACATCCTTTGTGACGAATCTCCCACATGCACATACAGAGGTCGAAGAGGTGAAAGAAAAAGCATCAGATTTGTTACTGCATGGCCACCCATTTCTCAAACTCCTATAAATGAATACACCACTGAAGGATTATTTGCTATGGCATTCCCTACATTGTTTACAAATGGAAAAGCTGCATTCAAGCAACAACATATCAAAGAAATTAAACTACATGAATATGTTGTCCACCTTATAAGATACCATGATCAGCAGTTTGGTCAACACCCTCATTTTAGGTACTTCATTCTAAATATAATTATGCGCCACCATAGCCAAGCAACCTCCTCTGTATTTATCAACAAAAATCTTGAAGGTCACCTTCCATCAACAATCTATGACTTGCGCCAATGATTAAAGGACATGCCAAATGACAAACTTGCAGATCAACTCATGCACTTTAGTTCAACCATTCGTGGAACACATCCATTTTGGAGCCAACGTCGAGGGGAACTTTCAGACATGATCATTCAAATTGGTTGCCCGTCACTCTTCTTCACACTAAGTGTTGCAGATACTAAATGGCCAGACTTGCATGCCATAATGCCAAACAAGCCTCCTACAAATCCTTCCATGGCTTCTAAATGGAGGATCCATAACATTGTACAAAATCCACACCTAACAGCTATCTACATGCACCACAGGTTTACTGCATTTCGGGAAGAGGTTTTGGAAAAACTTCTTGGTGCAACTGAATATTGGTATAGGTAAACCCTTTCTTTCTCAATCTTCAAAATACACGCATACTTTAATTGTTTACTATAACTCATCACTTCACTTCTAAAAATAGACTCTTAAATTAATAGTTTTCTAAATATCATCTTCTCATAGGTATGAATGGCAACACAGAGGATCCGCACACATTCATGGTTTTCTATGGCTTACAGAAGCTCCTGATATTGGCAGATTAGAATGGGATAACATTCAATCTATACAAAATGCACTTGATTACATAGATAGATATGTCTCCGCTTGGAATCCACGTAGCCTCCAATTAAGAGGCCAAACAATTCAACGCTCTATTCTTGATGATCCATGCTTGCTAGACACAAGAAGGATATTGTCATGTGACCCCTCAATAGACTATTGTGAATTAGTCAATCATGTTGAATGACACACAAAGTGTAATTTTCTAACATGCCTCAGAAAGAAAGGGCCTACTATTGTATGTCGCTACAAAGCACCATGGTCCATGCAAGATAACTCAGCTCTTTCAAATGATGAGACCGGTCATCCTAAGCATACACCGGCTCGTAATGATGATCGGTTGAACCTTCACAACCCCTCTATTCTATCTATCTGGAGAGCTAATGTAGATTGCCAACCTGTATTATCAATTGTTGTTGTCCTCAAATATATTGCAAAATATGCCGCAAAAGCTGAGCACAAATCAGAATCATACCATACCATGCTATCTCGCATCTCCACAAACTTAGAGTCAGAATTTCCAGCCCCAATTGCTTTTCGTAAATTGCTTACTGATAGCCTAGTGGATCGTGATATTAGTGCCCAAGAAACTTGCCACCTTCTACTAAAATTACCCCTCTCCATATCCAGTAGAACATTTGTGTCTTTAAATGTTAACCACCATAAATTTCAATGTGTCTCAATCTCACCCACATTAGTTACCACAACACCTACGTACATTGATGCATACATGGCCAGCCCAATTCATCTAGAAGCAATGCCACTCATTGAACTAACCCAAAAATGGACCTTTAGAGCCTCCCAAAAAAATGAACAATGGAAGCAACACCCTCATAAAGCAATTGTTCGCGTCTCCCCTAGGTTCACTACCATCCCTACAAGAGATGACAAAACCTTTCATGAATTTTGTTGGAGTGAACTTATTTTATACCACCCCTTTCGCAACATTGACATTGATTTTGGGTCCTCTGAACATCAAATTATATCGCAATGGGAGAGGTTTTCTTCTACATACAGGGCATGGCATGTACATTGCACACTTCCAACTCCAACATAAGCATCAGATGTAAGCAGCAACTCAAGTGTTGACCATTCCTTATAGGGCCACAGCCTAGAAGAGTGGCAGGTTCTCTCAAGTTTGCACCCAAACCTTCCAATACAACTTGATGCACTAAACATGCTTGGTCGCAGTGAAATTGACATTCACCATGATTGGCAACAATCCAACCTGACCCCAATACAAATACATTTTGCTACTACTTTCATAGAATCTAATAGACCAACCTTTCAAGTGCACCATGCTCTCCATGAAGAGCCTCATACTACTTTCTCTACTCAACAACAAAAAGCATTTGATATAATTTGCTCCCACTTAAGCATACTTCCATTGCAACCACCGCTCAAGCTAATTGTTCAAGGAACTGTAGGAACTGGAAAGTCACATCTCATTAAACAAATAAGACATGCCCTCATGAGCTCAGCTCCAATTCACCAAACACCATTACTACTTCTTGCACCTGCAGGTGTTGCAGCATTCAATATTCAAGCGTCAACAATCCATTTTGCTCTTCGTATTCCAATCAAAGAAATGGCCCCCCTACATGGGCAAACACTTGCAACCTTCCAAGAGAGTATGTACCTTATAAGTTACATTTTAATTGATGAGATGAGCTTCATTGGTCCCAAGTTGCTAGAACAAATTGACATGCGACTACGAGAGGCATTCCCCAGCCACAACCACTTGCCCTTTGGAGGGCCCTCAATCATACTCTTTGGTGACTTGGGCCAACTGCCACCAGTTAAAGATATCCCCATGTACACTTCTACCTCCTATGGTGGCACTCTATGGCATAGCTTCACAATAGTGGTAACTTTGACAACAATATTTTGACAACTTGGCATTGATCCTTCCCAAATTGCATTTCGTACACTTCTCCACAATCTACGTAATGCAAATCCTACATAAGAAGGCTGGAAAATTCTAATGTCACGATCAAGTTTCTTGCTCAATTCTACAGAAAATACTGCTTTCTTGTTTGCCATGCATCTTTTTGCAACAAATGAATTAGTCTCACTACACAACAAATGTATGCTGTTGTCTTTGGCAACACCTGTTGCACTTTCCATTGCAGAGCAACTAACAGGGTCAACATACATAAATCCTAATGAAGAACAACTTCAAGCTCAAACTTTCTTATCTATTGGCCAAGAGGTCATGTTATGTTCAAATATTTGGGTTGACACAAGACTCGTGAATGGTGCACTTGGTCAGGTAAAAGCTATTGTATACAGTGAAGGTGAAAAACCACCTCAACTACCATTATTTGTTGTTGTTCATTTCAAAAATTACCTTGGACCACCTTGGGACCATATCAATCTGACATATGTCCCAATAACACCACTCATCTAAGGACTTCGCTGTCAAATTCCTCTTAAAATGGCTTGGGCATTGACAATACACAAATCACAAGGACTTACGCTTCCAAGGGCCACAATGGACATTGGCAACATAGATCGACAAGGACTGACATTTACAGCTATTTCCAGAGTTCCTGATCTACAAAGCCTTCGCATCCACCCAACCTTCTCATTCCAACGATATGCACACATTCAACAAAGCCCATATGTTGCTCGCAGAATAAACGAAGAGATTCGTTTGCAAGCATTGTCAGATTCAAACAACTAATACAATTAAAGGGAATCTCAACTACTACAGGTATGCCACTTTGTTATTTACTAAACTACCAACTATTACTACTCTTACTATCTTTAAGCTTTTATTTGTCTTCTTCCTTACCTACACACTCCTCCAATTGCTCATTTACAAAAGTGAAGATATTTACAAACCTTTACAACCCATTAGTTCCTCTACATTATAGTTAGTAGTAGTATGTATCTAAATTATTTGACTCTTTTACTTTTTTTGGAAAAAGGGTCTTCTAATATTCTTTGATTAGATTTTACTACAGAACAAAAATATTATTTTCTTTCAATATATTTAACATCATAACTATAACATGCCCTCCTTTGCATTTATAGTTAGTTTATTATTTCAAAATTATTGATGGAAATGCTTATGAAATTTAACGAATATGCAGTACCATGAGAACAGATCACCAACTTCTAGGAGTCCCCACTCAACAAACAAAAATAATCTACAAAGCAAGGCCATGACTTCCACACCTGTTGATATCAAAGAGTTTCCCAACTCTTATGTCTTCATAATAGACATGCCAGGCCTTAAAAACAATGACATAAAGGTATTTCAATTCTAAAGCTATCAAATCCTCATTTTCTCTACAATTCAGGAATGAAATAGATTGAAAACACATTGCCAACTTTTGCAGTAACAAATCTGATGCTTTTTCTTTCACCACATGCAGGTTCATCTAGAGGATGACAATGTAATGACAATAAGTGGAGAACGAACAAGGGAAAAGGAGGACAATGCAAAATTCATCCGTATGGAGCTCATGGTCGGAAAATTTATACGTAAATTTACCTTGCCTGACAACTGCAATATAGAGGCCACTTCTGCCAGCTGCCAAGATGGAGTATTGATAGTTACCGTTCCAAAGCTTCCACCTACAGATCCCAACAAACCAAAGATTTTTCAAATTAAAGTTACTTAGCCACCAACCATTCCAAAATATGTTTTTTCGTTTCCATTATATAAATAAATCAACCATATATATACAACTACTGTGTTTGTTACAAAATACGTACAA
>VDFB02000363.1:60965235-60990777 GCA_007258455.2 Sequoia sempervirens | reverse complement strand
ATGGAACCCATCACACCTCGAAAGGACTTCTTTTTCACAAGTTATCAAAATTTTAAAGCCAAAAAGATAGCCAAATTGTCTCTTTAGAACTCGTCGCCATCCACTTTTGAACCTCCTATCATAGATGAAACCATGCTTCAACCTAAGTCTGACATTGAGTGAACCGTACAACCTCTTGAACAACCACCCCTAGATACTTCGTCACCATCATTTAAATGACCAAGGGAAAATGAAACCACTCCTATCATGCCTCCTCAGGTTAAACAAGTGTATAAAGCAAAAGAGAAAGTGGTTGATCCATCCTCTTTGGTTTCTTCTATTCTTCCCTCTTCAGAAGCAGAAGAACCTATGCTGACTCAATCCACTCTTACACCTCAACAACTCCAAAATAGAATTAAACAAAACTATGGTGCTAGGGGATAAAAGTGTCGTCGTCGTCTCCTTGCTTGTTAGTCTCACATAGAAGAAGATAAATAAAATCAACCTTTACCTTCAAGACTAAAGTAATAGATGAACACCCTCCTTCTCCTGACCTGCCACATGACAGTCCAATGCAACCTTCACAACAAATTGAACCAACCCAACAACCTCCACTTTTGATACATCCATGCTTAGAAATCACCCTTCATCATCCTGTTATCATTAATCTTCATGATGATGATGATGATGTGACAACAACAAAAATAGATGAAGAAGTGCATAAAGATTTAAATTCTTTATTTTCATCCACAATGAGCTTTAAATATACATCTCCACCAAGAGAAGAACCTACTACGACTCTTGTTTCGGCACTTGGAATTCTTCCTTTGGATAATCAGTCGCCCTCGCATTACACTGAACATGATTGGTAGGTGGATGACCTATTAGATGGTTGAATTGCATTTGCCTAACTAGCCTTTTTTATTTTCTCTTTTGATTTTTCTTTTTCATGTGTGTATCGTGTTCCCCTGTATCGTGTGTTTTATGTTTTATATCTCTTCATACACTTCTTCTATTCATATCTCTCTTCTTCTATATGTCGTACATAATCTTTTTTTCTTTTTTTTTTTGTGTTTTCCTTTTGGGGATGACACAAAGGATAGAGATGCCCTATGTCTCTTCCATGTTGATCCAAAAGGTCCTTGTCTTTTTCTCCTTTTTGTTTTGTGTTCTCCTTTTGGGGATGACGCAAAGCGTAGAGATGATGTCTTTTTCTCTTTTTGTTTTGTTTTCTCCTTTTGGGGATGACAAAAAGCATAGAGATGCCCTATGTCTCTTCCATGTTGACCTTCAAGGTCTTTGTCTTTTTATCTTTTTGTTTTGTGTTCTCCTTTTTGGGATGTTGCAAGGCATCGAGACCACAATATCTCCTTCATGTTGACCCAAAATCTTTTTCCTTTACTTTTTCCTTTTCGTTTTCCTTCATTTCACTTCTGTTCTCCTTTTGGGGATGATGCAAGGCATCAAGACCACAATTTCTCTTCCATGTTAACCCAGAACGAACTTTATTTTTCTGTTATTTTTTCTCTCTTTGTGTCATTCTTCCAGTTCTATGTGCTTTGGGGAATGATGAAATTTTTGAGCTCTTTCATAAACACATTGCAACAATCAATATACTGACCCCAAATCCATAGATCCCTTATGTGTTTGGTGTGGTCTTTTATGGGGGGAAACTACCTTTATTTGTTTTTCATTTTCCTTGACATGACGCAACCTAACTTTGAAACATTTGGCTTGGCATAGGGATTTCTAGGTTGGCTCTCATTTCTTGTTTTCTTTTTGCATTCTCTTTCCTTCTCTACTTTAAATTAATTTCTCACAAAATTATGTGTAGTAGTTACTTCAAAGGTGGGGGGGGGGGGCATACATTACCATTAATTCATTTTCATTCTTGGTTCCTAGTGTAGCCTTGTCGTTTACGTAATGTGTTTGTTACTTTGTGGACGACATTGGGTGTGATGTCCTTCATAAGTGTGATCTATCTCAACATATTACATTCCTCTTAGTGACCTGATGTGATACACTGCATCCCCTAAGATGTGAATATACTATCCTTTGATTGGTCCTCTCTTGGAGATATTAGACACAATGTTCCCAAACTGACTATTCTTACATGAACTGAACAAGACTCCTTTGAACTTCTTTTACATTTTACACTTTTTTCATTTTACTGCTTTGCATTTTTTCCACCTTGCATAACACAACTTGCATGATTGTGGTACCATTTGTTCTTTATGTTCATGAGCAGTTTTCTTTTGCACCTTGTTAAATTTATCAGCAAGTATAACTTTAATATGGTTGTGCAGGAAGCCCACCTAATGACATGACTTTTCCCCATAGCTACTTTTGTGTTTGTGAGTACATACCAACTAGCATATGTATCTTACCATTTTGGGCTTTCTCACCCTGCATACAACTAGTTCTCTGGCCACAAAGTGAGTACATGTGGGCCTTCTCACCCAACGGACCATCATGTGTTCTATCACCTAAGAGTGAGTACACATTCTGTTTTTGAAACAATCAACCTAGATCTAATCGACAACTAGTTGGACTAACGATCAAAGCTTCATTCAATTCTTTCATTTCAACACTTGCACGTGCTCTTTTGTTCTTATGTCTAGTTGGGATCTTCATCCTGGGGGCTTGATCATCCCTCTTGATTGTTGTCATTCCATCTTGCTAACATAAGTGTATTTGAACCCTCCTCTCGATGTTCATGGCTACTTTAGTATCAGTTTGAAGTAGGTTCATCCTCTCACTAAAGTGGGGGCTAAATGTGTCGTAGAAAAAAGGCCCCTTGTCATTTTCATGGCCTTTTAGGTCTTGTTTCATGGTTTTGGAATTTTTTTTCTTTGATCTTATGTTGTGACATGGCTTGAACATGCTTATTTAGGTACTAAAATTCAAAGAACGACATCTTGTGAAGGTGTTGTGAAGTGTTGTAAGACATTTTTATAGTCTTCTAAACTCTATTAATTATAATTTACCTAAAAAGCACCATTTTATTCATCAACAAGACATATTTTGAAGTGTTGTAAAGTCTTGTAACAATCTTTCATGCTTTTCTAGGAAAATATTCACTATTTATCCCTTTTTGATGCTTTATTTGACCCCTTTATGCTCTCATATGCTTAATTAAGTGTATTTTTGAGTATTACCCGACAAACAACATTAAATAAAACATATTTCCTGACACATATTTTCAAGTCCTAGGTGGGACCTATTCGCCATGGGTGATGAATGAGTCCCCTTGGCCCAAAATTCAAAATATTTTAAATTTCCTTTCGATATTTTATTCAAAAACACTTGATGTCGTCTTGTGATGAGGTATGAATGGGTAACTAAGGCACAATTGTGTATAAATAAGTGATTTTCACCTCATTTCAACCCCCATTCATCAAGTTAACGTATCCACCTATTCACTCAAGAATTCAAGCATTCTACAACATCTTTTCAAGCACTATTCAAACACTTTGAAGCAACCATTGACATTACTTTAGACTTGCATCATCAAGTGTTTGGTAAGTTGATAGCAATTGCATGTTGATAGTTTATCATTCCTTTGCATTTCATTATTTTATTAAAGGTCTGATTACCAAAAATAGGGTTTGATCAAGGAAAACCCCTATTCACTAACCTTAAACCATTTTACCCCTATTGCATTTTTGTATGCAGACCTAGGTATGCAAAATTGACAAGCTTTTTGGTGTTGAAGATTGGTCTACAAGTCAACTTAAGTCTATCTCAAGCTTGGAGAAGGTTTTATGTCTGTTTCCTACATAATTGACTTCAGCAACCTCACAAGCAGTGATTTCTAGATCTAGTATTTGTAGAGTTGTCTCCTATTTTTTTATAAATTTGGGAGAGGACTGATTCACCACCTGTGGTGAATGAGTCCCATTGTGAAAAATCAGTAATTTCAGTTAGCATCGACAACATTCTAGCTTCATCATATTTTACCCAGGTGCACTTTGATTTAACTTATCCCTTTCTATTCTACATATTTTCTTCATTTAGTTCATTGTTGCATTACACAATGTGTTTTCAAACATAGCTTTAATTTCACTTTTGCATTAGCATTTTTTCTCCCATCTCTCTCCTTTTAGGTGAAAAAATAGGCTAGAAGAGAAAGAGTTGTCCATAGGAGCCAAAAATCAATGGTTCAAATACAGATTGCTTGCCATTTTATCTCACCATTTTTAGTCTACGGAGAATGTGAAGTGTGAGTCATTGAAGGAGTGTGCGAATTTCAAGTTTTCAGTTGCAGAGACATTGATTTTTTTATCTTGGGTGAGTTGGTTCTTCGTATGAGCTCTATTTAATTCATTCTCTAGTTTTTCTAGGTTTGTGGGTGTGCTTTCCTCCAATTTTAATTTAGGACTTAAAGGGTTAATCTTCACTTAGTTTAAATTTGGTATAGCTTCTACCTTGTGTCTTGTAAAATGGGTAAGTCAGGTGAGTTAATTCAGCCAACTAAGAGGTCTAGATGACTCAATGTATTTGAGTGTCACAAGGATAGGTCTATGGCTAAGCAAGAAGTCCTTGGGACTTCTATTGCTCCAAAGGATTAAATGAAGGCTCGTGGTTAAAGGAAGAAAACTATTGTCCACAGTACCTACAACTTAAGAAGTAGGACCATTTCAAAAGAATTGGTCAAGTTTAAGGGCAAGGAGCTAGCTAAGGTTGAAAGGAAGGCCAAGAAAAGAAACAAGAGTCACAAGGCCTTCATGGGAAAACACAATTCTCCCATTGTTCTCTCTGATAGCCCTTTAGATTGTGGAGGTGACACTAACTGGGGATACAGTCATTTCCTTCAATCTCTTGTCTCATATGATGACTCTAACAAGGATGTAGTAATGGATCCTTCGGTTGCATCATGAACAATGATTGGTTGAGCATACTCTAATGTTGATGACTCAGAGTAGTGTCTTCTCCTTTTTTTTGTTTCTGATGACACCATTTCCACTGCATGAAGATTTTTCTTTTCAATGTGTCCATAGTTTTGGTCTTTTACTCTTCGATGTTGATGTGAAAGTCTTCTGACTGGTATAGTGAAGAATCTTTTTTCCTGGCATGGGCACTGCAAGTATGGCTAACAGTACTCTGTGGGTGGTGTGGCTACTTTCCTTTGACAACTTATTGAGAATTTTGTCTTCATCTTTCCCTTGCTATGTCAATGATTGCATATAACCATCTAGGGGAATCTCTCAAATTCAATTGAAACTCATTTTGGAATGAAATGTGAAATTAAATCGTAATCAGCTGGATTCTTGTCGCTCTCCTATTATATAAAGAGGATATCAAGGATGATTACGAGGAGAGAGGGTTCAAGTTTTTTGTCTCAAAAGGGTCTAGGTGAAAAGGCTAAGCTCGTGAAGGAGCATAAATGTAAATAAGTAGATTGATGAATATACCAAGAACAAGTTTAGGGTATAAGTCATGATGTAATGATCTTAATTGGTTTTATTGTAATTGCAGTAATAAAAAATATCAATTTTAAAATATGTGTTCACCTGTGCAATTTCCTTATAGATTATGAATGAAATTGTTAATGATAGTTTCATTTGTATTCCATTCTTTAAACTCAATGAATGATTTTATTTATGCTTCAATTCCAAGGATTGATTTAATGCTAAAGTAAGGTCATGGGTTTGTGAGGAGAGGATATAGGATTTGGTAAGGAACTATGTTGTAAACACAATGAGTTGAATGCTAGAAAGTACTTATATCAATTGTCCATCAATTACTGGGTTGAATTGTTAATGTATTACTGGTTAATTACAAAAATGACTCCATTATCTTGTGGACAAGGCACTTGTCCCTTCATTAGCTTATCTAAGAGTAAGTTGAGTTAGTAACACACCTAGCCAAAGGATTAAAATGAGAATAAAATATTTAAATTATAATGTCCCAACCTAAAGTGTTACTTTATTCCTTGCAAATGGAAAATAATTTACTAAAAGGAAAACCAAACCTTTGATGAATGTTTCCTATTTGTAGTTTAAAGGAATTCATCTATGTATATAAATTCTCTTGTTAAAATGAATATCACGTGATCATGTTTAAGGATCAACCTCTTGGGTCTCATAAAACCCAAAGTGAAGAAGTAAGTGCCTTAAAATACTTACTTGTGTGTTGTCCAATGCTCACCCTTACTAGTAATTAAATTTTGGCAGATTCATAAATGAGGGATGAGATCATGTTTGGTTCATAAAAAATAACTAGCATGACCCATTATCATCAAAGTTTCATCATCTTTCATTGCTTTATTCCTCCCTAAGTTACACTTAAGGAGGGTATTGGTGTGAATATGGTGGTTTACCTAGCTAGTTGACATATAGGTTCTATTCACATGTTAAGTTTACTTAGGTCCTAGGAATATTTTTAGAAGTCTTAGTTGGCATTAGATATTATCTTATATATGTTTATTTTTTCTTGTTTCCTAGGTAATTTAATGTTTGTTATCTCATGGCATTTGATTAAGACACTTTTCATTATCTTGTCTAATATTATGACTCACCTTGGATATATAACCAAGGGGTTCTACTTTTGGAATCAATCCAATTGAATCTATCATTTATATTCTTTGATATAATACCATTATTCTCTCATAGTTGATCTCTATTGTACTTTTGTAGAAGTTTCTAGATCTTGGATAGCTACAATTTTTAGCCAGATCTTGCATGGTTTAGAGTATTTTATACCAACTAGATTACAAACCACCATCTTTAGCATTTAATAAATAGGAAAATACAAAACTACACACCAGGTATGCTTAATCAAAACCATGCCCCAAATCTATGACCCAAAATTGGTTTTGGTCTTGTAGATTAAAAATATAATATTCTCCTATACTTCTCATTTGTAACTTATCAGTTTGGGTGCTTCATCTTACCATACTTAGACCACCTAAGAGATTATTTATGAAATGCATCATAGAATACCATAGTGCTAGTTAAGGTTCTAATGTAACCATTCTCGTTGATGATATTATATATCATATAATATATTACAAGTAACTCTCATCTTACAATGTCATAAGATTCTATGATATAGCCCAGGGATTCACTACTCATGAGTTCTCTTCATTCAGAGAAACTCTCAAGGAAAATTTCCCTATACTACATCAATGGAACAATGCAAAAGTTTCAGAATCCGAAGGTGCCAGTCATAGAGGTCTTCTGGACAAACTGACAAGCTCTCAGCCAAAGGATGTCAGCACAGAAAGTGAACGACAATGCGGTGTGATGGTGTCTCACAAGTGCGTTGGCGTCTCGTATGGACTAGAGAATGAGTTTATCATATAAAATGCCTAAATGACTACTAGAAAATGGATTAGTAAGAACTAGAAAAATGTAGGAAAAGGACATAATGCAATAATGTAGTAGAATTGACAAAGATAAGGAGAAGAAAGGAAGGAGATACTTACAACCGTGTGAGTGATAAAGCTTCCAATATATGAGTGTCTTCAATACCTGCACATAAGAGGGAGAGAATGTTGGGGCTGTATAGGGGACTGCTTTAGTCAAACCCCGTTTTGGTGTTCCCATCTCCACGGATAGCCAGATAGATAGAGAGAAGTAGAAATGAAGTAAAGAGCACTAAAGCACTACAAAATAGTGTTATGCTACTCAACCAAGTAATAGAGGAGAGGAGTGAAATATTACTACCTCCACCAAGAGCAATCAAGGCTAATGGGGGAGAAAATGAGAGGAACTCAAGCCTCTGTTGCAATGGTGTTTTTTCCACACTTTCTCTATTGACATGGTGTAGTGTTGATGTTGCTGCTATGAAGTGTAAAATGTTTGCTAGAATGCTTGGAATAGGATGTGAAGCTTGTGTATGAAGTTTAGAAGTGGTGAAGATATCTTCCAACCTCCAAATTCAAGTTCAAGGATTGAATATGAAGGAATGAGGAAGAAAACAACCATATTCAGGTCGGGTCAGCTAAGGAGGGCATTACAAATTGACACCCAATGGGAAGTGTAACTCCTTTGAGGGCTCCAGACGTGAGAATCTGTTAGGGATGTGAGCATGCTGCACAGACATTGCCAATAGAAATGCCTCCACCGACTCTCAAAATAGGTGCCAAGTGTGATGCAAGCACCAAGCTTAGGTGGAATTAAGCCTCTGAACTTGGTTTTCTAAAGTGGATAAAGGAAAAAAGGGGATTTGCACATGGGGTGAAAATTCGCTCTTATACATTTTTTCCCCACTTTAGCGAGCACTAACACTATTGAGTGCTTGGTAAAGTAGATCAAGAAAGAGTAGGGTTAGAAATGCATACTTGAACCATCAAGGAAGTAGATAGTACATTAGACAAGAAGAACCTACACCAAATAGCAACGTTAGAGAATAAAAATCTAAAGGATTCGAGTCAACATAGTAGAGAGACCTCAATGTAGAAGGTTGTCTCAATACTATGCATTGTCTGGGCCAAAAAACACATAGAAGAAATTTAAGAAAAAGAGAGAAGGAGAATATATTTAGGATGAAGAAGATGTATATCTTTGATTCAGTATATAAAAGAGATGAGAGAGAGATGAACAAAGTGTGTGGTGAAAGAAAAAACCACTTAGGAGTAGAACTCACACCACAAAAGAGGTGATAAAAGAAAACCCTATTCAAGAAGGAAGCCTGTATCACCAAGTAAGTATGAAAGTGCCTTACAAACCCATAGACCTATAAGGAAGGTATCCTTCAAGAACTCTCACATGAAATAAATCCTAAGGAAGTGAACTCAATAGAGTCAAGAAGTGGCTACATGTCTACCCACAACTATAACATGTCTAAAGTGTCGATACATAGACTACTCGCTGAAAGGATGCATCTAAAAGCGATGGTCCACATCTATCCACAAATAGAACATGTTTAAACTGCCAATACATCTACCCGCAGATAGGACACATCTAAAAATGGCGACAAGTCTATCTGCAGATAGGACATGTTTAAAGCATTGATACCTCTACCTGTGGATAGCATGTATCTAAAAGCAACATGTCTACCCGCAGATAGAACATGTCTAAAAGTGGTCGGTCATGCAGACCATAAAACTTTCAAATGGGTCCCTTGGGAACCCGACGTGAAAAAAGAGGGGTCCACTCAAGGGACACGCTATTTGAAAGGCGAGGTCTAGTCAGGCTACCCCAAAGCTAGACGCAAAGAGTCCATTCGAAAGAAAGGATTTCAAGGACATCCTTTGGGAACCCTTCAAAAGAGAAAAGGGGGTCCACTCAAGGGATGGTTCAATTGAAAGACATGGAAAAGAGAGGGGTCCTTAAGAAGGACACACATCTCTAGAACAAGTTATCATTTCCCCCAACATATAGGGGAGGAGAATTATGCAAAAATACCTAGAACAGGATAGAGGTAAAACTTGATATCACTTGTCATGTGAAGAAAAGGCAGGTGCATCAATCAAACAGGAGTTTGATGGCACCTGAATCATGAAGTTGTTGAATTTTTTCCTTCAAGGTTTTGCATTCGCTAGTGGAATGGCCAAGCACTCGATGGTATGCAAAGAAAGGATGTTTTGCTTTGTCATGTTTATGAGTTTTCTTGTGAGTAGAAGCAAGAGTGATCAAGTAGGCTTTAAGAAGCCTTACAAGATACACTCTTGCTTATATAAAGAATGAGGAGTAGGAAGCAAACCTTTCTCTTATGGAGAAAAGTTTGACTACTCACAAGAAGAAGATATGAAGGTAGAAGAAAAAGGAGGAGGATCCCTATAGAGAGCATTATTTTGGCAATGGGGATTATGCTTCTCTATAGGATTTCCAACATTAACCTGTTTAATAGAAGTGTGATCATCTTCCTCGGAAGGAGGATCAACACCAAGAACATTACAATTTGTATTCACCTTACCCCATGATACAAAAGAGTAATCATCTTTGATAGTGGGTGTGAATGATGTTGTCAGAAGGTCTTTAATTGGATCGGGTCCACTTTATACTCTCCAATGAAGGATTCTGTAAAGTCTTGAGAACCCCAATCGTCACCAAGACATGCATTCCTTTGAGAAGAGGTAGAAGGACCACACTTAGGACTCCTTGCTTCAGAAGGATCTTCTTTAGGGACATTTATCTCAATAGTACCTTTTTGTGGTAGGTACTACTGGAGTAAACATCGACACAATGGAAGACACTAAAGGAATAAGAGTGGGCACAATTGAAGCTCGACCAACAACGGTCATCTCACATAAGTGCATAGCCTTAGGGTCAGCTTTGACTCTGACTACTTTATTGTTAGCAATGAATTTAATAGATTTGTGCAAGGTAAACAAGACTGCACCCATAGCATGAATCCATGGTCTACCAAGAAGAAGATTATAAGGTAAATTTTTTGACATAACATACACCAGGGTAGGTACGGTAATAGGTCCAAGCTGCAAAGGTAATACTATCGTACCTAGAGCTTGTCAGACAACATTATCAAACCCATGAATAATAATAGAATAAGTATTAATAGAAGATGAGTCAACATTAATCTTAGGCAATAGATCAATACTACACACGTTGAGTGTTGAACAAGCATCAACAAGAGTACGTCTAAGGCCAATTTTATTAGTGTTAACTATAATCATTAGAGGATCCGCTTGCTTTTGTACTTGTAGAGGCGGGCGATCCTGTATATAGAATATGATATTCAGAAAATCTGCATGAATACATGCCATCAATGCATCAGCATCCATCAACCTACTGGAAGAAGGAAAGAGGATCTTTCAGAAGGCTTCCTAAAGCATACCTTGATAAACTAAATCAGACTGAAGCAAGTCCCACAATGAGATCTTAGCCAGAGTAACTCAAGGTTTCTCGACAACATTGTAATCAATAGGTGCTTTAGTTGTAGGATTAGGTGCTTGAAGAAAACTTAGTTGTTTATTCATACTACTCTCATAAGTATGGGCTACTGCTCTATAAGAGCGGTCCATAAGGATAGTAGGAGGGTCACCATCAAATGGAACACCATCGACAGAACAAACCCTCTTAGGAGAAGGACTTGTTCGAGTCATGTAAATAATCAATCTCTTAGGCCTTTGAGGGGTAGCAGAGACATAGATTACATTATTGAATCATCATAGCTAGTAGAACGATTATTTGAATACATCTTCTCAACATCAATCCAAATAGGATCAAATGTGGAATAGTTATTTGAAGGAGCATTCTCAACATCGATCCAAGGAGAATCATATGTGGAAGGAGGTTCATCATTTGCTAATGCAACCTCTATAGAAGAGAGTGCATTAGAACAAAGATGAGATTTTTCATTCACTAATGCAACATCTCTAGAAGGGAATGCAAATGTTAGAATGAAGAGTAGGTAGAGTAACATTAAGAAAGGTATCAATGATTTCACCTTCTTGCAAAGAGATGTCCTATGAAGCCAGAGGAATTTCATGAGAAGGGTCAAAGATACCGAGTGACATGGGCAAAGCCAAGTCACCATCACATGCATTAAATGGAATACCATTAATATATTGGATAATATTAGATACTAAACTAATAAAAGAAGATATTAAATCCATTATAATTTTTTTGGTATTTTCTATGTTCTAGTAATTCATGTTTTTGGAGGTCTCCGGAGTGGAATTTGAGGTCAAAACTTGCGTTGGTCCCTAAAATTTGATTGTTGAAGGCACTTGTATGTTAGAGAATAAACTAGTTCTCTAGAAGACCTTTCCAACGATGCAAACGGTTTTGAATTTTGAGCATCGATTCAAAAGTTATGACCCCACCAAGTAGGGGTAAATAAATTCCTAGTTTTTTTAAGAACATTGTTCTTCACGTCGGGTTCACCAAAATCTATTATAGGGGGATTCACTACTCACAAGTTCTCTTCATTCAGAGAACCTCATGGGGAAAACTGCCCTATACTACCTTAATGGAACAACACATAATTTTGAGAATCTGAAGGAGCCAGTCACAGGTCTTTTGGATAAACTAACAAGCTCTCGGCCAAAAGACGTTAACACAAAAAGTAGACGATAGCACAACACGTTGGCATCTTAGAGGTGTGTTGTCCTCTCATACGGACCAAAGATCGAGTTTGTCACAGAAAATTCCTAAATGACTATTAGCAAATGGATTACTAAGAACTGATAGAATGTAGGAAAAGGAAAAAATGTGATAAAGTAGTAGAATTGACAAAGATAAGGAGAAGAAAGGAAGGAGATACTTACAATCATGTGAGTGATGAAGCTTCCAATCTGTGAGTGTCTTCAATACCTACACACAAAAGGGAGAGAATGTTGGGGCTGTATAGGGGCCTTCCTCAGTCAAACCTCTTTTTGGTGTTCCCACATCCACAGATAGCCAGATAGATAGAGAAAAGTAGAAATGAAGTAAAGAGCATTAAAGCACTACAAAATAGTGTTATGTTACTCAACCAAGTAATAGAGGAGAGGAGTGAAAGCTTACCACCTCCACCAAGAGCAGTCAAGGCTAAAGGGGGAGAAAATGGGAGGAACTCAAGCCTCTGTTGCAATGGTGTTTTGTTCCACACTTGCTCTACTGATGTGGTGGAGTGTTGATGTTGTTGATGTGAAGTGTAAAGTGTTTTCTAGAATGCTTGGAAGAGGATGTGAAGCTTGTGTATGAAGTATAGAAGTGGTAAAGAGATCTTCCAACCTTGAAATACAAGTTCAAGTACTAAATATGAAGAAATGAGGAAGAAACCGACCATATTCGAGTCGGGTCGATCGAGGAGGGCATTAAAAATCAACCCCCAATGGGAAGTGTAACGCCTCTGTAGGCTCCAGACACGAGAATATGTCAGGGACATAAGCGTGTTGCGCAGACTTCTCTAATAGAAATGCCTCCACCGACGCTCAAAATAGGCGCCAAGTGTGATGCAAGCAACAGGCTTAGGTGGAATTAAGCCTCCAAACTTGGTTTTCTAAAGTGGATAAAGGAAAAAAGGGGATTTGCACATGGGGTGCAAATTCGCTCTTATACAGATTTCCAGGCACATAATGATGGAATTAGACACTTACCCAAAATATTACATATTATAAATATCTAATATTTTATAAATAGTGACACTTGAAAGTGGGATTTCCTCTTTCTCATCTAAAACTAAAATAATAAATAAATATATATAATTAATGAATATAAATAATCTCCAAGTATTTGGGGTAGAAATAATTCTTAGTGACCACTACAAGATCATATTGGGTGTCAAATCCAAGAAGTTATAAACAAGAACAAGTAATAAAGGCAAAGATCAAGATCTACTTCTAGGTAGTTACATACTTTTTCGAATTTTGGATGTTTATTAGTCAAAATTGAACTTGATTATATGATTATTTTAGACATGGATTGAAGGAGGGCATCACCAAATTGGAATATAAACAAAAATTCTTCTCAATTATGTGACCTTTACTAGATATTTAAAATTCTTTCATTATAAATCATGGCTATTGAGAGAAGAATATAGATTTTGACTCACTTGACAATATAGTGACTGATCAACTAGAGAAATTGGAGGCTGGTTCTTCAAAGGACCTTTGGCCAAACCTTGTTGGGAAGGTGGAAATCACTCTTTAATATTTTCATTTTTTCTTTGGCGGTGGGTAGTTCATTCTTATCCCACAAACAAATTATCTATGTCTTTTTGAGGCTTTGTTATTCTTAGCTTCCCCTTGAATGAAGAGTGCAAATATGTTAAGGATCACAAGGGATTTATGTACATAATACATGCTCAGGGACAAATCAAAATGATGGTTTCCCTTTGAATTAATTCGCTCCTTAAAGTAGAGAGAATTTGAAAGGGCGCACTAGGGGAGAGGGGCCTATAGTGGAGCACCCTAACTTAGCATTTCTCAAAATCCTATGTGGAAATTTCAAATCACTCCCAATTTTGTATAGCAGTTTATTTGGCAACTTACGTGCTTCTATATTTCGTTTTAGGGCCACATCATTAAATATGATGCTACATCAACATGCTTTTTGATGAGGTATCCAAAAAGGCCAAAAAAAAAAGTGAGACCGATAGTGGTGCACTAATTCATGTTTATTGGTGCGGTGATGGCATCACATGATTTGTCAATTGTGTAATGGATAAAATGTTTAATCGGATTATTAAGGTGTAATATAAGACCCAGGACTACTTTTTTATCCCCAATGTTGGAACCCAACCTCCTCCATGTAGGTTATTGATGAACTCGAGCACCCAGGATCACCTACAAAACCAAGATAAACCTTCCACACGAGAGCAACAAGAGATAGAATGCAGGAATATAGTGCAATAACAAAATGATGTTATATCACACACTAAATGATACAATATGCCTCAACTCCCCCTTGAATTGATTGAGTTAATATGAACTCATCTAGACTAGATAGGAGCTAGACCTAAACTAGATAAGAGGGAGAGGTGAGTGCAGAATATATAGTAGAATATGGGAAAATAATTCCAAGAGGGGTAATAACTCCCAAATAACCAAATTAGGTGGGAGTTATGCCTACTTGGAAAATTCAAATAGGTGGCTGTATTCTCAAAGAGACGGATAGTGGTTTGTGGTGGCATATAAGGCCAAAGAGGTGTGAAACTCAACCACCCAGGGTGTGAGTGGGAACACATGTGTCGATGGATTGCACGTGTCCTCACAGAACCACATCTCTCTAACTGGGTATGCTTCAATAATGTGGAAAAATAATATTAAAAAACCACACTACCCCCATAGGCATAGCTTAGGTGGGTGAAAAGGATGAAGAATGCAAAGATGCAAATATGGGTCCGGCTCCTAGGCCATGTTAGTACCATATTACAATGATGAAATTACTCTCAAAACATATGAGAAAAGAGAAACCGTAGGACAAACTCTCCCCAAGAGAGAAGAAGAGAGACCATATAGTCCCCCAATGTAGAATCTCCTGCATTGTTGGTGAATGCTCGACACAAGAAGCTGAAGATGATCCAAGATCGTTGAACACTATTTCTCCCCTTAGGAAGAAAGAAAACCAAGGATGTATGCAAGATATCTTCCCATTCTTGAAAGGAATGTGAAGGAAGAATGTATGATGTCTCTGAATTCTGTTTAGGTGTCCCCACGTCGATGCTAAAAGTTGTCACCATCAAATCAAGTGTTCTAGGCCACATTGCAGAAGATGACAATCCAGAACCTAGTGGAGATGGATGTAGAACAAAATCTGAAGACAAAGATATCTCCTCTGAAGACAAATGTGGCTCCTCCAAATGCTGCTCAAAAGTATCCATAATCATGCCAAACTGTAATGAATGATTATGTGGAGAATGAACAAGAGGATACAAAGGTTCCTCCACAACAACTGAAGAAGAATCAACTTCATCAAAGAGAAGATGAATGCTATCGATGATGTCTCCTAAATCTGCAATATGAGACTCCACAAACAAGTCTGAAATTCCTGTCAAGAATCCATCCAAAGTAGCTATATCTGGAAGACAATGTGTATCCTGCTGCACTGAATCACAAGAAGCCATGAATGTAGCAACACAAGTATCTTCAGATGCAACAATAGATGAGGATGTGATCTCAATAGGAGGAGGAGAAGCAAGAAGAGAAGTCTCTTTGTCAACTAGACATTCAAGACATTTATTATCCTCAAGCTCCTCTAAAGTATCATCATCATAGGGTATATTATTAGCATCATCAAGGGGAATTAAACAATCTGCAACAGGATCATCTGGGAATGGAGAGATATGATGGTCTCCAAAAATCTCCCAAATCTTGGTCCAAAGTGTGTGTGGGCACTCAATATGTGAGATCTCCACATAAATATCAACACCAATATATGTACCAATTAATCCTATAATGTGATCATTATTATTACCCCAAATTGATTGCTTCCAAGGTGTGTCTGGTTCAGGTATGAGCCCATAAAGGTATGGCAAGAGCTTAAGCCACCTGAGATGTGTCAGGATGCCATTCTTCCAAGACTCATAATTATCCTTATTCAACATTACCACAGAAGGATGAATAGAAAAACCCATGATACCTCCTCAAATGGTCAACACAAAAGAATCAACTACAAGATTAGAAAGGCATGTCGCAACCCTAATACCGCCAGAACTCACAAAATCTCTCTCAAATTTGAGAGAAGGGGCTTGCGTGATCCCCGGACGTACCGATACCACGTAAGAAAGCTTTTATGAACCCCAAGCACCCAAGATCACCTACAAAACCAAGATAAACCTTCCACACGAGAGCAGCAAGAGATAGAATGCAGGAATATAGTGCAATAACAAAATGATGTTATATCACACACTAAATGATACAATATGCCTCAACTCTCACTTGAATTGATTGAGTTAATATGAACTCATCTAGACTAGATAGGAGCTAGACCTGAACTAGATAGGAGGGAGAGGTGAGTGCAGAATATATAGTAGAATATGGGCAAATAATTCCAAGAGGGGTAATAACTCCCAAATAACCAAATTAGGTGGGAGTTATGCCTACTTGGAAAATGCCAAATAGGTGGCATAACCTACTCAAAAAGAGATAGATGAGTGGTTTTGTGAGGTGGCATATAAGGCCAAAAGAGGGTGTGAAACTCAACCACCCAAGTGTGAGTGGGAGCAACACATGTAATCGATGGATTATGCCACGTGTCCTCACATGAACCACATCTCCTATAACCTAAGGTATGCTTAATAATGTGTAGGAAAAATAATATTTAAAAACCTACACTAACACCCCCCCTTAAGCATAGCTTAGGTGGGTGAAAGGATGAAAGAATGCAAAGATGCAAATATGGGTCCCGACTACTAGGCCATGTTAGGTACCCATGTACAATGATGAAACCTCTCAAAACATGAGAAAGAGAAAACTCATAGGATAAAACTCTCCCCCAAGAGAGAAGAAGAGAGACCATATAGTCCCCCAATGTAGAATCTCCTGCATTGTTGGTGAATGCTCGACACAAGAAGCTGAAGATGATCCAAGATCGTTGAACACTATTTCTCCCCTTAGGAAGAAAGAAAACCAAGGATGTATGCAAGATATCTTCCCATTCTTGAAAGGAATGTGAAGGAAGAATGTATGATGTCTCTGAATTCTGTTTAGGTGTCCCCACGTCGATGCTAAAAGTTGTCACCATCAAATCAAGTGTTCTAGGCCACATTGCAGAAGATGACAATCCAGAACCTAGTGGAGATGGATGTAGAACAAAATCTGAAGACAAAGATATCTCCTCTGAAGACAAATGTGGCTCCTCCAAATGCTGCTCAAAAGTATCCATAATCATGCCAAACTGTAATGAATGATCATGTGGAGAATGAACAAGAGGATACTCCAGAACAACTGAAGAAGAATCAACTTCATCAAAGAGAAGATGAATGCCATGAATAGTGTCTCCCAAGTCCGAAACATGAGACTCCATAAATAAACCTGCAATGTCTGTCAAGTAGTCATCTGAAGTAGCTATATCTGGAAGACAATGCGTATCCTGCTGCACTGAATCACAAGAAGCCATGAATGTAGCAATGCAAGTATCTTCAGATGCAATAGTAAATGGAGGAGAAGGAATACAAGGCTCAAGAACTGGATCACATGTGAGAATATCCAAGTTCAAGTAGCCAAAGTTCTCCTCAAAATCAAAGCTCACACTAGGAGTGTGATCAACAACCAAAGGATTAGAACCATCATCAGGTGCAAAGTCTGAAAAAGTATACAATCGAGATGCATGATCAACCACCCCAGTAGCAATTATCTCTTTGCTCTCCAAGTCTCTAATGATAACTAAATCAGGTGTGAATTCCACAGTCTTCCCTGCTCCACCATGAGTGATCTGATAGATGGAAAGAAGATTGTTTGTCAAGTGAGGTACACACAAAACATCATTGAAGGTACCATCCCCAATATCAACAGATCCTTTCCCAATTACATCCATGTATGTATTATTTCCCATCATAATAGGTGGCATAGCACAAGGCTCAAAAGAAGAGAACATAGACTGTGTAGAAGCCATATGATGAGAAGCTCCAGAATCTAGGAGCCATCTCCTTGATCCAAGACTTGTAGAAGCACAAAGAGCTTTACCTTTTGATTTACCTGCCCCTATAGTATGGCCCTTTTCCTTATCAAATTCTGAATTTTTGGAATTAGAAGAAGAAGCCGAATCAACCATTCGAGAAGGCAAATTGATGTTGTTCTTTGCTAAAAGATTCTTCAACTCATCAATTTGTTTTAAGTAACATTGATGTTCATCATGCCCAGGTTTCTTGCAATATGCACAAGTGAGCTTCTCCTTCTTAGATGAATCCTCTTTTGAAGAGAATTTAGAGTCTACTTTAGAAGTAGATGAATATTTATCCAAATCTTTCTTTCTATCACCTTGGTTCTGTTGTTTCTTGTTTTGCTTATTAGTGCCTTGTTTTGCAGTCAAGGCTTGAGATTTGGAAGATTTAATAATGCCCATTTGAATCAATTTATCTTGCTCCTTTGTGAGATCAGTTGCGAACTCACTTAGAGAAGGCATAGTAAATCCTTTTCCTAAGGCTCTTTTCATTGCATGAAATGTAGAAACAAACACTGCATAATTAGGACCAAGTTTTGAAAGAATACTCAAAATCAGTTGTGAGTCATCCTTTTTAACTCCACATTGCTTTAACTGTAATCTTATGGCATTCAATTTAGTAAAGAAATCCTGAATGGTGTCAAAATTGCATGGGCTCAATCCTATGAGCTCGTTCTCCAATGAATGTGCTCTCAAATCATCTTGTTTACCAAAGAGAGTATTCAAAGTATTCCACACTTCATTTGGTGATTTTGCAGACATAATATGAAAGCATAGATCAGGAGATACAGCCATGCATAAGGTGCCAAAAGCTTCATCACACTTATTGAACCATTTAGGCTTATCTTCATCTTTTGTAGGTTCCTTATCAATACCCATTGTTATTCTATACAATTTTAACTTCCTTAAGTGAATTTCCATTTCATTTTTCCACTCAAAGTAATTGTATGGTGTGAGTAGAGGAACTGATTTATCCATTTTAGATTGTTGTTGTAATGTGAGAGAAAAAATGCAAGAAGAACACACATAGACACCCCCCTTTTTCACTCAATAAAGAATCCCCCCAACAAAAAATGATTTGGCACTTTATAAATTAGTGCATTTACAATGCTGGAGTTGTTTTCCAAAGTTTTTCAAGTGTCCAAAATGGACTCAAATACTTTCAAAATATAACTAAATCTCTAAATGAACCAATTTATTAAAAATGATTTGGGTACTTAAGCGTTCAAAACTAATTCACCCAATAAAGAATCCTCCAACAAAAAATGATTTTGGCACTTTATAAATTAGTGCATTTACAATGCTGGAGTTGTTTTCCAAAGTTTTTCAAGTGTCCAAAATGGACTCAAATACTGAAAGTACAATTAAATCTCAAAATTAGAACCTCAAAATAGTACCAATGTATAGTTCTCAAAAAACTATCAACTTTCAAAAAAAGAATCACCTCGATCCGAGGTCATATGTGAAAGTTATAGCAATTTGAAGTTCCAAAAACGAGAACTGTCCTTCAGATCTGCTGATAAAACTGATTTTTTTGGAAAATTCAGATCACTTGAACAAAAATGGATCATATCACTGCAAAGCCTGCGAAATTCTAACCCAAATAAAAAAAAATTGCTCTGAAAAAGGAGCTCGTATGACTAAATTATGGCCCTCCAAAGATTGACTGCAAAATCAAAAATGCAATTGGAGAGGGGGTCTGCTGAAATGTTCCGATTTAATTTCTGCAAAATATACAACCTGTATGCAGAAACTAGCAATGACCCAGATGATTTTTTTCTACTATGAACAAAACCCAAATGGCGGATTTTCTTTAAAATATACAGAAAATATGGATCTAGTGTAAAAAAAACGTCTTTAGCACCATAAAACGACCCCAACAACCAAAAAACAGCATGAAAAAGTAGAATCAGCTACTTAAGACAAGTAAAGGCATGCTGCAACCTGCAATACTGATTAAAAACTCACAAATCTCTCAAATTTGAGAAGGGGCTTGCAGATCTGACGCTCTGATACCATGTAAGAGTTGTTGATGAACTCGAGCACCCAGGATCACCTGCAAAACCAAGATAAACCTTCCATATGAGAGAAGCAAGAGATAAAATGTAGGAATATAGTGCAATAACAAAATGATGTTATTATCACACACTAAATGATACAATATGCCTCAACTCTCCTTTGAATTGATTGAGTTAATATGAACTCATCTTGACTAGGATTCTGAAACGATAGTGTAGAGGTGAGGTAAAATATAGAAGTGCACATGGGGAAAATACTCAAGGGGCAATAACTCCCAAATAACCAAATTAGGTGGGAGTTATGCCTACTTAGAAAATGCCAAACATGTGGCATAACCTACTTAGAAAGAGACAAATGAGTGGTTTTGTGAGGTGGCATAAAAGGCCAAAAGAGGGTGTGAAACTCAACCACCCAAGTGTGGGTGAGATCAACACATGTAATCGATGGATTACACCATGTGTCCTCACATGAACCATGTATCCTATAACCTAAGGTATGCTTAATGTGTAGGAAAAATAATATTAAAAACCTACACTCCCATTTGGGGTTTTTCCTTAGTCAAACCCCTTAGTTTGGTAATCAAACCTTGATGCCGGAAAATGCATACCTAAAATTTTGTATAAAACCCCTAGCCTTAAGTGTGTCTTATCACTAAGAAAGATGATACAATCCTACTCTGCATATGCAAAGAGAATATGATGGAATAATTGAAATTCAAAGACAAATGGGAATTCACTGGTATAGATCTTGTTCCACACTCCTATGATTAAAACAACGATGCTTGTACTCTTCTTGAAATGAATAGAAAGAAATGGAAGATGGAATCACTTTATAGGAAGAAAGTCTCAATTGATGGCTTAGTTTGCACCTCCTCAACCTAGAATCCATCATGATTCACCATAGGCATCCATGATCAACCCTTGAAAATTCTAAATCTTGATTGAAAGTGATCTTAAAGACATGAAAAAATGCTTTAAGGCTACTCCAATGTTTCAACTTTGCTTGCTTTTGGAATTGGAATACCTTTGGGAAAGCTTGCTTGAAGATTCTTGATGCTTGATACTTGAAAATACCTACTTAAAGTGATTAGAGATATGCTTGGATTGTGAAAAATGACTTAGAAGCTTGCTTTTATAGGCATTGATGTCTAATTGACTGTTATTTGGATCCCAAGGGTTGACATTCACCAAAAAAATGAATTAAATGAATGAATTCCCACTCAAATTTGAAAAAGACCCCAAATGGGACTCATTCACCACACTTGGAGAATGGGTGCCACCTAAGGGGACTCATTCCCCCAAGGTGGTGAATGAGTCCCACCTTAGCTTTTTGAGGTGAGTTTTTGGGATTTTTGGGGATTTGAATGATTTTATATGATTTTTGAGTGAAATGAGCCTCAAGATTCAAAATAATGGGTCTTAGGGGCCTATAAATGGTGATTTTAAAGGGTAATTAATACAAAGGTGTCAAAATAGGTCCAAATTAAGTGTGAAATCGCCTCTTTTTTCAAGAGTGCATAATTTTCTACACTACAACCTCGAAAACACATTTTTTGGGATTTAAAGAAACCCCAAACTATTGGCATCTTTGGAAGACTTTTCCATGTCATCAAATTGATCACCCTTCAATTTTGAGAATATAGTTAAGTCATGTAGATAGATAAGGATGATATTATTGATCAAACCCTTAAACACAACATCCATCATGCACTAGAAAGTGGCCCCTACATTTGAAAGGTTGGAGGGAATTTTCACATAGGTGAACATTCCCATTTGGTGGTGAACGCCATTTTATGTTGGTCCTCACCTTTTACATTAACTTAGTTATAACCCAAATAGCCATCAGGTAGAGAAAATATTTTTGACCCTACCATATTCTGTAAGATTTGCTCCATCAAGGGTAGAGGGTAATGATACTTTAGAGAGACTCTATTTAGGTCTCTAAAATACACACAAAGTTGGATATCACCATTTTTATTTCAAATTGAAACCAAATTAGATACCCAAGTAGAATATTTGATTGGTTATATTATTCTAGATTTGATTAATCTTTTTAGCTCTTGTTCCATCAGAGCCTCCATCTTCAAATTAATCAACCTCTATTTTTGCTAGATTGGTTTGGACCCCTCAATTAGGTCAATGGTGTGTTGGATGATGCTAGGGTCATAACCTTTTAGATCATCATATGTCCAAGCTATGAATCTATCATATTTTATGCATAGAGACCTCAACCTTTCCTTATCCTCCTATGGAAAATTCTTCCTAACTTTGAGCTTTTGGTCATTCCTGATGTCGAGATTTGTATAGTCTTCTTTATCAGTAGCAACCTTCACTTACTATTCCTTGCATCTTCATAGTCGAAGAGGTTTTCTAGAGTAATTAAACCTCTCAAGAGCTTATTAATTTTGAGATGAATCATCTTCTCCTCGTATGTCTCCTCAGATTTCAGCTGCATTTGTTCTATGAATTCACTTGACAGTTGTAGGAATGTGGCAATCTAGGCATCATTTTCAAAAAAATTCCAGTTTTGACCATTGTCAAAAATAGATGGTTATACTATGATCCACATCGCATACTAGTTTACCATTCAACCAAAGTTTGGATTGAATTGTGAGCCAATTGAGGCCATTCTATTTGTGGTGGTATTTTTTGATCCTATAACTGCCTGCATAATAAAGACTATGAATCCTTCTATCAAGTCCCATACTCTATGCTAGTATGATCACATTCTTACATTCTTTGCGACTACTTGTTCTCTGACTTGTTTTACCACTAGATTACAGTCTTTAAACACTTGTATTCTTTAAATACCCATTTATTCTACCAACTTTAGACCATGAACCAAGACCTCATATTTTGCATCATTTTTTATGCATGAAAATTGGAATTGGAAAGATCTAAGATTTTCCTATCCAGTTGGAGATATGAGGTGGATCCCTAATGCATAGTTAATTGTACATATAGCAACATATCAAAGTGCAAAGTCCATAAGTCATGTTCATTCACTGCGTGGCCACCTAAAACCTTTTGTTCCTTGATCAACTTCAAAATGACCCTTTCTTCATCAAAAATCACATATGCACCTAGACCAATGGCATGAAAGTTTCCAAAAGGGTCAAAATATATAAATTTATTTAGCAATACTTCTTCCTCTAGAATTCGATCACCTATGGCCTCGTCATCTTCATGAATCTTGATGTAGTACATTTATTTTAGATAGATGTGTGTGCAGATTTAAAAATCATTACTGCATCTTCTACGATATGCTTAGGATGTATCCATTCAGATAATATTTTCATCTTCGTGCCATACTTGGTTCTCAATATTAGGTGGGACTAGTCAAGATCTAGGTATCCCCCAATCTTGGCTATGAAATCTCTTGACAAGAACATCCTGAAAATGGGAAAAATATCAGTTATGGCCACGTATTGGGTGACCATCTAACTTGGGAAAGAATTTAGGGTCAAAGGGAGGCTTTTAATTTTCCTACAGTTGGAAACTTCTTTCCATATATTTACATAATTACTTTTTTGAGGGTCTCATATTTCAAATTCAAGGCATCAACCACCAATTCAGGAATTACTATGGTATTGGTGCCTGAATTTATCATGTAGTTATGCAATAATTTTTCCCCCAGAATGAAGGTTAAGAAAAAGGGGGTGGTTTTGAAGTTTACATACCTCTTTTCATCCCCTTTTTCCTTGGTATTCATGTATGTTGTGGCCTTTGAAAACTAAGGCCCTTAACTGGGTATTTTGTAATTTATTGGGTTGTGCACCAATACTGAACTATTTATGAGGGTTGATCCTCTTCCTTTAGAGCACCTTGCAATAAGGTATTTTATTGCAGGATAGCCATAATTTCCCATAAAGACATGTTGGAAAGAGTTTTCTTTAGTTGTTATACTATATTAAGAAACCTGACCGAGGGTACCTTTGGTTTTAGAGTTACCTCCTTGGGTTTCAAAATTGGTTGATTCATTATAGGTGGGCTAACTACTTTATCTGTGACTCTTTGTTGGGTCTATAATAGTTGCACCTATGATTTTGGCTATTGTGGCTATATCACTTGTAGTGCTTGGGGTACATATTCCCCAATGAGTCTTCATTTTGATTAGGTGTTGTAATTCAACTACACTTATGGTGCTTCCATTATCAAAAATTCATTTGTGAATATTGAGTCTTCTCCCTCCATCTAAGAAAAGTGCATGGTTAAGGGAGATGTTTGTCTCTTATTCTGGAGACATACCTTGCATCTGGGCATTGAGTATAACACTCTCTATCCTAGGATACTAATAACTTCTTGTGTCTAGAGGGGTGCCTTGGATCCTTTCTTCTACTATCCTCTATTGGATATTTCCTCTTGGATAGTTTTGAGGCATGTGGGTTTCATTACATGAGAAACACTGAGAATTTATGTCTTCTACAATGTTGTTCTGTCCTAGGGCTAAGTCCTTGCTCCTACTAGACTTAATGGTCTAGAGTGGAGTGGTTACCAAGACTATTTGGCCTGACAACTGTGGTTGATTGTTCCCTCTCAGAGCTCCCTGATATGAATTATGTTGGAAGGGAGGTCTTTCCACTTGGTAATTTTGTTGGGGAGGCTTCAGAGGTGTCACTTGTTGGCACTTTATGCTGAAAATCCTGTTAGAAATAGTCCATAGTAAATTTTTATATCATTCATCTCCATGACTAGTGAAGAACATCTCGATGTGCTTTCTTGTGCACTAGGGTACACATACATCAATGGTAGAGGTGTAGCAGATGCACTCAAGACTGTTTCCTCTTGCATTTCTCCAAATATTTTTGTATACATTGGCATTGGTGGTCATGGCGAGATCTTTCTTCCATCAATCAAACTATTTTCCACTATCATGGTAAGATCATATGCATCAAGCAGATTGTCACCTGCAAGTGACTATACCATAATTGTAATATCCGAATTCAAGGATTTCAAGTAAAATTGAATGCCATTATTGATGGGGGCTTGACTAACATAGGAATTCTTTGATAGGTTTTGTATAACCTAGTATTTAAATCCATCATGGCCTCTTGAGGCACTCTTTTGATTGTTATTCACTATTGTAATTGAGATGAGTGATCTCCCTTTTTTGAAAAATGCTTAAAGAGTCTATCTCTGAGTTCATCCCAAAAGAAAATAGAATTAGAAGTTAGAGACCTATACTAGTCCTGATCTTTGTCTTTAAAATATGTGGCCAATAATCTAAGGGCTACATTTTTCTTTGTGATGTTATGGATTGTGTAAACATCTACCACATCTTGGAGATGTTTTGGTGGTGTTTTAAAATATTCTCTAGTAAAATTTGGAACTACTTTTAGAGCATTGGCAAGGATTGTAATCCATACATTTGGAGGGTTAGGAGGAACCAGGGGACTACCGGTGTACCATGTCACACAATTCCTTAGGGGAAATCGAATCATGGTGAACATACCTCTATGAACATGAAACACAAAGTATTCTAATTTGAAAGGATCTTTCAACTAGTGGAGTAGATAGAGCTCTAAAGTCATGGCTAGTACTTTTAGATC
>VDFB02000363.1:60928328-60965135 GCA_007258455.2 Sequoia sempervirens | reverse complement strand
AAAAGAGAGCCAATAATTGATAGAATTGTAGAGATGGTCCCTCCCACCCTTAATAAAAAATAACAAGATTTTTTTATGGAGATGTGTTCTCCTCTCCTACTGCTACATTACATGATTTGGATTTTTATTTGTAAATTGACTGCAACCTACATGCAACAATGTTGAACGATTAATTCCAACACAAACTCTAGTGTAGCTTACATGTGAATTGATACTAGAACTAATATCACCAACAACGAACATAGTGATGTATATGTTCAATAATTCCATAAACAAGGGGAAATTCTCCAATAACCAGTTTGTAGGATTGTTTTTCCATCTTTTTCATTGCAATCCCCTACAAGCCACCTTGATTTCTCATTCCTTTCTATTTGGTTTCTTTCAAAATCTCTCTTACTCACTCTTTTTCTCTCTTTCCTTCATTTATAACTGTTTTAGCTTATTTTTTCCTTCACAATTTTAGTGATTATCGAAATAGATTGGGATTTGATTGTTTCAATCACTTGGTTGTCAATGTTGTCCTCCTCTTCCTCGCTAGTACCTTGATTTTTCTTGTTAGAATCTGTATATTAATTTAGCATTTGCTATATGAGAAATGTGGTAGGTGGAGATGGGAATAAAAAAGTTCCATGCTCTTCTTCTCTATGTAAGTCAATACCTAGTTTCATAGCTCTCTCTACCAACCAACATGGTTGGGTAGGGATCAAGGGAAAACTTAGACCATCATTACCTAGATTCATAGCTCCCTCTACCAACCAAGATGGTTGTCGAGGGGTCAAGGGAAGACTTAGGCATTCATTAATTTTGTCAAGATGTATGTCCACCATGTCATTAGATTGTTTATTTACTATTAAATGAGTAGCATTATTCTGTCATGTTTCTTGTGCAACCTTGTCCACTTGACATTGGTATGAACATTGCAATTGATATGTATCTGATTTCATCCGTTGACTATTCCTATTGTCATTTTCTTTTATCGACCTACCAGTAGGAGCAATAATTACCACAATTGCCTCAGTTGGTTAAGGATTGTTGTCCACTTGTACATTAAGCTCTTATTTAGAGGGGAATTTAACCCCTCTTTTACATGCAAGCAACCTTGTTGTGGCTCTTTTCTTCATTGGTGTGGTCCTCATATAATCTTTATATTTCATGTATAGATAGTAGGAAACTTATTTCAAACAATGAACAAAACCATCATTGAACATTGTAATATAAAAGTGATGCATGAACATAATATTTTTCTTTATTATGTGTGTTGACATTTTATAATGTAACAGTTGCTAACAGTTTTATTTTTATTTTATCTTTCTACTTTGTTTGCAATGCAAAAGTTGATAACAACTTGAGTTGAACTGAGAGCTCAATTGGTCTTATGCACTTAAAGTGGATTTTATTTAACAATCACATTGTATAGAATAGAAATGCATTGACATTCATTAACAGTATAAGTTGAAAGCCCATATATTTGGTTACAATTGAGTGTGGAACATTTACATCACATAAAATAGATTGGCATTCCCACTCATATAGATAAAAAATGAAAACCTTGGAATTCAACTCAAAAGCAATTGATGTTATGGACTTAGAGTAGGTTGGTGAAACAATCATATTTTATACAAGAGATATGCATTGACATTCATACACAGTCTATGTTGAAACCCCATACATTGAGTTACTAATTAGTGTGATAGACATTTGCACTACATACAACAAATTGACATTCCCAAGCATATAGAATATATGAAAACCTAGGAATTGAACTAAAAGCAATTGATGTTATGGGCTTAGAGTAGATTGGCTAAAACAATCATATTGTATTCAACATATATGCATTGCCATTCATAAATGGTATAAGTTGAAACCCCAGATATTGAGTTACAGGTCATTTTGACCAAACAAATTGGCATTCCTAGGCATAAAGAATATAAATGAGAAACCCAATGTAAACAGTATAAGGTTGAAACCCTAGATATTGAGTTAATTTAAAAAAAAAAAAACATTTGCATAGCATACAATATATTGACATTTGTAGTTATAAAGAATTAATAGTAGTAGAATATATGTAACTTTATAGCACAATGTTGTTGTTGCTTCTACTCTTTCTGCAACTGCCTCGAAGAAAAATATAGATATGAATATGGAAGTGAGACATGGTAAATGGAAATTGGAAATGGTTGACTAATGCATTTTTGAATTTGTAAATCTCTTTAGTTGTTGAATGTTGGTTTGGTATGGAGTCTTTAATTTTTTTTCTTTTTCAAATTTGAAAACTTGCTTCAGTGCCTTCAATTGTAGAGTTTGTATGTACTTATGGTGTGCAATCCTCGTTTGCTTCTTAGGCAATTATGGTGCCCTTTACACATTATTTTTGTTTGTTGCAGGTGGCAAAAGACAAGAAGGCATTAGTAGTTGTGCGCTAGAACTCGACTGATGGGTCAAACCAGAATGATTGATTTTCCTTGAGTGTTGTGTTGCTAGGAAATTAAGATAGGGGACTGCGTTTGATTGGATTTGGTGGTGGGACATTATTAGTTGATAGTTGTTTTGAAGACATAAGATTTTTTAATATATTGTTGGCGATGTAATGCATCAATGAGATTTAAGGGGAGTGTGGGTTATACAAATTTAATATTTTGGCTCTAGGTTTTCATCGTATAGGCCATTCAAAAACAATTTAGATTGTATGTTGGTGGTGTTAGATGGGCTTTGAATATTCTTTGACATGTAAGACTACAAATAATTATTTGTGTTTGGGACAAATATAAACCAATTATAAAACTTTTTTTTCTTTATTTGTACATTGATTCGACAAGCTTTGTTTACTCTATGAATAAAAATTGTTTTACAATTGAATATTAAGGCACTCCACTGTGGGGCCCACAAAAGACTACTTTATCCCCACTATTAGACCCTGCATCACTATAGACCCCTCTCGCCTATCATTGCTTACAAACACCTATCAAGATCTAAGAATGATTTACCAACAAATTCCTTCAAAATAATTTATATCACTATATACGCACATTTATATTCCAGATGAAGCTCATGACCAGCAATTGTAATTTGTGCTTCTTCCTGCTCTTGCCGTTATATAAATTTACTCCATCCCACAAAATTTTATAGTAGAATTGATTTCCCGTGCGCACTAAGCCCTCATCGAGTTATAATATTCCTTTGGTCTCCTTGTCACAGAATACAGCCAAAACCCACAACATCAAATGAAGAAACGAAGAAAAATGTAGAAAGAGAAAATCTATTCTGGATCTGATTGAACAAGTCAAGTCTCTCAATAATTTCCTTGACGCCTTACCTTTGACCAGTATAGCCGTCTTGAATAATATTAAGATTTTTATTACCAGTTTGATTGTTGATGTGAAAGCTTCAAAACATGTAATTGTGATTTCTACTCCTTTATATGTTCTCTTTTCACGAGTGCGCTGTGTCCTTCCAACAACAGAGAAAAAATTAAGAAAAAAATATTTGTGATGTCCCGTGTCCTCCTCTGTATCAAAGAAGAGCATTCTAAGATAGAGTAGTACAACATGGCAACGTGAAAAATGGTGCCGCAAGAATGCTGTCCATGATACGACCACCACTACCACCTATAACTCTTGGCTGTGTCATATTCCACTTAATTTTCCTTTCGTGGAAGCTAGCTGTGTAACTCTCTTGTACTTTCTTCGACCCCACTTTATATCCTCTTCGCTTTGAATGATCTAATTTTTTATTTTAATGTCTATATATACGTCTCAGTATACATGTTCTATTTTAAATATAATCACATCATTTTATTATTAATATTTTTGATATTTAAATTTTTAACTTTCTTAAAATTGAAATAGTTTAAGATTTTCATGAAACAATTTTACATTTAAGAAATTAATCATAACAATTAAATAACTTCTTTAAACATTAAGAATGTAGAAAACATAATATATTTATATATTTTTACTAATGATATATTTACATCTATATTATTAAGAAACTATTTTTTTAATAAATTTACAAGTTAAATAAAATTATAAATAATATAAAAAAGAAATTCTTAATAATTAAAAAATATTTTAAAATTATTAAAATCAATAATATTTTTTAAGATAGATAAATATCTTAATTGGAACATATTTGCTAGGGGTACCATATTATTAAATCAAATTAAAAGAGAAACCATAAAATAATTATCAATATAATTTTATTTAATATTAATTTTATTTATTTATTTTAAATAAAAAAATAAATTAAATCATATAATCAATGAATGGTTTGTCTAATAATAAAAATGACAATAAACTAATCATATTCAATACTTTTAAAATAAAAAGATTACAATTGTATTATTTAAGCCCTTCATATTAATACAAGTCTAAATGTTATTAAGCTTATAACAAGTTAATTACTAATATTTTTAGGAAGCATCAAATAGATAGATGATAAATAAATTGCTTTTCCCTCAATAAATTGTAGTTAACGGGACCACTCCCATAGTATTATTCTCTTTGCAAAAACACTATAGAGAAGAATTTTAGTACATCTGGTTAATAATTGTTGTGCAAAGAACTATACTTTAAATGAGAGAGATGTTAAGCATGGAACTATTCATCAATCCCCATAATATATACTACCTACTAAAACTGACTGGAACCATAGCCTATTAGTCAGTGTCATGCCAATATCAAATGCAAAGTAGGGGAGAGGGGCCCATAATGGAGCAGGGACCAATATTGGAGATAGAAATTTTCCTCTATGGGTCTTATAGTGGAGCACCTTAATATCCAATTTTAAAACATTTTTTATCCATTAAGTACACAAATTGACAAATCATGTGATGCCACATCAACACACCAATAAAACATGACCTAGTGCACCACTATTGGTCTCACTTTTTTTTTTGTCGTTTTTGGATACCTCAACAAAAAGCATGCTGATGTAGCATCATATTTAATGATGTGGCCCTAAAACAAAATATAGAAGCATGTAAGTTTCCAAATAAACTACTATACAAAATTGGGAGTGATTCAAAATTTCCACATAGGATTTTGAGAAATGCTAAGTTAGGGTGCTCCACTATAGGCCCCTCTCCCCTAGTGCGCCCTTTCAAATTCTCTCTACTTTAAGGAGCGAATTAATTCAAAGGGAAACCATCATTTTGATTTGTCCCTGAGCATGTATTATGTACATAAATCCCTTGTGATCCTTAACATATCTGCACTCTTCATTCAAGGGGAAGCTAAGAATAACAAAGCCTCAAAAAGACAGATAATTTTTTTGTGGGATAAGAATGAACTACCCACCACCAAAGAAAAAATGAAAATATTAAAGAGTGATTTCCACCTTCCCAACAAGGTTTGGCCAAAGGTTCTTTGAAGAACTAGCTTCCAATTTCTCTAATTGATCAGTCACTATATTGTCAAGTGAGTCAAAATCTATATTCTTCTCTCAATAGCCATGATTTATAATGAAAGAATTTTAAATATCTAGTAAAGGTCACATAATTGAGAAGAATTTTTGTTTATATTCCAATTTGGTGATGCCCTCCTTCAGTCCATGTCTAAGATAATCATATAATCAAGTTCAATTTTGACTAATAAACATCCAAAATTCAAAAAGTATGTAACTACCTAGAAGTAGATCTTGATCTTTGTCTTTATTACTTGCTCTTGTTTATAACTTTTTGGATTTGACACCCAATATGATATTGTAGTGGTCACTAAGAATTATTTCTACCCCAAATATTTGGAGATTATTTATATTCATTATATATATATAATTTTATTTTTAGATGAGAAAGAGGAAATCCCACTTTCAAGTGTCACTATTTATAAAATATTAGATATTTATAATGTGTAATATTTTGTGTAAGTGTCTAATTCTCTCATGATGTGCTTGGAAATCTATATAAGAGCGAATTTGCACCCCATGTGCAAATCCCTTTTTTTTCCTTTATCCACTTTAGAAAACCAAGTTTGGAGGCTTAATTCCACCTAAGCCCGTTGCTTGCATCACACTTGGCACCTATTTTGAGCATCAGTGGAGGAATTTCTGTCATAGACTTCCACGCAATACGCTTACGTCCCTGACACATTCTCGTGTCTGGAGCCTGCAGAGGCATTACACTTCCCATTGGGCGTCAATTTGTAATGCCCTCCTCAGTCGACCCGACCCGAATATGGTCGTTTTCTTCCTCATTCCTTCATATTTAGTACTTGAACTTGTATTTGGAGGTTGCAATATCTCTTTACCAATTCTGGACTTCATACAAAATCTTCACATCCTCTTCCAAGCATTCTAGAAAACACTTTACACTTCACAACCATAGCATCAACACTCCACCACATCAGTAGAGCAAGTGAGGAACAAAACACCATTGCAAGAAAGGCTTGAGTTCCTCTCATTTTCTCCCTTATTAGCCTTGACTGCTCTTGGTGGAGGTGGTAAGCTTTCACTCCTCTCCTCTATTACTTGGTTGAGTAGCATAACACTGTTTTGTAGTTCTTTAGTGCTCTTTACTTCATTTCTACTTTTCTCTATCCATTTGTCTATCCATGGAGGTGGGAACACCAAAAAGATGTTTGACTGAGGAAGGCGCCTATATAGCCTCAACATTCTCTCCCTCTTGTGTGTAGGTATTGAAGACACTCACGGATTGGAAGCTTCATCACTCACATGGTTCTAAGTATCTCCTTCCTTTCTTCTCCTTATCTTTGTCAATTCTACTACTTTATCACATGTTGTCCTTTTCCTACATTCTATTAGTTCTTAGTAATCCATTTGCTAGTAGTCATTTAGGCTTTTTCTATGATAAACTTGGTCTCTGGTCCATACGACAAGCCAACACACCTCTAAGACACTAACATGTTGCGTTGTCATCCGCTTTCTATGCTAACATCCTTTGGCTAAGAGCTTGTTAGTTTATCCAAAAGACCTTTATGACTGTCTCCTTCAGATTCTCAAACTTCTATGTTGTTCCATTAAGGTAGTATAGGGCAATTGGCCCCGTGAGGTTCTCTGAACGAAGAGAACTCATGAGTAGTGAATCCCCCTATAACACATTTTGGCGAACCCAACGTGAAGAACAATATTCTTCAAAAAATAGGAATTTATTTACCCCTACTTGGCAAGGTCATAACTTTTGACTCAGTGCTCAAAATTCAGAACCGTTTGTACCATTGGAAAGGTCTCCTAGAGAACTAGTTCTATCTCTAAAATACAAGTCCCTTCAGCAATCAAATTTTAGATACCAATGCAAGTTTTGACCTAAAATTCCACTTTGGAGACCTCCAAAAACACGAATTACTAGAACATAGAAAATATCAAAAAAATTGTAATGGATTTAATATCTTCTTTTATTACTTTAGTATCTAATATTATCCAAAATATTAATGGTATTCCATTTAATGCATGTGATGGTGACTTGGCTTTTCCCATGTCACTCTATATCTCTAACCCTTTTCATGAGATTCCTCTAGCTTCATAGGACATCTTGTTGCAAGAAGGTGAAATCATTAATACCTTTCTTAATGTTACTATACCTACTCGTCATACTAACATTTGCATTCCCTTCTAGAGAGGTTGCTTTAGTGAATGATGAATCTCATCTTTGTTCTAATACACTCTCTTCTATAGGCGTTGCATTAGCAAATGATGAACGTCCTTCCACATCTGATTCTCCTTGGATCGATGTTGAGAATGTCCCTTCAAATAACCATTCCACATTTGGTCCTGTTTGGATTGATGTTGAGAAGATGTATTCAAATAATCGTTCTACTAGCTGTGATGATTCAATAATGTAATTTATGTCTCTGCTGCCCATCAAAGGCCTAAGAGACTGATTATTTACATGACTCCAACAATTCCTTCTCTTGAGAGGGTTTGTTTTGTCGATGGTGTTCCATTTGATGGTGACCCTCCTACTATCCCTATGGACCCCTCTTATAAAGCGGTATCCCATACTTATGAGAGTAGTATGAATACAAAACCAAGTCTTCTTCAAGAACCTAAACCTATGACTAAAGCACATATTGATTACAATGTTGTCGATGAACCTCGAGTTACTTCGACTAAGATCTCATTGTGGGACTTGCTTCAGTTTGATTTAATTTATCAAGGTATGCTTCAGGAAGCCTTGTGAAAGATCCTCTTGCCTTCTTCCACTAGGCTGGTGGATGTTGATGTGCTGATGGTGTGTGTTCGTGCAGATTTGTCGAATATCACATTCTATCCATAAGAGCTCCCGCCTATGGAAGTACAAAAGTAAGCAGATCCTCTAATGATTATAGTTAACATTAATAAAATTGGCATTAGATGTACTCTTGTGGACACTGGTTTAGCACTCAATGTGTGTAGTATTGATCTATTGCCTAAGATTAATGTTGACTCATCTTTTATTAATACTTATTCTATTATTATTCATGGGTTTGATAATGTTGTACGACAAGCTCTAGGTATGATAGTATTACCTTTGCAACTTGGACCTGTTACTATACCTACCTTGGTGTATGTTATGTCAGAAAAGTTACCTTACAACCTTCTTCTTGGTAGACCATGGATTCATGCTATGGTTGTTGTCCTGTCTACCTTGCATAAATCTATTAAATTCATTGCTAACAATAAAGTAGTCATAGTCAAAGCTGACCCTGAGGCTATGTACTTATGTGAGATGGTCGTTGTTGGTCGAGCTTCAATTGTGCCCACTCTTATTCCTTCAATGTCTTCCACTGTGTTGATTTTTACTCCAATAGTACCTACCACAAAAGGTACTCTTGAGATAAATGTCCTTGAAGAAAATCCTTCTGAAGTAAGGAGTCATAAGTGTGGTCCTTCTACCTCTTCTCAAATGAATGCATGCCTTGGTGACGATTGGGGTTCTTTAGACTTTATAAAATCCTTCGTTGGAGAGTATAAAGTGGATTCGATCCACTTAATGACCTCCTGACAACATCATTCACACCCACTATCAAAGATGATTACTTTGTTGTATCATGGGGTAAGGTGAATACAAATTGTAATGTTCTTAGTGTTGATCCTCCTTCCGAGGAAGATGATCAAACTTCTATTAAGCAGGTTAATGTTGGCAATCCTGTAGAGAAGCATAATCCCTGTTGCTGAAATAATGCTCTCTATAGGGATCCTCCTCATTTTTCTTCCACCTTCGTATCTTCTTCTTAGGAGTAGTCAAACTTTTCTCCATAAGAGAAAGGTTTTCTTCCTACTCATCATTCTTTATCTAAGCAAGAGTGTATCTTATTGATGCTTCTTAAAGCCTACTTGATCACTCTTCCTTCTCCTACTCACAAGAAAACTCATAAACATGACAAAGAAAAACATCCTTTCTATGCATACTAGGGTGAAGCCACAATAGTGGTTTACAATTGAAGTGAGGAAGGAAACCTCACAAAAAATGAATGCATGGAAAAAGACTTGATTTTAGGGGTTTGTACAAACCTATTGGTTCGACCAAACCCATTAGGGGTTAGGTAGAACCTGAGTTCGGGCGAACCCTTTTAATGCTTTCCCTCCAAAAAAATCCAACAAAACCCCTTATAAAAGGGGGTACAAATGAACTAGGGTTCGAATGAACCCTAGTTCAAGAGAACCCATAGTCGCTCGACCCCTAGGGGTTTATTTGAACCCCCGTTATTCCTCTTCCCCCCTGAGACACAAAAAAACCCTAAATTTTGGCAATTCGGAGCTCGGGTTGAGGATGAAAATGGATGAATCTTCACAAACCCAAATGGAATCAGGTAGTCCTTGGAATGAGCTATCCAATGAATATAATTTTAATATGTTTTAGTTTTATTATGTATTTATTTTTTTAGTTTTATTAAACATAGGTTTTTCATTGAAAATGAAGGTCTATGTTCCACACACGTGGAAAAATAGCATATTATCAAAAAAAATAAAAAAATATGAGAGCACCAGATATTGAAGTCCTTGATCCAACAAAAAATAAAAAAATGAATTTCGATATATACAAAAAAAATTATGCATTATACAACCGCACTATGTATGAATTGTAATTGGTTTGACTTTGAAACTTGATTAAAGAAAAAATATTCAATAAAAAACTGTCTAACCAAGAGGAAGTACTAGATATCAGAGTTATGAATCTAAATTCAAAAGAATTATATTTTATCCTTCATGTAAAAAAAGTTATGCATTATACGGTGTGTATCACTTTTTAAAAATGTTGTTTTTTGAAAAGAATTAGTTTTCGTGGGAGATGGAAACAGAAGCTCAATCTGATTCCAAAAATTTTGAAAAAAATATTTTTAGAATCTATAGAGAAAATGTGACAAGACTCTAGTTTGCATCATCTTGAAATTCTTCACGGTTTAGCTGCTATAGGTGCCCGAATATGAAGATTTATTTAAAAATAATAATTTTAGTGTCCAATTTGGCCAAAAATTGTAAACCACTATTGTGGGATCACCCACCATCGAGTGCTTTGCCATTCCACTAGTGAATACAAAGCATTGAAGGAAAAAATTCAACAAATTTGTGATTCAAGTGCCATCAAACTCCCATTTGATTGATGCACCTACCTGTTCTTCACATGACAAGTGATATCAAGGTTTACCTCTATCTTGTTCTACGAATTTTTGCATAATTCTCCTCCCCTATATGTTGGGGGAAATGATAACTTGTTCTAGAGATGTGTTTCCTTCTTAAGGACTCCTCTCTTCGCCATTCTTTCAATTGAAGCATCCCTTGAGTGGACCCCCTTTTCTCTTTTGAAGGGTTCTCAAGGGATGTCTTTGAAATCCTTTCTTTTGAATGGACTCTTTGCGTCTAGCTTTGGGGCAACCTGACTAGACCTCGTCTTTAAAACATCACGTCCCTTGAGTGGACCCCTCTTATTTCACGTCGGGTTCCCAAGGGACCCATTTGAAAGTTGTATGGTTTGCATGACTGACTACTTTGAGACATGTTCTATCTGCGAGTAGACATGTTGCCACTTTTAGATGTGTTATATCCATGGGTAGACATATCAATGCTTTAAACATGTCCTATCTGTTGATAGACTTGTCACCAATTTTAGATGTTTCCTATCCATGGGTAGATGTATCGATGCTTTAGACATGTTCTATTTATGGATAGACGTGGACCATCACTTTTAGATGTGTCCTTTCTGCGGGTAGACATATCGACACTTTAGACATGTTATAGTTATGGGTAGACATGTCACCAGTTCTTGACTCTATGGAGTTTGCTTACTTGGGGTTTCTTTCATGTGAGAGTTCTTGAAGGATACCTTCCTTATAGGTCTATGGTTCTGTAAGGCACTTTCATAATTACTTGGTGATACGGTTTTCCTCCTTGAATAGGCTTTGTTTTTATCACCTCTTTTGTGGTGTGAGTTCTACTCCTGAGTGGTTTTTTCTTTCACCACACACTTTTTTCATCTCTCTCTTATCTCTTGTATATACTGAATCAAAGATATACATCTTCTTCATCCTAAATATATGCTCCCTCTCTCTTTATCTTAAAATTCTTTTGTGTTGTTTGGGGACGACGCATAGTATTGAGACAACCTTCTACATTGAGGTTTCTCTACTATGCTGACTTGAATCCTTTAGATTTTTATGCTCTAAGATTGCTATTTGGTGCAGGTTCTTCTTATCTAATGTATTATCTACTTCCTTGGCAGTTCAAGTATACATTTCTAACCCTACTCTTTCTTGATCTACTTTACCGAGCACTCAACAGTGTTAGTGCTCGCTGAAGTGGGGGAAAAATGTATAAGAGAGAATTTGTAACCCATGTGCAAATTCTCTTTTTTCCTTTATCCACTTTATAAAACCAAGTTCAGAGGCTTAATTCCACCTAAGCCCCCTCCTTACATCACACTTGGCGCCTGTTTTGAGAATCGGTGGAGGCATTTATGTCGGAGACATCCGTGCGACGTGCTTACGTCCCTGATAGATTCTCATGTCTGGAGCCTACAGAGGCATTACACTTCCCATTTGGGGTCAATTTGTAATGCCCTCCTTAGCTGACCTAAATTGAATATGATCATTTTCTTCCTCATTCCTTCATATTCAGTCCTTGAACTTGCATTTGGAGGTTGGAATATATCTTCACCACTTATAGACTTCATACACAAGCTTCACATCCTATTCCAAGCATTCTAGCAAACATTTTACACTTCATAGCAGCAACATCAACACTCCACCATGTTAGTAGAGAAAGTGTGGAACAAAACACCATTGCAGAAGAGGCTTGAGTTCCTTTCATTTTCTCCCTGATTATCCTTGAGTGCTCTTGGTGGAGGTAGTAATATTTCACTCCTCTCCTCTATTACTTGGTTGAGTAGCATAACACTATTTTGTAGTGCTTTAGTGCTCTTTACTTCATTTCTACTTGTCTCTATCTATCTGGCTATCCATGGAGGTGGGAACACCAAAATGGGGTCTGACTGAAGCAGTCCCCTATACTCCCCCAACATTCTCTCCCTCTTGTGTAAAGGTATTGAAGACACTCATAGATTGGAAGCTTTGTCACTCGCACAGTTGTAAGTGTCTCCTTCCTTTCTTCTCCTTATCTTTGTCAATTCTACTACTTTATTGCATTCTGTCCTTTTCCTACATTTTGTCAATTCTTAGTAATCCATTTTCTAGTATTCATTTAGGCATTTTCTGTGATAAACTCACTCTTTGGTCCGTACAAGCCGCCAGGGCACCTCTGAGACACCATCACACAACACTATCATTCACTTTTTGTGCTAACGTCCTTTGGCCAAGAGCTTGTCAGTTTGTCCAAAAGACCTCTGTGACTGGCTCGTTTGGATTCTCAAACTTCCACATTGTTCCATTGAGGTGGTATAGGGAAATTTTCCTTGTGAATTTCTCTAAACGAAGAGAACTCGTGAGTAGCGAATCCCCCTATATCATAGAATCTTATCACATTGTAAGATGTGAGTCACTTGTAATATATTATTTGATATATAATATCATCAACGAGAATGGTTACATTAGAACCTTGACTAGTACTATGGTATTCTATGATGCATGTTATAAGGAATCTCTTAGTTGGTCTAAGTATGGTAAGATGAAGCACCCAAATTGATAAGTTACAAATGAGAACTATAGGAGAATATTATATTTTTAATCTACAAGACCACGACCAATTTTGGGTCATAGATTTGGCACATGGTTTTGATTAAGCATACTTGGTGTGTAGTTTTGTATTTTCCTATTTATTAAATGCTAAAGATGGTGGTTTGTAATCTAGTTGGTATAAAATACTCTAAACCATGCAATATTTGGCAAAATATTGTAGCTACCCAAGATCTAGAAACTTCTACAAAAGTACAATAGAGATAAACTATGAGAGAATAATGGTATTCTATCAAATAATATAAATGATAGATTCAATTGGATTGATTCCAAAATCAGAACCTCTTGGTTATATATCCAGGGTGAGTCATAATATTAGAAAAGATCATGACAAGTTTCTTAATCAAATTCCATGAGATAACAAACATTAAATTACCAATTAAATTACCTAGGAAACAAGAAAAAAATAACATAGATAAGGTAATATCTAGTGCCAACTAAGACTTCTAGAAATATTCCTAGGACCTAAGTAAACTTAACATGTGAATAGAACCTATATGTGAACTAGCTTAGAGGTAAAACACCATATTCACCCCAATACCCTCAAGTGTAACTTAGGGAGGAATAAAGCAATGAAAAATGTTGAAACTCTGATTGTAATGGGTCATGTTGGTTAATTTTTATGAACCAAACATGATCTCATCCCTCATCTATGAATCTACCAAAATTCAATTACTAGTAAGGGTGAGGATTGGATAACACACAAGTAAGGATTTTAAGGCACTTACTTCTTCACTTTGGGTTCTGTGAGATCCAGGACAGTGATCCTTAAACATGCTCACGTGATATTCATTTTAACAAGAGAATTTCTATACATATATGAATTCCTTCAAATTGTAAATAGGAAACATTCATCAAAGGTTTGGTTGAACTTTTAGTAAAATATTTTCCATTTGGAAGGAATAAAGTAACACTTTAGGTTGGGACATTATAATTGAAAGCTTTTATTCTCATTTTAATCCTTTGGCTAGGTGTGTTACTAACTCAACTTACTCTTAGATAAGCTAATGAAGGGACCAGTGCCTTGTCCACAAGATAATGGAGTCATTTTTGTAATTAATGACTAATACATTAACAATTCAACCCAGTAATTGATGGAAATTTGATATACTACTTTCTAGAATTCAACTCATTGTGTTTAAAACATAGTTCCTTACCAAATCCTATATCATCTCCTCACAAACCCATGACCTTACTTTAGCATTAAATCAATCCTTGGAATTGAAGAATAAATAAAATCATTCATTGAGTTTAAAGAATGGGAGACAAATGAAACTATCATTAACAATTTCATTCATAATCTATAAGGAAATTACACAAGTGAACACATATTTTAGAATTGATATTTTTTATTACTGCAATTACAGTAAAACCATTTAAGATCATTACATCATGACTTGTACCCTAAACTTATTACTGGTATATTCATCAATCTACTTATTTACATTTATGCTCCTTTATGAGCTTAGCCTTTTCACCTAGACCCTTTTGAGACAAAAAATTTGAACCCTCTTTCCTCATAATCATCCTTGAAATCCTCTTTATAGAATAGGAGAGCAACAAGAATCTAGCTGAATTATGATTTCATTTCACATTTCATTCCAAAATGAATTTCAACTAAATTTGAGAGATTCCCCTGGATGGTTATATGCAATCATTGACATAGCAAGGGAAAGATGAAGGAAAAATCCTCCATAAGTTGTCAAAGGAAAGCATCCACACCACCCACAAAGTATCGTTAGCCATACTTGCAGTGTCCATGTCAAGAAAAAAGATTCTTCACTATACCATTCGGAAGACTTCTACATCAACATGGAAGAGTAAAAGACAAAAACTACGAACACATTGAAAAGAACAATCTTGGTGCAATGGCAATGGTGTCATAAAAAACAAAAACAAGGAGAAGACACTACTCGAAGTCATCAACATTAGAGTATGCTCAACCAATCGTTGTTCATGATGTAACCGAAGGAGCCATTACTACATCCTTGTTAGAGTCATCATACGACACTAGAGAGAGAAGGAAATGATTGTATCCTAATCAGTGTCACCTCCACAATCTAAAGGGATATCAGAGAGAATGATGGGAGAATTGTGTTCTCCCATGAAGGCCTTGTGACTCTTGTTTCTTTTCTTGGCCTTCCTTTCAACCTCGGTTGGCTCCTTGCTCTTAAACTTGATCAATTCTTTTGGAATGGTCCTACTTCTTAAGTTGTAGGTACTGTGGACAATAGTTTCCTTCCTTTAACCATGAGCCTTCATTTTACCCTTTGGAGCAATAAAAGTCTCGAGGACTTCTTGCTTGGCCATAGACCTATCCTTGTGACACTCAAACACATTGAGTCGTCTAGACCTCTTAGTTGGCTAAATTAACTCACTAACTTACCCATTTTACAAAACTTAGGGTGGAAGCTATACCAAATTTAAACTAAGTGAAGATTAACCCTTTAAGTCCTAAATTAAAATTGTAGGAAAGCACACCCTCAAACCTAGAAAAACTAGAGAATGAATTAAACATAGCTCATACGAAGAAAAAACTCACCCAAGGGTATGTGCAGGATCATCATGAAAAAATAGGCCCTTAAGTGGCAAAAAAATCAGAAAAACTAGAGTTAGTCAGCTTGAGGTAAAAATTTGAATAAGTTATATATATTATTTCAAAAATATGTAAGAATAGAATCTATAAAAAATTTAATGTAGTTTCTAAAATACTAGGTTTTTTTTTAAAAAAAATTCTATTGGTGAAAATTTGAAATTTCAATGCAGTACTTAAATTTTAGGAAAAAAATAAGAAGTAGGTGTTTGTCTGACCACCCTAACCACAATAAAATGATAATATTTTTTTATAAGATTTTAGATACAAGTAGAGGACTCATGTCCAGATGTGATGCATATTTTTTTGTAATTTTTTTCCAAGTAAATAACTAATTATGATCTATTTATTACAAATTTTAAAAAATATAAAAAAATCATATGTCTGACCACCTTAACTTGGAAAAAAATTCATGAAATTCAATTTTTCTTTTTTAATCCTATAGTATGCAAAGCATAGAATGTGACGCATGTTTTGGATTCAAAAAATGTGATACTGTTTGAAAGCTATAGATGTTTTTCAATCAGCCTATCAATCAGGAATTTAGTCATAATTTGAATAGAAAATGAATTATAATTACTTATTAAATTCAAAGTAAAACATAATTTATATTAGTGGAAAGTTGAGAAAAGTTGAGAATCTCCTTAAAAAAACCTTTTCGTCTCATCAATTTTGGGAAAACAAAAAGTTGTCAACCACATACCCATCATATTGCCACTTTTTGGCTCATCATAATCTTGCACATACCCCCAAGATAAAAAAAAATCAATGTGTCTACAACTGAAAACTTGAAATTCACACACTCCTTCAATGACCCACACTTCACATTCTTTACAGACTAAAAATGGTGAGATAAAATGGAAAGCAATCTACATTTGAACCGTTGATTTTTGGCTCCTATGGACAACTCTTTCTCTTCTAGGGTTGTTCACCTAAAAGGAGAGAGATAGGAGCAAAAATACTAATTCAAAAGTGAAATTAAAGGTATGTTTGAAAACACATTGTGTAATGCAACAATGAACTAAATGAAGAAAATATGCATAACAGAAAGGGATAAGTTAAATCAGAGTGCACTTGGATAAAATATGATAAAGCTAGAATGTTGTCAATGCTAACTAAAATTACTGATTTGTCACAGTCAGACTCATTTGCCACAGGTGGTGAATCAGTCCTCTCCCAAATTTCTAAAACATCAGGAGACAACTTTGCAACACTAGATCTGGAAATCATTGCTTGTCAGGTTGTCGAAGTCAATTCTATAGGAAACGGACATAAAAGCTTCTCCAAGCTTGAAATAGACTTAAGTTGACTTGAAGCACCTAGTTGACTTGTAGACCAATCTTCAACACCAAAAAGCTTGTAAAATTTGTATACCTAGGTCTGCAAAAACAAATGCAATAGGGGAAAAATGGTTTAAGGTTAGTAATCATACCTTTAATAAAATAATGAAATACAAATGAATGATAAACTAACAACATGGAATTGCTATCAACTTACCAAACCCTTGATGATGCAAGTTTGAAGTAATGTCAATGGTTGCTTCAAAGTGTTTGAATAGTTCTTGAAAAGATGTTGTAGAATGCTTGAATTATTGAGTGAATAGGTGGATATGTTAACTTGATGAATGAGGGTTGAAATGAGGTGAAAATAACTTATTAATACACACTTGTGCCTTAGTTACCCATTCATACCTCATCACAGGCTGACATCAAGGGTTTTTGAATAAAATACCAAAAGGAAATTTAAAATATTTTGAATTTGGGGCCAAGGGGGACTCATTCACCACCCATGGTGAATGGGTCCCACCTAGGACTTGAAAATATGTGTCAGGGCAATATGTTTTATTTAATGTTGTTTGTCGGGTAATACTCAAAAATACACTTAATTAAGCATATGAGAGCATAAAGGGGTCAAATAAAGTATCAAAAAGGGATAAATAGTGAATATGTACCTAGAAAAACATGAAAGATTGTTACAAGACTTTACAACACTTCAAAATATGTCTTGTTGTTGAATAAAATGGTGATTTTTAGGTAAATTGTAATTGATAGAGTTTAGGAGACTGTAAAAATGTCTTACAACACTTCACAACACCTTCCCAAGATGTTGTTCTTCAAATTTTAGTAGCTAAATAAGCATGTTCAGGCCATGTCACAACATAAGATCAAAGAAAAATAGTTTCAAAACCATGAAACAAGACCTAAACGGCCATGAAAATGACAAGGGGCCTTTTTTCTATGACACATTTAGCCCCCACTTTAGTGAGAGGATGAACCTACTTCAAGCTAACACTAAAGTAGCCATGAACATTGAGAGGAGGTTTCAAATACACTTACGTTAGCAAGATGGAACAAAAACAATCAAGAGGGATGATCAAGCCCCCAAGATGAAGATCCCATAGCAAACTAGACATAAGAACAAAATAACACACAAGTTTTGAAATGAAAGAATTGAATGAAGCTTCGATCGTTAGTCCAACTAGTTGTGGATTAGATCTAGGTTGATTGTTTCAAAAAGATAATGTGTAGTCACTCTCAGGTGATAGAACACATGATGGTCCATCGAGTGAGAAGGCCCAAATGTACTCACTTTGTGGCCATAAAACTAGTTGTCCATGGGGTGAGAAATCCCAAAAAGGTAAGATACATATGCTAGTTGGTATGTACTCACAAACACAAAAGTGGCTATGCGGAAAAGTCATGCCATTAGGTGGGCTTCCTACCCAACCATATTAAAGTTATACCTACTGATAACTTTAACAAGGTTCCAAAATAAAACTGCTCATGAACAAAAAGAACAAAGGGTACCACAACCATGCAAGTTGTGTTATGCAAGGTGGAAAAAATGCAAAAAGTGTAAAATGTAAAAGAAGTTCAAAGGAGTCTTGTTCAGTTCATGCAAGGTTAGTCACTTAGGGAACATTGTGTCTAATGTATCCAAGAGAGGACCAATCAAAGAATAGTATATTCACAACTTGGGGGATGTAGTGCGTCACATCAGGTCACCAAGAGGAAAGCAATATGTTGAGATAGATCACACTTATGAAGGACATCACACCCAATTTAATCCACAAAGTAACAAACACATTACATAAATGATAAGGATACACTAGGAACCAAGAATGCAAATGAATTAACAATAATATATTCCCCCCCTTTGAAGGAATTACTACACATCATTCTATGACCAATTACTTTAAAGTAGACAAGGAAAGAGAATGCAAAAATAAAACAAGCCATGAGAGCCAACCTAGAAAGCCCTATGCCAAGTCAAATGTTTCAAAGTTCGGTTGTGTCATGTCAAGGAAAATGAAAAAAAAATAAAGGGAGTTTCCCCCCAGAAAAGAGCGCACCAAACACATAAGGGATCTATGGATTTTGTGTCAATATATTCATTGCTACAATCTATTTATGAAAGAGCTCCGAACTTTCATCATTCCCCAAAGTACATAGAACTGGAAGAATGACGTAAAGAGAGAAAAAATAAAGGAAAAATAAAGTTTGTTCTAGGTCAAAATTGAAGAGATATTGTGGTCTTGACACCTTGCATTGTCCCCAAAAGGAGAACACAAGTGAAATGAAAGAAAAAAAAAAGGAAAAAGTAAAGGAAAAAGATTTTGGGTCAACATGAAGGAGATATTGTGGTCTCGATGCCTTGCATCATCCCAAAAAGGAGAACACAAAACAAAAAGAGAAAAAGAAAAAGACCTTGAAGGTCAACATGGAAGATACATAGGGCATCTCTATGCTTTTTTTCATCCACAAAAGGAGAACACAACACAACAAGAGAAAAAGACAAAGACCTTGTGGGTCAACATGGAAGAGACATAGGGCGTCTCTATGCTTTGTGTCATCCCCAAAAGGAGAACACAAAAAAAAAAGAGAAAAGGAAAAGGACCTTTTAGATCAACATGGAAGAGACATAGGGCATCTCTATGCTTTGCATCATCCCCAAAAGGAAAACACAAAACAAAAAAGAAGAAAAGATAATGTATGACATATAGAAGAAGAGAGATATGAATAGAAGAAGTGTATGAAGAGAGATAAGACATATAACACACGATACAGGGGAACACGATACACACATGAAAAAGAAAAATAAAAAGAGAAAATAAAAAGGCTAGTTAGGCAAATGCAATTCAACCATCTAATAGGTCATCCACCTACCAATCATGTTTAGTGTAATGCGAGGGTGATTGATTATCCAAAGGAAGAATTCCAAGTGTTGAACCAAGAGTTGTAATAGGTTCTCTTGGTGGAGAGTTTGTATCTTTTAAGCTCATTGTGGATGAAAACAAAGAATTTAAATTGTTATGCACTTCTTCATCTATTTTTGTTGTCATCACATCATCATCATCAAGGTTAATGATAACAGGATGACGAAGGGTGATTTCTAAGGATGGATGCATCAAAAGTGGAGGTTGTTGGATTGGTTCAATTTGTTGCAAAGGTTGCACTGGACTATCATGTGGCAAGTCAGGAGAAGGAGGGTGGTCATCTATTACTTTAGTCTTGAAGGTAAAAGTTGATTTTCTTTATCTTCTTCTATGTGAGACTAACAATCAAGGAGACGATGATGACACTTTCATCCCCTAGCACCATAATTTTGTTTAATTCTATTTTGGAGTTGTTGAGGTGTAAGAGTGGATTGAGTTAGCATAGGTTCTTCTACTTCTAAAGAGGGAAGAATAGAAGAAATCAAAGAGGATGGATCAACCACTTTCTCTTTTTCTTTATACACTTGTTTAACCTGAGGAGGCATGACAGGAGTGGTTTCATTTTCCCTTGATCATTTAAATCATGGTGGGGAAGTATCTGGGGGTGGTTGTTCAGGAGGTTGTATGGTTCACTCAATGTCAGACTTAGGTTGAAGCATGGTTTCATCTATGATAGGAGGTGCAGAAGTGGATGACGACGAGTTTCAAAGAGACAATTTGGCTATCTTTTTGGCTTTAAATTTTTTATAATTTGTGAAAAAGAAGTCCTTTCGAGGTGTGATGGGTTCCATAGGTGTAGGCCAAAAGGCTTCTAATGAAAAATTATGTTTGGAAGATAAAGGATTAAATCCACTATGGTGTATGGTGACTATCTCATTGTCATGTGGAAACTTCAAACACTTGTGAACAACTAATGAGACCACTTTCATTGAGCGAAGCCAAGGGTGGCCTATTCACAAACAAAATTGGTCAGATTCTGGAATAATTGAAAATGTTACATCCAAAGTTTTAGGTCCTATTTGTAAGGGTAGCATGAGTGATCTTATCGTAGGGTATGTAAAACTAGTATGTGTTTTAATCCATGTAGTTGGTTTATTATATTCATCTTGATATAGCTCATGTAATACTATAAATTCCTCTATGATCACATTCTCACCACAAGAGGGATCTATCAATATCCCATTAGTAGGCTTATTATAGATTCTACCAGCTATGTAAAGATGACCATAATGATGTTTTTGTAGTATGTCTTTAGCAGAAAAAGTGTTATCAAAGGACTTAGTAGTTTGTCCCTTACAAGGGATAACATCTATCGTAGCTACTAGCTTATCCATAAGACTTTCCATAGTAACAGAGGGAGGTGTATCATGTTGTAAATTTTTTTTAGCAATAGTCATTAAATCAATGGTTGAAGGTTCACTAGCCTTGAAAAATGAGGTAGTATGTTTAGGCATGGGATTAGTGAAAATTTGAAAATTTTGGTTAAGGGGTGCAACAGACTTATTTCCTTGATAATTAACACCCATAATGTCCAATAGATGGCATGAATCAAGGAGGTCTTGAACTAAATGTTTGAGATGCTTGCAATGTTTAGTGTCATGTCCATTCTAGCAATGAAAATGACAATAATCATTAGGTTTGAAGGTGGGTGGTAAAGGTTGGTTTGGATCAAGTGGTTGGATGGGTGGAAAAGTGAGCAGGTGTTGTTGAATTAATTGTTCATTGTGTTATGAAGGGTATTGGGTAGGGCAGTAAACTATCTCTTCAAGTCCCCATAGGTATAAGGAATCGTTGCTTTAATAGCTACCACTTGATTTGGAATAGAATGGGCTAGCTATAGTTGATGTTGATGAGGCAGATGAAACTGAACTAAAATCCTCTATTTGGTTTTGATTCTTGTGTTCAGGTTGGTCAACTCAACTATAAGTGGATTTTGAATCACAACATGAAACTAAATTATGGTATTCACACAAGGTTGTGCATAAATGCATAAATGAAGGGAATTTCATCATTGTTAATTTATCTTGAGGGTGTGTGTGCCATTTTTTGATAAACATCTTTTGCAAATGTGCATCAAGAATCTTGACATCAATTTGAGCATACACAGATTGGTATCATGAGATAAAATCCAATACTTTTCATCTATGTTTTTCCTACATCACATAAGGTCAGCCATTGTCTTTTTCAGTGTCATGTGAACTTGGAAGTGGCTTATGAAAACATCCACCAATTCATTGAATGAATAGATGGAATGATTAGGCAAGTTGGAAAACCATTCTAAGGCACTTTCTTTTAATGTCCTTGGAAATAGTTTGGCTAACAAGTTATCATCAAGGACGAAGTCACTACACAAAGTTGTATAGGCATTAACATGGTTGATAGGGTCTCCTTTTCCTCCATATTTCTCAAATCGAGGAATTTCTATCCCTTGTGGCGTAGGGGTACATAAGATTTCTAAGGATAAGGGGATACTATGGACATGATATGTAAGTGGAGCAAATTGACCTTGGCTAATGATGGAAATTTGATGTTGCATAGATGAAATGGTGGTAAGGAGTTGTGTAAGAAGGGGATCAGGGTATGTGGGTTTAGGTGGAAGGAAAAATGGTGATGGAGTATAGGTGATGTGAGGGGAAGTAAAAGGAATACTATGGGGTGTGGATGTGGTGGAAGGGACTTGCGATGCCACAAGAGAAGTAGGAATGCTAGTGGAAATCGAAAAAGAGATACCTCCATAATTAGTTTGATGCATAGTTGTATGGACTTGTGCATTAGTATAAGTTGGTATGGAAGCTATGGTTGAAGGGGGAGGAACTTGAGGTCCTCCTTGGCTTATAGGAATGGTTGTGGATTGGATATTAGAAGAGGCATGTTTATTGTAAATCTTGGAAATTCTCTTCATCACTTGCAATCCATCATCACTTTCAATCAAACGATGAAGATTGTCAATTTAGCGGGTATGGAAATGGTGGAAATATTTTCATACGACAAGTCTTGTTGTAAATGTGCAAAATCCTCATGAATATTAATGACCTTTTCTTGTGGGAGGGAGTTGTTTTTCTTGTCAACATTCATTGGATGGAAAGGTGAAGGCATAGAAGTGCTATTGTCAAGGCCTAAAGCACCATTTTCCATACTAGGAGTAGGAGCTCATGAGATCCCAAGGTCCACAATAAAAGTGCTATCAGGGGAGGCCATGAGTCTAGAACTTCTCACTAAAGTATTATCAATGGGTCACCAAAAACTCATGCAAGTACCACAAAGGAAGGGTGAATGCAAATGTAAATTGATCTAAGAGTTTGAAATGAAAATAACAAAAACTCTACTAATTGCAACTAAGATCTAACAAAAGAAAATTGAAATGCAGTCAATTGCTAAAAAATGCTAAAAATGTTGTTTAACAAGTGTAGAGGGACTGATTTGCCCTGGGTGGCGATTGAGTCCCAGTTGGATGTTTTTATGTGTTTTTCAAAAAATTTAATGTAAGTTTACTGTTCTAAAAAATGTAAACAAGGATGAAAAATGCAAATTTTTAATTTTTCAATAAGATGCAATGCAAAAAAGAAGTCTAAATGAATCTTTCACTAATGCAATATAAAATGTCCTAAAAGGAAAAAACAAAACAATGTACTAATTGAATGTTAATGCAAATGTAAACTAGGATACAATATATAAAAAAAAATAAAAAATGCAAAGTGCTCAAAAAGTCAGGTTCACCAAAATGAACTATTGATTTTTGGCTCCTATGGACTACTCTTGCTCTTTTAGGGTTTTTCACTTGAAAGGAGAGAGATAAGAGCAAAAACGCTAATGGTTCATTCAAATAATGTTATGTGTGATGTTGTCTAACCTAAATGGAGATAACTTAGAAATATAATTGACTGATCTAAATGAATGCAAAAGTGAAATTAAAGCTATGTTTGAAAACACATTGTGTAATGCGACAATGAACTAAATGAAGAAAATATGTAGAAAAAAAAGGAATAAGTTAAATTAGAATGCACCTAGGAAAAATATGATGAATCTAGAATGTTTTGGATGCTGACTAAAATTACCTATTTTTCATAGTAGGACTCATTCGCCCAAGGTGGAAATTAGTCCTCCTCCTAGTGAAAATTTGTCGAAAGCAAGTTTCTATTTGTTGGGATCCAGAATCTCAAAAAATTTAGATTTTTAGTCCTAAGTTAGGACTCATTCACCACAGGTGGTGAATTAATCCTCTCCCAAATTTCTGAAAAAAATCAAGAGACAACTTTGCAACACCAGATCTAGAAATCACTACTTTTCAAGTTGTGGAAGTCAATTTTGTGGGAAACAGACAGAAAACCTTCTCCAAGCTTGAAATAGACTTAAGTTGACTTGAAGCACCTAGTTGACTTGTAGACCAATCTTCAACACTAAAAAGCTTGTCAAATCTACATACCTAGGTCTACTAACAAACATGCAATAGGGGAAAAATGGTTTAAGGTTAGTGAATAGGGGTTTACCCTGGTCAAACCCTAGTTTTAGTAATCAAACCTTTAATAAAATAATGAAATTAAAAAGAATGATAAACTAACAACATGAAATTGCTATCAAATTACCAAACCTTTGATGATGCAATTCTAAAGTAATGTCAATGGTTGCTTCAAAGAATTTCAATAATGCTTGAAAAGATGTTGTAGAATGCTTGAATGCTTGAGTGAATAGATGGATAAGTTAACTTGATGAATGGGGGTTGAAATGAGGTGAAAAACACTTATTTATACACACTTGTGCCTTAGTTATCCATTCATACCTCATCACAGGCCAACATCAAGTGTTTTTGAATAAAATCCTAAAAGGAAATTTAAAATATTTTGAATTTGGGGACAAGGGGGACTCATTCAACAACCATGGAAAATGGGTCCCACCTAGGGCCTGAAAATATGTGTTGAGAAATATGTTTTATTTAATGTTGAATGTTGGGATAATACTCAAAAATAGATAAATAGTGAAGATGTGCCTAGAAAGCATGAAAGCTTGTTACAAGACTTTACAACACTTCAAAATAGGTCTTGTTGATGAATAAGAAGGTGATTTTTCAGTAAATTGTAATTAATAGAATCTACAAGAATGTAGAAATGTCTTACAACACTTCACAACACCTTCACAAGACATTTTTTTTTGAATTTTAGTACCTAAATAAGCATGTTCAAGCCATGTCACAACATAAGTCATAGCAAAATAGTTCCAACACCATGAAACAAGACCTAAAAGGACATGAAAATGACAAGTGGCCATTTTTCTAGGGCACAACATTAAATAGATGATTTGGAGCATGTAGCAATTAATGATTGAAGAGATTATCATGTGAGTGAGTTGATAACTGAGCAGCTCAACTTTGAATTTGAAACCTCAAACTTTTAGGATTTAAAACTTCATCGATGGCAACCTAGAACACCGTTTCTATCCTTTTACAACTTGTTCCTAAAAAACACTAACACCAGCTCAAAAGATGTTACATCTTCCCTTAATCTTCATTAGTCATCTGCAATTTGACAATTAACATGCATCGCTAACCCGATCTGTGCCTTTTCATTTATATTGACGAAGTACACAATGTCGATACTTGAAGATAATATTCCATAAAATGTACCATCACCTATCATGTATTTTCCCCACCCCTCTAGGGTTCAATCAGCGACAAGAGCATTGACACGATAAAATTCAGACCGTTGGATCACTGCTCACTTTAGAAATATTTATCGTATCACGTGTCATTGATTCATATTTGAAAATCTAGACCATGTTAGAAACATCTAGAAAACATTGATGAAACCATACTAGGCCATGCGCACCTACATGAAAATCTAAGGCACCAAATATATTGCTCATGAGAACACCTCAAATCAGCTAAAGGTAACCCTGAACAAAGCACTCCATCCCTCATCGCCAAATTAAAAAAAAAAAATTGCACAACCATCCACAATTAGCAATGGGACAAAAATCTAAGGGCCCTAGATTCATTGCTCATCGCCCATTTGAAACTCATAGATTGAAGAAAATTTGTAATGAGCGATAAGAGAATATACAACAAGCACTAGGGTCCATCGTACATCACTAATTCTCATCATGAAATTCATGAGCAATTAGCAATATGAAATAAGCTAGTGAGTAGCCCACAAATCGTGCACCACTAATGTGAAACTTCAAACCCGTGCAACCTATCCACAATGCAAGAAACAAGATAAATGTTACTCATTGCTAGTTGTTGATGTAAATTAGTTTTTAGAAAGCCATTTGCAATGAGAAAAATAGAAGAAAATCTACTCATCGCTCATCACTCATTTGAATTTACATTTCAAAAGTCATTTGCGATGATAAATAAAGGGAAATAGTGGTCAAGACTTGAGTGAAAAAAAATTAGCACATGCCCACTAGTTGTTTTAAGAAAGGGACCACCTAGGACACCATATAAAAGGCCTCAAGGCCTTAGAACATAATCTTTCAAAGGATGTAAAGGCCAAATAAGGTCAATCAACAAACCTTACAAAATAATAATTTCATACCTAGGGCAAGGGATCAGTTACTCCATGAGTGTTAATGACTCAAGATGTTTTAAAACAACTAGAAATGGGTGATAAGAAGTCAATGATGAATTAGAACCTTAATACGGGCTTCGCCCTAAGGGTTTCTTGGGTGATATTTTGATAGAAAAATCCCTAGGAAATATGAATGGAAAAAACCCTAAGTCCAAACACTTAAAATTGACTGAAATTGGAAAAGTTAGGAATGGAATCATGAATTTTTTCTAGGGTTCCATTAGGTCCCAACTACTAGGACATGTTAGGTATCAATGAATAAGTGTAATCCCTCACAAATAGAAGGAGAAAATTGATGCAAGGGCATCATTTTAATTAAATGTTTTTTATTACTTACCTAGCTAATGTCATGTGAAGAAAGTCATAGGAGTTTAAAATTTTAAAATTCATTTTTGTCTTGTTTGAGGGTAGTAATACCTACATGCATGCTTATTTATTGAGTAGCACAATGAAAGAAATTAAAAGAGAAAAATGGATGGGAGATTTTCAAGTCAAAAATAGGTAGGTGGATGAATTAATGTAAATTTTTAAATGTTGTAGTAGATTTAGGTAGGATATTTGGAGTTTTGTTGGAAGAAGCTTCCAGATTTTGATAGTCGGGTGAAGAAGAACAAAACAATAGAAAGAAGAAAAAAAGGATAGAACAACAAAAACAAGGGAGAATAGTAGAGGATATCAGAGAATATCAGAGGACAGCAGAAGAATATTTTGGAAAGTAGTAAAAAAAACTCATAGCAAATAGTAAGAGGTCAAAGTGGAGGGTAATAGATTCAATATTTTACTACAACAGTTGTAACTATGTAAAAAGATTGTAACTATTTGTATTTTCTAAGTTAATGAAAATTTGTTTACTTCTTTCCAAGTCATGGTTCTCTGATATTGATTGTGTATTTGCATGAGATATTATAAAAAAATAATTTATAGAAGTTTGGGCTATTCTATGCAAGTTTAAAGCATCTTACATTCTTGAAATTCCAAATAGTCACCTACAACTAGCACTCTGGGTACCTGCAGCAATAATCTATTTTTGATAGCAAGTCAGTTTGTGTATCTACAACTTATTTTATGCCTCTTAAACTTATAATTTTGCTTGGATAATCTGTCTAAACCTCTATAGAGGTTGTGTGAGTTGCTTATAGCAACACAACCTCTCCTTTTCTACCTATTTTCCTGATTTGAAGTGGGTTTTTGGGTGCCTACAAGGGGGTGGGTTCCATCAAAGTGGTATCAGAGCACAATTATAGCTCTAAGAAGAAGGACAGTGGCCTTAGATTGGGGTTAGAGTAATCACTTTTGAGTGTGAATTGTTGGTGTGTCCCTACAAGGGATATTATAGCTATGAAGATTACAATAAGAAGAAAAGAAAAAGAAGGTGAGTTAGAGTAGTAGGATGCCACCCAGGAGAAGGATGGAAAAGGTTGTAGCTGTAGAAGTAGCAAAAAGAATAGATGAGGTGTTAGAAAATTTGAGAGGAATGTAGGAAATAATAAATGCAATAGAAGGTGGAATGAGAAGAGGTGGAGCACATGAAGAAAGTGATAGTGAAGATAATGAAGGAGGAGCATAGATGGTTGGAAAAGAAGGTGACAATTCATATGGAGATATGGATGCAGGTGAAAGAAGACTTATAAGAGCTATTTAAAACATTGGGAAAGGAACAAGGGTAAGGTTACCAAGCTTCTTAGGCAGTTTAGAACCAAATGAACTAACTGACTGGATAATAGCTCGATGGAAGAATACTTTGAGTATGATGAAGTAGAGGACCCCAAAAGGGTGAAGGTTGCTCAAACAAGGTTGAAAGGTCATGTAGCACTCTGGTGGAAAGAGTTGTTGGTTGAGGGAAGAAGAAATTGTAGAGATAAGATCACAATATGGGATTGAATGGTAAGCAAGATGAAGGATAAGTTTCTACCTAGTGATTATTAGCTAGAACTTCTCAAGAAATTGTATAATTTAAAACAAAGGGAGTTAAGTGTGAAGGCCTATACCGAAAAGTTTTATAAAATTTCTATCAGATTTTGTCTGAATGAATTAGACCATCAAAAATTAGTAAGGTATGTTAATGGATTGAGGTTGAGCATCCAAGATGAACTAAGCATGATAAGGATGTGAAATGTGGAAGAAGCATATCAGTATGCTCTAAAGGCTGAAGAGAAATTGGCAATAAAGCAAGGAACAAATAAAAACAAAGGTGGATTCAACAAAGGGAAAGTGCAACAACAAAAAAATTGCAGTCATGGAAAGGAGGCTAGTCCTTCAAAGAGTCAATAGGAGAAAAAGGAAACAAGAGAAAGACCATACCAAATGAGAGGTAGAGGTGGATATGGAAGAAGCAAGTGCTCATGTAGCAAAGGGGGATAATGAGTCTATAGGGTCTGTTAGTGAACTAGATGAAGTTGAGAGAGGAGAAGTATTTATGATGAAGAGGAAATTGTTAAAGCCAACCAAAAAAGAAGATGAACCTATGCAAAGGAAACAAAATATTTAGAACAATATGTAATTCAGGTGGAAAATGTGGCAACCTATTATAATAGATAGTGGCAGCACTGAAAACTATTTTTAGTTGAAATGGTAGACACGTTGTGGTTAAAAAGGACAATTCACACTGCCCCTTACACGGTTTCATGGTTACGAAAAGGGTCATACCAAGTCTTGGTTGATAAAACATGCCTAGTTATTTTTCAAATGGGAACTTATGAAGATGAGGTGTAGTGTGATATCCTTCCCATGGATGTATGCCATTTACTCTTAGGAAGGCCATGGCAGTTTGATAGGAAGTAAATCCATAATGGAAGAGAAAACACCTACACTTTGTAGCAAAATGGAAGAAAGCATACTCTTATATCATTAGCAACAAAGGAAGAAGAGGTGGAAAGTGGTCCAAAAATACTAATAGTTATAGCAAAAGAATTTATGAAAGGGATTAAAGAGGAAAAACTATGTTTTGTATTAGTTCACAAGGGGCTACAAGTAAATGCAACAAAGGACGACAATGACATGCCTTTAGAAGTAAAGTGGATGTTGGAAGAATTTGATGAAATTTTGTCGAAGGATTTGGCAAAAGGACTACCACTTGTGAGGAGCATCAATCAACATATTGATTTGATTCTAGGGGAAAGTTTACCACACAAGGCAACCTATAGGTTGAAACCTACAGAAAATAAAAAAGTGAACAAACAGGTGCAACAATTATTGGAAAGAGGGTTGATTAGAGAGAGTCTTTATCCATCTATGGTACTAGTTGTGTTAGCACCAAAGAATTATGGTAAATGGAGAATATCCATAAAATCAAGAGCCATAAATAAAATTACAATAAGTTATCTTTTTTGAAAGAGGAAAAAATGGGTTTTATAGGGCCTCGAAACCACAAAGTTTACAAACATAAGATAAGATCGTCAAAGACACCATAAGCAAAAAGGTTGTAAAAACAACAAGACAAAGCCACAACCACCAAAAAAACCAGTGAAGGCCACAAAACCAAAAAACTAGACAAAATTCCAACAATAACTAAATTTGGGCCTTAAATATCTCCGTAGTCTCATCTTCCAAATCGTTCATATCTTGAACCCCCCTCTTTAAAATATGAACCATCTGGGTAGTAGGAGGCGATTTCCTCTTAAGGTTGGCATGGATCCTTTTCAATATACCTTGGTCCTCGTTCTTACTTTTATCCTTGTCATCTTTTAGGTCAACAACTAGCGAGCCTTGTTATGACTTTTCTAGCTTTTCAAACATTGCATTGATGATGATGGCATTGAACATCCTCGTCATTTTATGGTTTTGTTCCACAACAATTTTCATGTTATTTTTTATTTTGAAAATTTTAGCTTCTAGAGTCTTATTATTTTCCTCAATGTCACCTTCTCTTGTTCCAGTTCTGTTCTTTTTCCATTTTCCTTCTTCATTGCTAAGAGTGGCTAGCTTCAATTCTAGTTCCTTTGACTTGCTATTCAAAACCCTATTTCTTTGATTAAGATTGTTAATTTCTTAAGAGGCCCATTTCAAAACCCTAAAAATGTCACCAATGCCATTTATGGTAGAGGCAAGAATATCACCAGACTGAACCCAATCTAAAATGAGGTTAACACTATCTAGATTGGGAGAACTAGGAAATCTGGTACTGGTCCACTCTAAAAGAGGCAGGAGGGGAGGACATAGAATTTCTGCTAACTTCAGGGTTCTCAACTTTGTCCTCCAGAGAGTTTGTAGAGTAGGAAACTGACTTATTGGTAGGGGAGCCCTTGAAACCAAGATTCTTTAAGGGGACTGGGTAGTCGAGGTAGGTCTTAGGGTTAGCTTTAGCAAGCTGGGGTTTTCTAGGCTAGGTTTTCTTACCAGACAACATAGAGGATGGGTGGACTTCAATAATTCCCTTTACCAAGAATGGATGATCTCATGGATTATTTGGGAAAGGCTAGATAATTTACAATGATTGATTAAAAAGGTGAATATCATCAAATTAGGATAAGAGAGGATGCATTAAGTAGGAGATCTACATTGTTGATTGAAATAAGAGTTTAATTAGTTGGGTTTGATGTCGTTAAAGAGTTACATAAAGATGATTTGGAATTTAAGGATACATGGACAACACATATGGAGCCTATTAATGTTGATAAGAAACCTTGGATATATTATTTTACACAACATGGACTGTTGTTCAAAGACAATAAATGTGAATACCTCAAGGATCAATAAGGAAAAAAATTATAAGAGGAAAACATTGTGGTGGGTTAGTTGGACATTTTGGAGCTAATAAGACAATGGAATAGCTTAGTGAAAGATATTTTTGGCCAATGATGAGGGCAAAAAACATAAAATTTATACAAGAACATGTCAAGTTTGTCAATATGCTAGAGGGAGTCAAAATACAAGCTTATATCAGCCATTAACCATATTGGAAAATTCATGGGAAGATGTGAGTGTGGATTTTGTGCTTGGACTACCAAGAACACAGCAAGGTAAGACTCCATTACAAATTGTATATGGTTACAAGAAGGGTATTTCAAAATTAAGGGAGATTTCAAATAGTGAGGGATAGAAGAGAAGTGTTGATGGAGAAGAGTTTTCCAAACATATGCAAGATTTAGACAAGCAAGTGAGGGAAAAACTTAGTTGGAGCAACCAACAATATAAAATCAAGGTTGATTTGAAGAGGAGAGAAAAGAATTTTGAAGTTGGGGATATAATATTGACACATCTATGAAAGGAAGGATTTCATAGCCATGCCTACAACAAACTCAAGTGGAAGAAGATTGGACTGTGCAAGATTATCAAGAAGTTTTCATAAAATGCCTACAAGTTGGAGTTTCCTAAAGGTTTTTAAATCTCTCCAATTTTTAATGTTTTAGATTTATATACCTACCATGAGGGAGAGACATCAGAACAACTAGTAGAAGAAGAGAAAGAATTACCAGAAAAACAGGAGTAACTACCTAAGAAAGAACAAGAGCATATTGAGGATATTTTGGATTCTAGAGTTATTAGGAAGACAAGGGTTAAAGAGTGCAGTAAATATTTAGTGAAATGGAAGGGTAGACCGGTGGAGGATGCAAAATGGTCGAACTCAGCAGAGCTAGAATCACTTTCGTTAGCACAAGATGAAAAATTTGCTAACCCACAACAATCAAACCTTTAACCTACAACAACAAAGAGCTTTACACATTGAGCAAGGGCTCACAAATTTTTCTAGCCTGGTAGTTTGACATAGGGGCATCATTTTATTTAAATATTTTTTATTATTTACCCAACTAATGTCATCTGAAGAAAGTCATAGGATTTTAAAATTTTAAGATTCATTTTTTTTCTTGTTTGAGGGTAGTAATACCTACCCGTATGCCTATTTATTGAGCAACACAATGAAAAAAATTAAAAAGGAAAACTAGGTGGGAGATTTTGAAGTAAAAAATAGCCAGGGGGAGGAATTAATGCATGTTTTTGAAAGTTGTATTAGATTTAGGTGGGATTTTTAGAGTTTTGTTGGAAGAAGCTTCTAGATTTTGATAGTTGGGCGAAGAAGAATAGAACAACAACAAGAAGAAACTGGTGCAAAGAAGAAAAAGAGGTCAGAATAGTAGAAACAAGAGAGAATAGAGGAGGATCTCAAAGGACAACTAAAGAATGTTTTGGAAAGTAGTCAAAAAAGCTCATAGAGGATATAAGAGGTCAAAGTGGAGGGTAATAGATTCCATATTTTGCTATAGTTCTTGTAATTGTGTAAAAATATTGTAACAATTTTTATTTTGGGTACATGCGCAGGATCATCATGGAAAAAACAACCCCTTAAGTGGCGAAAAATTCAGAAAAGTCAGAATTAGGAAACTTGACATTAAAATTTGAATAAGTTATCTATATTATTTTAAAAATATGTAAGAATAGAATTTGTAGCAAATTGAATTTAGTCTCTAAACTATTAGGTTTTTAAAAAAAAAAACTATTTGGTAAAAATTAAATGAAATTTCAATGTAGCAGTACTTAAATTTCAGGGAAAAAATAAGTAGGTGCTTGTCTAACCACCCTAACCACAATAAAATGATAATATTTTTATAAAATTTTATATATAAGCAGAGGACTCATGTCTTGATGTGATGCATATTTTTTTCAAATTTTTTCCAAGTAAATAATTAATTATGATTTTTTTATTACAACTTTTAAAAAATAGAAAAACTCATATGTTTGACCACCTTAACTTGGTCAAAACTTCATGAAATTAAATTTTTTTAATCTTATAGTATGTAAAGCATAGAATGTGACGTGTGTTTCAGATTCAAAAAATGTGATACCATTTGAAAGCTATAGATGTTTTTCTATTCATTCTATCAATCAGGACTTCAGTTGTAATTCAAATAGAAAATGAATCATAATTAAATATTAAATTCAAATTAAATCATAATTTATATTGGTCGAAAGTTGAGAATCTCCTTTAAAAACCCTTTTTGCTTCATCAATTTTGGGTAAAAAAAATGTCGTCAGCCACATACCCATCATATTGCCACTTTTTGGCCCATCATGGTCCTACACATACCCTTTTCTAAGTTAATGAAAAGTTGTTTGCTTCTTTCCAAGTCTTGGTTCTCTAATATTGAGTGTGTATTTGCTTTAAATATTATATAAATTTGTTGTTCTATAAGTTTGGGTCATTCTATGTGAATTTAAAGCATCTTACATTGTTGAAATTCCAAATAGTCACCTACAACCAATGCTATAGGTACCTGTAGCAATAGTCTATTTTTAAGAGAAAGTTAGTTTGTGCATCTACAACTTATTTTATGCCTCTTAAATTTATTATTTGGCTTGCATAATGTGTCTAAACCTTTGTAAAGGTTGTGTGAGTTGCTTACAGCAACACAACCTCTCATTTTCCACCTATTTTCTCGATTGAAAGTGGGTTTTTGGGCGCCTACAAGGGGGTGGGTGCCATAAAAAATAAAGTGGGAATAAAATAATTTCCAAAAGAGAGATGAAAAAAAAATCTCTCATTGGAGAATGAGGAGGAAAAATATCCATGTTAAGGAAAATCCCCCCATAAGAGAAAATAAAAGAGAATGTGCATGCCCCCTCAATGTAGAGTGCCTTGCAAGGCTCGTAAATGCTCCATATTGAATATTGAAGATAATCCAATCTCTTCAAAAAATATTCCCCCCCCCTAAGAATAAATAAAACCATGATGATATGTAAGACTTCTTACCTTTTCTAAAAGGAAGATAAGGGAATAAGGGTAAAGTATGGTGTATTTGAATTCTTCTCAAGTCTCTCCATGTTGATGTCAAATGTTGTCACACTCCAAATAGGAATTTTAGGCCATATTGATGAAGATAACAATCTAGAATCTCCTAGAAATGATTGTAGAACATAATTCAAAGATAAAAATAACTCCTTTGAAGTTAAAGAAGCATCCTCCAAATTCTACTCAAAAGTATTTGAACACTCATGTCAAACTATGAAGAATGATCATGTAGAGAATGAACAAGAGGGTAAGAGTGTTCTCACAACAACTAAAGAAGAATGATCTCCATAAAAGAGAAGGTAAATGCAATTAATGATGTATCCCAAATCTATAATGTGGAACATTACAAACAAACTTCAAATTTATGTCATGTACTCATTCCAAATAGCTATATATAGAAGATAATGCATGTCCACCTATAGTGAAACACAAGAAGCAAAAATTATGGCAACACAAGTATTATAAGAAGCAACAGTTGATAAAGGAGATGTAATGTTTGCACATGTCTCTAGAACCTTAGTAGATGAAAGAATTCCAAGATTCTAATGACCATACTCAATCTCCTCAAAAGTGTCCACATGAGATACTTGAATGTGAACATCAAATAATTCTACCATTGCTATACTACTAGAGTCCTCATCGTCAAGATGTTGACTCATAGATGAATATAAAAACCATAAATCTACATTAGGAGCCATAAATATTGAAGTCTCAATAGAAGTCTTTGTAGGAGGAGAAGAATAACTCTTTCTCATCAAAAGAACAATGCATTTACTAATCAACAAGCACTATGGTTTTTGTATCATTAGTTGGTTGAAACTGATTGAGTGGGACAAGAAAATCTATATCAAGATCCTCTAGAGATAGACAATCATTTGATTCTCTATACATCTCTTATAGTTATGCCAAAAGGTCATGAGGGATATCAATACAAATACATGTCAATTTTTATTTCAATATCACAACTAAAACCAATTACTCCTAGGATTGTTAAGTCTTTAAGTCCCACACAACTCTCTTCCATTTGGATGAGAGTTTAGGGACTACTCCATAGAGATAGGGAAAAAATTAAAGCATGTAAAATGTGTTGGGATTCCATTTTTCATGACTTAAAGTTCCATCTATTCAACATGATTATAGTAGGATACCTTTCGATACCCATGATACAGTTATCAAATTTAGTCACACAAAAAACCAATCAAAAGACTTAATCCAACAAAAGAATATATTACCCCCCATAAATTCTTCAATTGCGAGACCCCCAAAGAATATATGATCTAGAACTTTATAGTCAATGTGATTATAGATGCCACTTTAAAAAAAAGTGAAGTGGACTTGATCTTAGTGCTTACAAGTATAAAATTTGGCTAGAAAATAAAAGTAATATCTTGCATAAAATAAGATCAATATGATCACACTAATTTAAAGTGCATTGAAAAATTTGCACGTTAAAAAAAAAAAATGCAAAAATGTTACTGTATGAGCAAAAACGAAGCCCCAAAAGTTTGAGAATGAATCAAGAAAATGTATAAGAATCTAAAAAATTAGGAAAGAATAGAGAAAAGGCAAAATAAAATACTTATTGCATCACATTGAAGCCTAAATTATACCCCAAGTCAAAAATAAGTTGCTGAAAATGGAGGTTGATAACTAAGTTATGTTTGTTTGATGTCAAACTAAAAATTCAAAAATACTAATGGAAAGAGGGGTAAATTAGAGTGACTTGTTGATATTCATTTTTTCATTAAATTAAAGATAGTCTTTGATTCAAGTCATTTGACTGTCAAATTTAAGATAGTCACAAAAAAATTTAAAAAATTGTTTTCACAAAAAGTTATAAAGTCTATATATGAAAATGAGTTTTTGGGCCTTTTGAGCATGATGGAAGGGTCATTTTTGACCCAAAATTATATAAAATGATGAATCCTCTCTAGATTTGGTAACAAACCTCCCTCTTCAAACCCTTGTAGATCTAGCCTCAAATGTCCCATTTTGACAAAAAGAAGAAGATAAAAATTGACTTTTTCAAACAACTTGAACTAAATAGTGAGCTTAGATATACACCAACATGTTTCAACTTCTACTTGCAATACAAAGAAATTAACATAAAACCTTCAAATATAGTATTTAAAAAAAAAAATTCTAGTTCTTCAGATCATCATTTTATGCAAGGGAACAACATACTCATATTTTTAAAGATCCACCAATATCTAAAATGTAGATATTTGAATAAATAATATCATGAAGCAATCCCACAAGCTTTGATACCATATAAGAGTTGGCATAGAATACAATATACCATGCAATATTTGGTTGATGATTGTAGCCATCCAAGATCTAGAAAATTCTATGAAAGTAAAAGAGAGATAGGTTATGATAGAATAATCCTATTCTATAAAATTATGCAAATGATATATTAAAATTGGACTAAATCTTAAATGAGAATCCCTTGGTTATATAGTCAAAGTGACACATACGATTAGACACTTGATCATGGAAAATATCTTAATCCTATGTCATGTGATAAAAAATATTAAATTACCTATGGCACAAGATGTAAATGATATGAGATAATATAAGATTTAATGCCAATT
>VDFB02000363.1:60905204-60928228 GCA_007258455.2 Sequoia sempervirens | reverse complement strand
GGTATGTTAATGGATTGAGGTTGAGCATCCAAGATGAACTAAGCATGATAAGGATGTGAAATGTGGAAGAAGCATATCAGTATGCTCTAAAGGCTGAAGAGAAATTGGCAATAAAGCAAGGAACAAATAAAAACAAAGGTGGATTCAACAAAGGGAAAGTGCAACAACAAAAAAATTGCAGTCATGGAAAGGAGGCTAGTCCTTCAAAGAGTCAATAGGAGAAAAAGGAAACAAGAGAAAGACCATACCAAATGAGAGGTAGAGGTGGATATGGAAGAAGCAAGTGCTCATGTAGCAAAGGGGGATAATGAGTCTATAGGGTCTGTTAGTGAACTAGATGAAGTTGAGAGAGGAGAAGTATTTATGATGAAGAGGAAATTGTTAAAGCCAACCAAAAAAGAAGATGAACCTATGCAAAGGAAACAAAATATTTAGAACAATATGTAATTCAGGTGGAAAATGTGGCAACCTATTATAATAGATAGTGGCAGCACTGAAAACTATTTTTAGTTGAAATGGTAGACACGTTGTGGTTAAAAAGGACAATTCACACTGCCCCTTACACGGTTTCATGGTTACGAAAAGGGTCATACCAAGTCTTGGTTGATAAAACATGCCTAGTTATTTTTCAAATGGGAACTTATGAAGATGAGGTGTAGTGTGATATCCTTCCCATGGATGTATGCCATTTACTCTTAGGAAGGCCATGGCAGTTTGATAGGAAGTAAATCCATAATGGAAGAGAAAACACCTACACTTTGTAGCAAAATGGAAGAAAGCATACTCTTATATCATTAGCAACAAAGGAAGAAGAGGTGGAAAGTGGTCCAAAAATACTAATAGTTATAGCAAAAGAATTTATGAAAGGGATTAAAGAGGAAAAACTATGTTTTGTATTAGTTCACAAGGGGCTACAAGTAAATGCAACAAAGGACGACAATGACATGCCTTTAGAAGTAAAGTGGATGTTGGAAGAATTTGATGAAATTTTGTCGAAGGATTTGGCAAAAGGACTACCACTTGTGAGGAGCATCAATCAACATATTGATTTGATTCTAGGGGAAAGTTTACCACACAAGGCAACCTATAGGTTGAAACCTACAGAAAATAAAAAAGTGAACAAACAGGTGCAACAATTATTGGAAAGAGGGTTGATTAGAGAGAGTCTTTATCCATCTATGGTACTAGTTGTGTTAGCACCAAAGAATTATGGTAAATGGAGAATATCCATAAAATCAAGAGCCATAAATAAAATTACAATAAGTTATCTTTTTTGAAAGAGGAAAAAATGGGTTTTATAGGGCCTCGAAACCACAAAGTTTACAAACATAAGATAAGATCGTCAAAGACACCATAAGCAAAAAGGTTGTAAAAACAACAAGACAAAGCCACAACCACCAAAAAAACCAGTGAAGGCCACAAAACCAAAAAACTAGACAAAATTCCAACAATAACTAAATTTGGGCCTTAAATATCTCCGTAGTCTCATCTTCCAAATCGTTCATATCTTGAACCCCCCTCTTTAAAATATGAACCATCTGGGTAGTAGGAGGCGATTTCCTCTTAAGGTTGGCATGGATCCTTTTCAATATACCTTGGTCCTCGTTCTTACTTTTATCCTTGTCATCTTTTAGGTCAACAACTAGCGAGCCTTGTTATGACTTTTCTAGCTTTTCAAACATTGCATTGATGATGATGGCATTGAACATCCTCGTCATTTTATGGTTTTGTTCCACAACAATTTTCATGTTATTTTTTATTTTGAAAATTTTAGCTTCTAGAGTCTTATTATTTTCCTCAATGTCACCTTCTCTTGTTCCAGTTCTGTTCTTTTTCCATTTTCCTTCTTCATTGCTAAGAGTGGCTAGCTTCAATTCTAGTTCCTTTGACTTGCTATTCAAAACCCTATTTCTTTGATTAAGATTGTTAATTTCTTAAGAGGCCCATTTCAAAACCCTAAAAATGTCACCAATGCCATTTATGGTAGAGGCAAGAATATCACCAGACTGAACCCAATCTAAAATGAGGTTAACACTATCTAGATTGGGAGAACTAGGAAATCTGGTACTGGTCCACTCTAAAAGAGGCAGGAGGGGAGGACATAGAATTTCTGCTAACTTCAGGGTTCTCAACTTTGTCCTCCAGAGAGTTTGTAGAGTAGGAAACTGACTTATTGGTAGGGGAGCCCTTGAAACCAAGATTCTTTAAGGGGACTGGGTAGTCGAGGTAGGTCTTAGGGTTAGCTTTAGCAAGCTGGGGTTTTCTAGGCTAGGTTTTCTTACCAGACAACATAGAGGATGGGTGGACTTCAATAATTCCCTTTACCAAGAATGGATGATCTCATGGATTATTTGGGAAAGGCTAGATAATTTACAATGATTGATTAAAAAGGTGAATATCATCAAATTAGGATAAGAGAGGATGCATTAAGTAGGAGATCTACATTGTTGATTGAAATAAGAGTTTAATTAGTTGGGTTTGATGTCGTTAAAGAGTTACATAAAGATGATTTGGAATTTAAGGATACATGGACAACACATATGGAGCCTATTAATGTTGATAAGAAACCTTGGATATATTATTTTACACAACATGGACTGTTGTTCAAAGACAATAAATGTGAATACCTCAAGGATCAATAAGGAAAAAAATTATAAGAGGAAAACATTGTGGTGGGTTAGTTGGACATTTTGGAGCTAATAAGACAATGGAATAGCTTAGTGAAAGATATTTTTGGCCAATGATGAGGGCAAAAAACATAAAATTTATACAAGAACATGTCAAGTTTGTCAATATGCTAGAGGGAGTCAAAATACAAGCTTATATCAGCCATTAACCATATTGGAAAATTCATGGGAAGATGTGAGTGTGGATTTTGTGCTTGGACTACCAAGAACACAGCAAGGTAAGACTCCATTACAAATTGTATATGGTTACAAGAAGGGTATTTCAAAATTAAGGGAGATTTCAAATAGTGAGGGATAGAAGAGAAGTGTTGATGGAGAAGAGTTTTCCAAACATATGCAAGATTTAGACAAGCAAGTGAGGGAAAAACTTAGTTGGAGCAACCAACAATATAAAATCAAGGTTGATTTGAAGAGGAGAGAAAAGAATTTTGAAGTTGGGGATATAATATTGACACATCTATGAAAGGAAGGATTTCATAGCCATGCCTACAACAAACTCAAGTGGAAGAAGATTGGACTGTGCAAGATTATCAAGAAGTTTTCATAAAATGCCTACAAGTTGGAGTTTCCTAAAGGTTTTTAAATCTCTCCAATTTTTAATGTTTTAGATTTATATACCTACCATGAGGGAGAGACATCAGAACAACTAGTAGAAGAAGAGAAAGAATTACCAGAAAAACAGGAGTAACTACCTAAGAAAGAACAAGAGCATATTGAGGATATTTTGGATTCTAGAGTTATTAGGAAGACAAGGGTTAAAGAGTGCAGTAAATATTTAGTGAAATGGAAGGGTAGACCGGTGGAGGATGCAAAATGGTCGAACTCAGCAGAGCTAGAATCACTTTCGTTAGCACAAGATGAAAAATTTGCTAACCCACAACAATCAAACCTTTAACCTACAACAACAAAGAGCTTTACACATTGAGCAAGGGCTCACAAATTTTTCTAGCCTGGTAGTTTGACATAGGGGCATCATTTTATTTAAATATTTTTTATTATTTACCCAACTAATGTCATCTGAAGAAAGTCATAGGATTTTAAAATTTTAAGATTCATTTTTTTTCTTGTTTGAGGGTAGTAATACCTACCCGTATGCCTATTTATTGAGCAACACAATGAAAAAAATTAAAAAGGAAAACTAGGTGGGAGATTTTGAAGTAAAAAATAGCCAGGGGGAGGAATTAATGCATGTTTTTGAAAGTTGTATTAGATTTAGGTGGGATTTTTAGAGTTTTGTTGGAAGAAGCTTCTAGATTTTGATAGTTGGGCGAAGAAGAATAGAACAACAACAAGAAGAAACTGGTGCAAAGAAGAAAAAGAGGTCAGAATAGTAGAAACAAGAGAGAATAGAGGAGGATCTCAAAGGACAACTAAAGAATGTTTTGGAAAGTAGTCAAAAAAGCTCATAGAGGATATAAGAGGTCAAAGTGGAGGGTAATAGATTCCATATTTTGCTATAGTTCTTGTAATTGTGTAAAAATATTGTAACAATTTTTATTTTGGGTACATGCGCAGGATCATCATGGAAAAAACAACCCCTTAAGTGGCGAAAAATTCAGAAAAGTCAGAATTAGGAAACTTGACATTAAAATTTGAATAAGTTATCTATATTATTTTAAAAATATGTAAGAATAGAATTTGTAGCAAATTGAATTTAGTCTCTAAACTATTAGGTTTTTAAAAAAAAAAACTATTTGGTAAAAATTAAATGAAATTTCAATGTAGCAGTACTTAAATTTCAGGGAAAAAATAAGTAGGTGCTTGTCTAACCACCCTAACCACAATAAAATGATAATATTTTTATAAAATTTTATATATATAGGGAGGACTCATGTCTTGATGTGATGCATATTTTTCCAAAATTTTTTCAAATACAAATAATTAATTACTTGATTTTTTTAGCCACAACTTTTAAAAATAGAAAACTCATATGTTTGACCACCTTAACTTGGTCAAAACTTCATGAAATTAAATTTTTAATCTTATATTATGTAAAGAAATATGGGAATGTGGCGTGTGTTTAGGTTCAAAAATGTGATACCATTTAGAAGCTATAGATGTTTTTCTATTCATTCTACTCAATCAGGACTTCAGTTGTAATTCAAATAGAAAATGAATCATAATTAAATATTAAATTCAAATTAAATCATAATTTATATTGGTCGAAAGTTGAGAATCTCCTTTAAAAACCCTTTTTGCTTCATCAATTTTGGGTAAAAAAAATGTCGTCAGCCACATACCCATCATATTGCCACTTTTTGGCCCATCATGGTCCTACACATACCCTTTTCTAAGTTAATGAAAAGTTGTTTGCTTCTTTCCAAGTCTTGGTTCTCTAATATTGAGTGTGTATTTGCTTTAAATATTATATAAATTTGTTGTTCTATAAGTTTGGGTCATTCTATGTGAATTTAAAGCATCTTACATTGTTGAAATTCCAAATAGTCACCTACAACCAATGCTATAGGTACCTGTAGCAATAGTCTATTTTTAAGAGAAAGTTAGTTTGTGCATCTACAACTTATTTTATGCCTCTTAAATTTATTATTTGGCTTGCATAATGTGTCTAAACCTTTGTAAAGGTTGTGTGAGTTGCTTACAGCAACACAACCTCTCATTTTCCACCTATTTTCTCGATTGAAAGTGGGTTTTTGGGCGCCTACAAGGGGGTGGGTGCCATAAAAAATAAAGTGGGAATAAAATAATTTCCAAAAGAGAGATGAAAAAAAAATCTCTCATTGGAGAATGAGGAGGAAAAATATCCATGTTAAGGAAAATCCCCCCATAAGAGAAAATAAAAGAGAATGTGCATGCCCCCTCAATGTAGAGTGCCTTGCAAGGCTCGTAAATGCTCCATATTGAATATTGAAGATAATCCAATCTCTTCAAAAAATATTCCCCCCCCCTAAGAATAAATAAAACCATGATGATATGTAAGACTTCTTACCTTTTCTAAAAGGAAGATAAGGGAATAAGGGTAAAGTATGGTGTATTTGAATTCTTCTCAAGTCTCTCCATGTTGATGTCAAATGTTGTCACACTCCAAATAGGAATTTTAGGCCATATTGATGAAGATAACAATCTAGAATCTCCTAGAAATGATTGTAGAACATAATTCAAAGATAAAAATAACTCCTTTGAAGTTAAAGAAGCATCCTCCAAATTCTACTCAAAAGTATTTGAACACTCATGTCAAACTATGAAGAATGATCATGTAGAGAATGAACAAGAGGGTAAGAGTGTTCTCACAACAACTAAAGAAGAATGATCTCCATAAAAGAGAAGGTAAATGCAATTAATGATGTATCCCAAATCTATAATGTGGAACATTACAAACAAACTTCAAATTTATGTCATGTACTCATTCCAAATAGCTATATATAGAAGATAATGCATGTCCACCTATAGTGAAACACAAGAAGCAAAAATTATGGCAACACAAGTATTATAAGAAGCAACAGTTGATAAAGGAGATGTAATGTTTGCACATGTCTCTAGAACCTTAGTAGATGAAAGAATTCCAAGATTCTAATGACCATACTCAATCTCCTCAAAAGTGTCCACATGAGATACTTGAATGTGAACATCAAATAATTCTACCATTGCTATACTACTAGAGTCCTCATCGTCAAGATGTTGACTCATAGATGAATATAAAAACCATAAATCTACATTAGGAGCCATAAATATTGAAGTCTCAATAGAAGTCTTTGTAGGAGGAGAAGAATAACTCTTTCTCATCAAAAGAACAATGCATTTACTAATCAACAAGCACTATGGTTTTTGTATCATTAGTTGGTTGAAACTGATTGAGTGGGACAAGAAAATCTATATCAAGATCCTCTAGAGATAGACAATCATTTGATTCTCTATACATCTCTTATAGTTATGCCAAAAGGTCATGAGGGATATCAATACAAATACATGTCAATTTTTATTTCAATATCACAACTAAAACCAATTACTCCTAGGATTGTTAAGTCTTTAAGTCCCACACAACTCTCTTCCATTTGGATGAGAGTTTAGGGACTACTCCATAGAGATAGGGAAAAAATTAAAGCATGTAAAATGTGTTGGGATTCCATTTTTCATGACTTAAAGTTCCATCTATTCAACATGATTATAGTAGGATACCTTTCGATACCCATGATACAGTTATCAAATTTAGTCACACAAAAAACCAATCAAAAGACTTAATCCAACAAAAGAATATATTACCCCCCATAAATTCTTCAATTGCGAGACCCCCAAAGAATATATGATCTAGAACTTTATAGTCAATGTGATTATAGATGCCACTTTAAAAAAAAGTGAAGTGGACTTGATCTTAGTGCTTACAAGTATAAAATTTGGCTAGAAAATAAAAGTAATATCTTGCATAAAATAAGATCAATATGATCACACTAATTTAAAGTGCATTGAAAAATTTGCACGTTAAAAAAAAAAAATGCAAAAATGTTACTGTATGAGCAAAAACGAAGCCCCAAAAGTTTGAGAATGAATCAAGAAAATGTATGAGAATCTAAACAAACAAATTTGACAAAAAAGACACCAAAATAAATAACTTATTGCATCATATTGAGAAGCCTGAAATTATACCCCAAGTCTAAAATAAATTCTTGAAAAATGGAGACCTGTTGATGACTAAGTTATGTTTGTTTGATGTCAAACTAAAAATTCAAAACTACTAATGGAAAGGGGGTAAATTAGAGAGACTTGTTGATAGTCATTTTGTCATCAAATTAGAGATAGGCTTTGATTCAAGTGATGAGGGAGCAAACCCGAGAGACAAAATAACACTCACAGAATTGAGAATAATATTTTATTGAGAAATATGGAATTCTTACATGCAGAGGATCTCCAATCCTTGAGCTTTGTGATACATGCAAAATTACAAAAGTTACATAAATTACAGAAATTACCCAAGTTCCCCTTTCACAGCATGCAAACTCTCTTTTCCCCAAAAAGCTACAAAAATAAGAAAAATCCCCCCATAAATAGCCCCTTTTCCCCTTTGGAGCCAAGCAATATCCAAATTATCATATTTTGGTGGTTTGGTGCCACAAATTACAATTTGATGTATTCAAAATTTAAAACACCATTCGAAAATTAGTACCTTTTAAAAGTGTACCAACTTCTGGGAGCCATAACTTTTGATCTAGGACTCCCTTTTTTGAACCATTTGAATAGTTAGAAAGGTCTTGGAGTCAAGAACGTGCTTGAAATCCGCTATGCCAATTTTGGCAATTTTTTTGGCTGTTTCGGGGCCGTTTAGTGCCTCAAACCTGATCTGGAAGGTTTTCAGGTGCTTTTCTAGGAGACTAAAATTGCAATAACTTTTAAACCGGAAATGCTCTCAACCTAATTCTTTCACCAATCTTCTTATTTTTTTGTTTTGAATCCTCCCATATAATTTTTTTTTAAAACACTTTCAAATTCCAATACCTACTAAAAATAGCAGTTGACCAAAAAAAGCAGAAAAACAAAACTAAATGTAGGGATTTACATAATGATGAAAAGGGTATCCAGAAATGCAAAGACATCTACAAAAATCTAACCAGAAGAAACATAAATGGAATGCATTTTTTTTTTTTGTGATGCAAGATTGCCCTTACACCACTAGATGCTCTTACATCATCAAGTTATTTAACTGTCAAATTTAAGATAGTCACACAAAAATTGAAAAAAAATGTTTTCACAAAACTAAAGTATATATATGAAAATGAGTTTTTGGGCCTTTTGAGCATGATGGAAGGGTCATTTTTGACCCAATATTATATAAAATGATGAATCCTCTCTATATTTGGTATCAAACCTCCCTCTTCAAACCCTTGTAGATCTAGCCTCAAATATCCCATTTTGACCAAAAAAAAAGGATAAAAATTTGACTTTTTCAAACAACTTGAACTAAATGGTGAGCTTAGATCTACACCAACATGTTTCAACTTCTACTTGCAATACAAAGATTCAATGAAGATAAAACCCTCAAATATAGTATTTTTTAAAAGTTTTTCTAGTTCTTTAGATCATCATTTTATGCAAGGGAACAACATACTCATATTTTTAAAGATCCACCAATATCTAAAATGCAGATATTTGAATAAATACTATCATGAAGCAACCCCACAAGCTTTGATACCATATAAGAGTTGGTATAGAATACTCTATACCATGCAATGTTTGGTTGATGATTGTAGCCATCCAATATCTAGAAAATTCTATGAAAGTAAAAGAGAGACAAGTTATGATAGAATAATCCTATTCTATAAAATGAGACAAATAATATATTATAATTGGACTGAATCTTAAATGAGAATCCCTTGGTTGTATAGTCAAAGTGACACATAGGATTAGACATTTGATCGTGGAAAATATCTTAATCCTGTGTCATGTGATAAAAAATATTAAATTACCTATGGCACAAGATGTAAATGATATGAGATAATATAAGATTTAATACCAATTAAGACTTCAAAAAATGTGGACCCTGTGACCTAAGTAAACTTAACATGTGAATAGGATCTACTAGGTGAACTAGTAAGGTAAAGCACTATATTCACACCAACAAGGATCAATAGTGAGCTTTGTAGGTGTAATTATGCTACAATAATTTCTTTATGTCTGTAAGTTGGTTATACTCGTATAAAGGCTTGAATATGAAAGTCTATTGCAATTATGTTGATTGCTACTTAGAAAATTTTGAACTTAATGGGCACATGGGAGATGAAGAGACAGAAAATATATACAAACTTTGATAGAGGTAGACATTATAAACAAGAAATAATAATTTTCTCTATAAACATAAATTAATGGAAAATGAGATATTATATTATTTAACTTTTGTTTAAAAAAATTAAAATCTTCTAAATATATATATATATATATATATATATATTTAAAATAAAATAACTCTCAAGTAAATAAGAAACTTCAATAATTCTTAGATAGTTTTAACATTTTAAACATTTAATTGTGTTTCAATTTTTATATAAAAATTAAATAATTAGATAGTTCTATTTTTTAAATATTTAGTTGTGTTTCAATTTGTATATATGACATGGCATGACACTTTGTATCTTACTATTATAGTAGATATCCATTATTTATTTAAATTTTGAAAGATACAAGTATGATTATAATCTAATGGAGGGATCATTATTGTTTAATATTTTTTATTTAATAAATTCAATTTTTTTTTAGGAATGAAAAAAAGAGAAAAAAATGATATTAAATTTGAATATTATAAAATTTCCTACGTTCATCAACATCAGACTATAGAATATTTTCTCCATTGAATGTTTTATGAATTCCCATAATAGACAAGAACAAATCTTACAAAACACATGTTATTTAAAAATAATATATATTTTTCATTTACCACAACAAAAAAAAATCTACATTATATCAAACTTATTCTTCAAAATTAATCCTTAAAAACTAAACACTCTTACTCTTACATATTTTTTTTCGCATAGGATACTCCTCCCAAGTGCACTACCATCTTAGAAACACAAACCTAGAAAAACTGCAGAAGAATTTATATTTTAAATCTTATAAATTTATATTCCTAATCTTATCAATTTTTATTTATATTTTTATTTCTGTTTATATTTTAAATCTTATAAATTTATATTTCTATTTATATTTCTAATCTTACAAATTTATATTTCTATTTGAAAAAATATTTTTAAAATATTTAATCCAATGCAAATAACACATGAAAATTAATAATAAGTAAATGTTTGATTTAAATATTAGGTGATCATTTAAATTATTTTTAAAAGCAACATTACTAAAACTATAAGACAAAGGAAAAATAACTACATCCTACATAAAAATACACTATTTACTAATATATATTAATACAAAATGTTAAAAATAATTTATATTTTAAATCTTATAAATTTAATAATTTATATTTTAAGTCTTATAAATTTAAATTCAGGTAAATTATAAGTAATTTAATTTTAATCTTAAAAAAAAAAATAGCATTTGTTAATTTGCTTCATTCACCTAATTTTTAGTGGAAAAAAATTACAACCATTTTAATATATCTTATAAATTTATATTTATATTTATGTTTCCATTTATATTTTAAATCTTATAAATTTATATTTATATTTATATTTCTAATGTTATAAATTTATATTTCTATTTATATTTTTAATCTTATAAATTTATATTTCTATTTGAAAAAAATATTTTAAAAATATTTAATCCAATGCAAATAACACATTAATAAGTAAATGTTTGACTTCAATATTGGATGATCATTTAAATTATTTTTAAAAAGCAACATTACTAAAACTATAAGACAAAGGAAAAAGAACTACATATTACATAAAAATACACTATTTACTAATATATACTAATACAAAATGTTAAAAATAATTTATATTTTAAATCTTATAAATTTAATAATTTGTGTTTAAAATCTTATAAATTTAAATTCAAGTAAATTATAAGTAATTTAATTTTAATCTTAAAAAAACTAAATTTTGCATTTGTTAATTTGCTTCAATCACCTAATTTTTATTGGAAAAAAATTACAACCATTTTAATATATCTCATAAATTTATAATTTTATTTATATTTATATTTATATTTTAAATCTTATAAGTTTATATTTTCATTTGAAAAAATATTTTTAAAATATTTAATCCAATGCAAATAACACATGAAAATTAATAATAAATAAATTTTTGACTTAAATATTGGATGATCATATAAATTCTTTTTAGAAAGCAACATTACTAAAACTATAAGATAAAGGAAAAAAACATCCTACATAAAAATACACTATTTACTAATATATGCTAATACAAAATGCTAAAATAATTTATATTTTAAATCTTATAAATTTAAATTGAAGTAAATTATAAGTAATTTAATTTTAATCATAAAAAAAACTAAATTTAGCAGTTGTTAATTTGTTTCATTCACCTAATTTTTAGTAGAAAAAAATTACAACTACTTTAATATAAAAAATGTGTAGCAAACAATCTATTTAATAAATTTAATACTTCCACTTGCCTGTCATTTTCAATGTAGCTTCAAAAACTTTATGGAGAATATTCCTTCATTGCTTTCACTGTATAACGCCTCTCCGCATAAAAATAGAATAAAATATTATATAAATATGTTATATACCTGTTGTCATGAAAACATTATGTACATTAAAAACAAAAATAACAAAAACATATTTAAAAAAATAAAAAAATAAAAATAATTCAAAACTAATTTATTATATAAAATTTGTTTCAAAATCCTTCATTATATATATTTATTATTATTATTTTTAAAACTTATTTCATTATTTTTCATTATATATTTATTATCAATTTTTTTAATTAATTATTTAAAATTTTATATTATTTAAACACGCATCTATGATTAAACTCCATACACCTAAATCATCTCCTACGAATAAGTGTACAGAGTATGGTTTTTAAATGTTCGGTGGATTATTTATTGGAAAAGATTCCAACCTCCAAAAAGTCGATAAAGTAAAGTACAGGAATGTCAGTGAATGGGCCCAACCACCTAAGGAGTGTACCCTTGTAATGCCCCACTGTGCAAACCCCAATGGACAACAACTATGGCACAATTTTTTTTTAAATATAAAATATAAAATATATGCATATTAAGTTCCATTGGATGAAATTCAATTACATGAATACAAGTTTGTCACCTAAGTCCTTTGGGGTGCACGAGGTAACATTACATATTCAAGCCCAAAATAAAAAGATAAACAAAATTCCAAAATACATTAGTTAAGTTCATTCATCCATCATAACTATAACATCAAAGCATACACAAGAGATAGACCATTATGAACAAGATCAACTTCATTTAATAACCATACACATATATACAACATGCTTATAAGATGATAACCACTATATTTTATCACATGATTACAATGATACATTTATACTTTACATCAGCCTCTAGCACAATACATAGATCATATACATAAGTTTACATCATAAAATTCCCAACACATGTGGAAGTAATTCATCAATACATCAATAGAACTGAAATACATAATTAACATCTGGCTACAAGAAAATCTTTGGCTCATGTTCCATCAGGAAGGCATTGCATCGTACGAACGCTGGTGGGGAACCCAACGAGATGCGTAGCACATTCCACCCAACCACGTAGGTTTTAGAAAAACCCAACCCCTGTGCTAGGAGATGGCGAGGAAGAATCCTCGACCAAGGAGGTCCAACAGAAAATATAAGAATCAACTATGAACAAGAGTGACATGGGAAGACATAGACAACACAACACTTATAGATTCTAAAATCATAAGATTAATAGATCACAAAAGATAACATCAATAGACCATTCCCAGAGACTTGTGAAATCAACCAATCATAAAGAGTCACTCTCCTACTGAAAACACTAGGTTCAAATCCACAAATCTATGGGTAGACAAGGTGTACAATACTAATAACACATCTCAACCTTAAAACATAAAGTCACACAACCCGGTTGTAGTAACTGGGTATCCATACTATATCACATATCTCGTCCGTGGTAACTAGGCATTCAAACTATCTACACCCACATGCACTACCAAACACAAATCAAAAGTTGAACCAACATACATAACAACCCCACATAGAATAAACTTCTTCGGAAGACATACAAAACCAAACAACCCAATTTCCCATCAACACAAACAAAGAAAACTCAACCAATTTATAAGCAATTCAGACATATAATTAATCTAACATTCGAATGCCCTAAATCCAATCAAATCATCAATGCATTACTTAGAATTAATCAACTTAATTTTATTTTATTTACAAGCAATAAGAAAATTAACACTAATAGTTTAACTCCAATTTCCACAATAATACACACAACAATAAAAATTAATTTCTCTATAAAAATCATTTCATCTTAACTATTCGTGCTTTGCATGCACCAAATAATACATAATATTCATTTCCCTTTTAAAATATAATGTTTTAAAAATAATCCATTCCATGCATTCACATGCATCGATTGTCAAAATACATTTCAATAAATATATATAGAACATTTAAATATTTAAATGTTTCATTTACAACTTCCAAACATGAAAATTAAACATATATATTTAAAATATCTATTATATCAAAATAGCTAATTAAATAAATATATTTAAATATATATAATTAAATATGTATAATACATATAATTATACATATATAAATATATATTATTTAATAAATTAAAAATAATTTACTATATTCAAACAATACTAATCATAAAACTAGTGTGTTGCAACATTAATAACTTTTGTTTTCAGGTTTTTCTAAAACATTTACTAAAGGTGCACCACCAAGTCTTTTAAAACATATAAAAAAATCAACCATACCAAGCTCACAAATTTTGAGTTATGATTAATTTAGTGACCCTCTCTCTCTACTGTTTTTTTTTAATATAATTTTTTCTATAGGAAAAGATTTATTATTTTATCAGAGGATTTCTTTTTTCAATCCTACAGAAGTTTTCTAAATTATCTATGAGATTTTCTAAATTAACTATTGTTTTCTTTTTTGAATTTCCTACCATTTTAAATTCATTTCCCTACAAAGGATCTAAGATTTTCACAATGTTTCTACAAAGGTTTCCAAATTTTCACAATAAATTAATAGGCAGTATTTCAAAATATATAAACAAATCTTCTATTTTTTTTCAATTCCATAAAACCAAAACAAACTTCTACAGTTTTGTACAGACAATCTTTTAAAAACACAATTTAAACAATCATTGAAAATAAGGAACTTGGATGCCAAAACAAACTTCTACAGTTTTGTATAGACAATCTTTGAAAAACACAATTTAAACAATCATTGAAAATAAGGGACTTGGATGCTCAAGCTTAAATTGATGAAGATTGAAGTTGAGCATTCATATTTCAATTCCCAAGCTTTTCCCAAATATTTTCTCTTCCAGATGTGCAAAACAATTACAGCCAAGAACTTCCCTGAGAGCCTTTTCAATTTTATTTTTACCAAAAAAAACTTCACACAAAATTCATGTATCCATTCTTGTGAAAAAAAAGAAAAAACTTTTCTCTTTCCCATTAATCCTAATATTCTTCTTTTGAAAACCCAAAAATCAGAATAAAATAGCAATTTTCCATTCTCTCAAGTTTTCAAAAATAAAGTGGACATGCATTCATTCTTTTTATTCTTTTCTTTATTTTTTTCTTTTCTAAAAGAAATCTTTAAATTTAAATTTCTATTTTATTAATTTCAACTCATAGTTGACACATTATTAATTATTTAAATCTTTTATTCTATTAATCCTCAACTTATTATTTACATTAAATTATCAAAAATGTTAGGTTTTAAAATTATAAATAATGTTATTTACACAATAAATTTATTTATCTTTAATTAGTTACATAACTTTTAGTATAACACTTTTAAATTTTAATAAAGTTATTCCCAATAACTTTACTAATAACACTTATTTTAATTATTTAATTATTTAAATTAAATAATACTATTAATCCACTCAAATACTTAACAACACAAACATTAAATAAATAACACAAATACAAATCATGATAGACAACTATCACATAGTACCAAAATAACCAAAGTCAAGGACACACAATACCACTAGACGAATGATGGGTTGACAGACATGGGAAAGGGAAACATCCTTGTCATCTTTATTTCAACATCATACCCATTGGGATAATTTAATGCGCGCCCTATTTTTCCAAAGCAGGCAGAATTGAGACTTTATTCTTGCAATTCCTACATAAAAACAACATTGTGCACAATATATATATTTAAATAAATGCATCACATCGTGAGAAGGAATCACAACATAGCAAGGCACTCACAAATGAGTGGTACTACACTGTCCCCTCACCAAAGCTATAATAACAACTACAACATCAAGTATAAAGTAACATTGTTAAACAAACTGATCATGTCATATCATCATGAAATAATCACTAGTCTAATGCATCACAATATACTACCGCATCTATATATAAGCATAACAAATTAAATTCAACCACAGTGTATCATCATAACCTTAATGTCATAAAAGAAGTATCATGAGAAAAAAGTAAGCTAAGCTACCCAATTAAATCTCTATATCATAGCAAAACAATGTACCTCATACCCACACGAGAACCATTAGAAGTCCTTGTTACATCTTCCTCTTCAAATTCCTTAGCTAGACTACCTACACATCATAAGTGAGAACAGAGGGGCACTACAACCCTTAGAGTGTGTCGGTTAAGCCCAGCACTCTGGAACCTTCAATGACCTACCTTCTTCAATTTATCTTCTATAAGTAGAACTAATGACCACTCCTACCAGTGAGTCAAGATGACTAGCATTTGGAGCATATTGATGTGAGGGTTCAAACTCTCCAATCCTACTGCTCAGAGAAATGTGAGTTTCATTCAATGAGGCTTTGCTCATGTTCCAAACGGAGATTTTCATAAGCTTGCTCATATTCCAAAGGGAAATGATCATACACTTGTGCAGACCCTAGGTGCCAAGGAAATCTTTAGAAAAGGTTTTCTATTTTTTTTATCAGATCATGAATGAATATTCTTTTTCTACCTATTTCACTCTTCCTTGTTCTTCTAATTTATGGTTTTTGGATTTTGGGTGTATTCTCCTAGGAGAAGAGCCAAATATGGCTGACAAAACTACTAGTATCTTCACAAGGAAATCAAAGCCTACCTTCAGAGGAATTTAATTCAATTGTTTTCTACTATAAGTATTACATTCTATATAACAGTGAACAACTGCTAGAGATTAGTATATTGTAGAGTTTTGAGCCCTTGACCTCCTACCACTTGCAAGTTAGAAGTTTTAGTATTTTAGTTACAAATGTGGGTATAATATTTTTTTATTGTTTTCCAATTTTGTTTAATCTAAAGTCTAGATCAGAACACACAAACTTGTTTAAGCTCTTGTGACCAATTGTGCTTCTTCTCAAAAGTGTTATCAATAGAACAAATAATAGTTCATTGATATCAACGTTTTCAAAATGATTTCTTTAATTCTTGGATTTTGGCTGTTGTTTGTGGGTTCAGGCTGCCACTACAAGTGTGAAGGGTCCACCAAACCCAGGCAAAGATAAAGGATTTGATCTACAACATAATAATCAACCAGTCAAGGGTCCAAAAAAAATAGCCAAGGATACAGGGTCTGATCCAAAGAATAATCATGAAGACCCCAAAATCAAAAAATAAGTACAGGTCATAGCATAGATATATGTGTAGATTATAGAATGTACAGTATTGAAGCTTGTGTTAGTTTACTTTGTTAAAGCTTTGCCTTATGATCACAAGCTTGTCAAACTTTTTGAAGTCTTGGGATATGATAAACCAATGATCTGCCAAAGTCAAGAAAGATATGTTAATGCAAGCCTAGTGATTGTAAATGCCACATTAAATTCACATATGTAGTTATTTAATATGATATTGTCAAATATATGATTAGACTACTTAACCTAATCAGTACGTCCATATTAGTCTCTTAACCATTTATGATTATTGTACTTCACAACGTCATAACAAACATAGAATAATTATTTTGTATTCCGTCTCATTCACTTGAAGTAAGAGAAGGCGCCTAGTAGAAAGGTGCAATAATTATGTCCATAATGGATTATAATATACAATATTTATTTGCGATTTTTAGTACGTGCCTTTACACATATACTACCCTATTAAAATTTTAAGTGTTTATTATTAGTTATATCTCTTAATTAATTAAATGCTAAATAATCTGAAACAAATATTTATGTTTTGGAATGTTAATATTTTAAGTTTGTAACAAAAATTATATAAAAAAATATTAAAAATATAATTGATTGTAGGGTTTTTTTGTTTTCTAACATTCACATTATTCAAGATTAACAATTTATTGGTGTCACCTCCTTTCACATTAGTTATTAATTTATTCTTCACCAATATCTTTCACATTATTGTTCCATACATATCATACATAGATGCATGCTTCCATGTGAAGTGGCAAAATTTGCACAATTCTATTAGGAATATGAACTTTATTACTTACCCGTTCATGATGAGAGAAGTCAACTATCTTGAAAGAGGCAGATGCGTGATACTTAAAGAAGAGTGGGAAAAAAGAATTTGTTGATTTTGTGACAAAGGAATGGTGGAGACAGAATGGCACTTTATTATGGAGTGCTTAGAGTATAAAGATATTTAGGTTAGTTATGAGGACCCTTACAAGTTGAGCACTTAAGTATCATGTTTGAGGAGGCAAGGTTGGTCAAAATGGAAAATATATCATGAAAATCCACTATTGAAGAGCTAATCTTGAGCGAAGATTTCAAATTGCTTAGGGTCTTTCTTTGCACTGACGGTCTTGTCCTGACTTCCATGACCTCGTAAACGTCATTAAAATATTTCATTTCTTTACATTACACTGTAAAAATTGTCCTATATAATGTCTTATATTTTTTATTGTAGAAAGTGCTAAAAGATGTTTTATTAGTCATGACAAGCTAATCTCGATGAACGTGTTGATTTTTGGCATTTCCATGCAACATCTAGGTTACGAGGGTACAAAGCATGGTATTGTGTCGACAGCGGCTATCTAGCCCCAAAAATGCATCAGGGCATGGATGTTGCTTGGATGTCCTTGCGTTCAAACGTACCATTGTTATTTCAGAGCACATAAATAAATATGATATGACGTACATGCACTCCAAACGAAATTTATTAAATTTAAATTCCCCTGTAAAATTTTAATCTCTTCCTGGGAAAATGAAGTATTTATTTAACATTTTTCACTCGAAAACTCTATGTGGCATTAATGTTTTTTTTAAATTTATACATTATTAAATAAAATAAATAATTGTTATGTTTTTTTTATTTTTTTTATTTTTTAAAATAAATTTTAACATTTAAAAATTAAATAAGTTTTAAAATCAATTTTGTATTTATTAATATGTTTAAATACATGAATATCTTTTGGGGTTGGGGCCCTAGCCGGTTGGCTAAATCTTTCTTGTTATAGGAGGTTGGTCATGAGGTCTAGTCTCCCCCACCCGTGGTACTGGAGGGCGTGTCGCACTGGCCTGTCGGTCACGTTAAAAAGTTTACCAAGCACTACAGTCTAAAAAAAAAATTACCTTTAGGGTTGGGGCCCCTAGCCTCGGTTGGCTAAATCTTTCCTGCAGGAGGTTGGTCACGAGGTCTAGTCTCCCCACCCCCGGTATCGGAGGGTGTGTCGTACCAGTGCCGCCGGTCATGTTAAAAAGTTTACTAGATGCACTACAGTTTATATGGGGTCGTGCTACCTGATTCCTGCAGTCTAAAAAAAAAAAAATACATGAAATAAATAAAATTATTAAAAATTAATATTTTTACAAAAATAAATAATATATGTATAAAAGATTTTTATTTTTATAGGAATATTTAATTTTATAATTAAAAATGTTCTTCTTTGATAATGATAAATTTAGTCAATGAAAATTTTCTAATGTTTAAGAATAATTAACTTGCATTATCAATATAATAACAAAAAGTAAAGATGTCTAAAGATAATAATAATAATATGTTGAATTCAAAAGGCTAAAATACCACTAAATTACACGTGCAATAGAAAACTTGTACTACATACATTTCAAATAAAACCTATAATAGTCCTTTGTTTCTTTAAGAATTTCCAAAAACAACTAATGGTTTAGTGTCAAGATTCATATCCTAAACATCATAATGTTTATTGAGAGTAATACAATTTATTATAAACATTTTGATGTTTGGGGTTTGAATCTTGACGATAAACCATTAGTTTCTTTTCCAGAAATTAATAAATTAACAATGGAATATTGTTTCAAACCTATGTCTTGCAGTGTTTCTTTTAAAGTGTAGCTATTGTGGGTTTTCTATTACAAGTAGATTTTAGTGGCATTTTAAGCTTTCAAATTGAGGATATTATTATTATCTTTATACATCTTTCCTTGTGTTATTATATTGTTAATGCAAGTTCATCATTATTGTATTTTAGACCATCTTCAATGATAGTCTATTATGGTCCTAAGGGTTAATGTTTCATTACAACAAAAGCCTATTAGCTAGTATGTACAAATTATTTTGTCACTTTTGTTCAATAAATATCACTAAACTGGAAAATTCTACTATCCTAGCAGTCTCTATAAGGAGAAACTAATGTCAATTATTTTGAGAGATTGTTATCTTGTTTAAGCTTTATACTTGTAGTTTTAAATAGTCTATGTGAGAAGTATTGTTTGAGCTAAACTCCTTTTAAGGCACCTTGGGCTCTTTAGTAATTTAAATTATTGTTAAAATTTGATATTTTTATACATATATAAATAATTATGTCAACAAAGGGGTCTAGTGTAATGATGTTAACATGTTAACAAAAAAATACTATCTTCCAACTTAAATTTGATAGTCATTTATACATCAAAGTACATGTTTTTAAAAATATATTATAAAAATATATATTATAATTAATATACTTTAAAGGTAAAATTTAGCATAAAAGAGGGGTAAAAATTTATTAAAACAAGAAAAAATTATAAAGCGAGGCCATTAAATAGCCTTATCAAGTGCCACCAAATGGTCCAACAGTTGAGACAAATCAAGAGGTAGTTGACCTTGATCCACCAAGTTCCAATCCTAAATATGATTAGAAGCCCATTTCTCCAAGCAATCAATAACACCATTCCACTCTCTAGGAATATGAGTGAAAGTAACAGACTCCAGAGAAGTGCAGAGGTTGAGAATCTATTCAACCACCAAAGCCAAATGCCAACTAACATCATCTAACTGCTACCTATTCAACAAGTTCACCACAACCTAGGAATTGGATTCACATATGATCCTGTGCCATCCCAACTGACTTCCACGCTCCACAACCAATAAAATTGCATAATCCTCCATTAGATTATTAGTATGAAGACCCTTATAAATAGAGAAGATAAACTATACATCTCCAAAACTATCTCGACCAACACCACCAATACCAGCATGACTAGGGTTTCCCCCAGAAGAACCATCCATGTTAATTTTAAGAATTCCCTGAGGAGGAGGGGACCATCTTCCCTCTCTATTCACTTTCGGGGTTGGATGTCTACTTCTATTGCACATAAGTTGTCATTGTGGAGGTGGGAGATGAAGATGATTAAAACAACCAGCATTAGAAGGAGCCACCAAATCTATCAAATCACACTTAGCCACAACCATTTCACCCAAAGAATGCAATATCTTCCACCACACATGATGGGCCACAAAAAGCACATCCTGAAAAATCTGATGATTTCTCTCGAGCTAAAGATTCTAAATAATGAAGGATGGGAAAATAGCCCAAGCAATTTGAAGAAAGGAGGTAGAAACAGGAAACCTACCCCACCTATCCACAAACTTAGCCAACAAGGAAACATGCCCACAGGGCGTATTCCACACCCTCCACCAATGATGCCAAATCTCCCGAGCATAAGTACATTGGAAGAAGAGATGACAGACACTCTCTTCTGTAGTTCGACATAACACACAAATTGAGGCACCTTGAAAACCACGCTTGCATAAATTGTCCCAAGTAAGACACTGATTTTGAACCACTAACCACATGAAGAAATTAGATTTGGGCCATGACAACTTGTGCCAAACTCACTTCCACCAAGGGACCTCATTATCCCCAAACAACTACCTACCCAATTGCTTACAACCAGCTGACATAGTGTACTTCCTAGACATATCAGAGCCATCCCAAGCCAAAATATTTGGTCTCCTCAGAGAATTACAAGTGCGAGAGGCAAAAAGCTATGTAAGTTCATGCCTATCCCCCTCAGACCCCCTAGGAGGCCACTCTGAAGGGTGTTTCCAATGAAAGGTAGCAACAAAACCACAATACTCTGCAATCTTGTAGTGCTCCATTATATCCCAACCAACAGTAGTAAAAACATCACAAAGGGGCTAAAGATGAAGAAAAGAAGAAAGAATAGGTGGGTGACCATCCCAAGAATCCAACCAAAAGAGAGCTTGTGACCTCAAGTGGAAAATCAAAAACAACGCACACTTAATCAACTGGGCCCCCACTTTCAATTTATGCCATATTGAATAGAACCACTCCCCTCCAGAGGCTAGCGAGGAACCTCAAAAGAAGCAACACATCTAATATACTTATAGTTAATAATATGGGCCCATAACTGGTCCTGATTGGTACACCAACACTAGTACAGCTTAGCAGCAAGAACTTGCTTGTTCAAAATAGCAAAGCGTAGACCAAGACCACCCTCTTTCTTCTGTCTACACATCGAATCCCATTTAACAAGGCTCCACTTAGAAGACATCAATTTTCCGCTCCAAAGAAATTGACGAGGGGTGATCCCACAATAGTGGTTTACAATTTTTAGACACTCATTTTTTTTTAACTAAATCTTCACATTCGGGAACCTATAGTAGTTAAACCGTAAGGAATTTGAAGATGATGCAACCTAGAGTCTTGTCAGATTTTGTCTGTAGATTCTAAAAATATTTTTTTCAAATTTTTTGGAATCAGATTGCACTTCTTTTTCCATTTCCCACAAAAATTGGTTTTTTTCAAAAACAACAATTTTAAAAAGTGACGCACGCCTTATAACACATAACTTTTTTTCCTTGAAAGATAAAATTATAATTCTTTCAAATTTAGATTTGTTCGATAATCTAAGTGCACTTGGTTTACATAGTTTTTATTGAATATTTTTCTTTAATCAAGTTTCAAATTCAAATCAATTACAATTCTGACATATCGTGACTTTATAACACATAACGTTTATTGTATGTATCAAAATTCTTTTTTTTTTTTGTTGGATCAAGGACTCCAATATATGGTGCAATCATATTTTTTAAATTTTTTTATAATATTTTATTTTTCCACATGTGCAGAATAGAGAGTTTTGTTTTTGATGAAAAACCTGTATTTAATAAAACTTTTTAAAAAAAAGATAATATAATCAAAACATATTAAAATTATATTCATTGGATAACATGTTTTGAGGGAAACCTGATACCACTTGGGTTTATGAGATCTCCATTTTCATTCTCAAATCGACCTTCGAAGTGCAAAATTTTGAGCAATTTTGGTGCCTGAGAGGATGTTGGTGAAAATAGGTGGGTTCGGTCAAACAAAAAAAAATGTTCGATTGAATATGGGTTTGACCGAACCATTGTTCAACTGAACCCATTTAACATACAATAAAAAAATAGATTTGAATGGGGTTCGGTAGAACATTTTGAATATGTTAAGTCGAACCCCCTCTATTAAAAATTAATTTTTAATATTAATATAAATATAAATTATATTCTTTTTAAAT